>JARHVA010000809.1:2137500-2292500 GCA_037957365.1 Torreya grandis
ACCAAAGGACCTGGCTCTGATACCAATTATTATTGGTACAATCACTAAGAGGGGGTTTGAATCATTGATACCAAATGATCTAACTTCAATTCTAATATTTACAAATACTTAATCAACTACCACAAGCATTCATGAAGCATATACAACATTCATAGCAATGAGCAAGAGAGATAATGCAAGATCAGTCACATAACATATGACATACATGGAAAACCCTCTTGGGGAATAAAACCCACTAAAACCTATAATTGGAATAGTATCCTATAATAAAAATATCCAATTTATATAATCTATAAATGATCAAGGAACTACAATCTCTATTTAGTGAGACTTCAATCCCATAAGGTGCTGCCACACCTGTCTAGCTGAGATGCAATAACAACCAGCACTTTTAAAAAGTTTCATCTTGAAAGGAGGATAAAAACACCTTATATTTTGATCTTCCATAACAACACCTATGAACACATCCACCTCTAAATTAATGTATATAACACCTGATGATGGACCTCTACTTATCACTCTTCTCCTTTGCTCACACTTAATTTGTAAGAGTAATGTTATGTCAATAAAATTATGATTGATAGGTCATAAAAATAATTTTAAAACTGATCTAATATTTAACACATCCTCAGTTCACTCTACCTCTCCTTCACTTTACAAAACACACACACATAAGCCTCTCCCCAATCGTTCCTGAGTCTCTCATACCAAAACTAGAACCTATCATCTTTGGTTCCACTATTTATAGAGAAATATTGATAAACACTACCTTGATCATCCATTAGGCATGTATTAACCCTTAAGATAAATATCTTAGAAATAAAAATCTCAATGCATTCTTCATAGGTTAACCATAACACCTATGGGTCACCCTTAAGGAACTACACCTTTTAATAAGGCCCTTGTAGCCCTTATAGGTCTCATATGAATCCATTCACTCCTTTAACATTACATTAATAAAAATAAGAACACATGAACACTTTTAAATACATATATCCACTCTTTATGTCCAATTTGACATCCTCAAATGATCATATTCAACTTATCTCACCTCTGCGTATGCTCAAACAACTCAAGCACTGAGCTATGCACACAGTCACCATGAATGAACACACAATCAAATTTTTAAGCATTGTTCATACTTAATATATATTGATAACACCTTAAAAATCCACATAGATTATCCTCATAGAGTCTAAAACATGTTCCAATAGCTAATTCATCGTGAGACATCAAAACAACATTAACACAAGCTCAAATATCCTTCTTGGGTCACTTGTGGAACAAACACAAACACATAGTCAAAATATAAGCTCAATGTATTTAATTATACTCACTTTTATATATTTATATATATATATATATATATGTATATATATATATATATATATATATATATATATATGTATATATATATATATGTTCCTTGGAGTCCTCTACCACTTTTCTTTTTACTGCATGATAAAATTCATCTTCTATCAAAAGATATGGTCTAAAAACTAGACACTAGTTTTTTCCTTTGTAAATTCAAATATTCAAATGCAAATAATCACAGTTAACATTTGAACACAATGATTGAATGTTGTGAACTCTTAGCTTAGATCAAATATGTACCCTTGATATTTTTTGATCTTTAACATATAGTCTACAAATTATAGATGTTAAACCTCTGTCACTTTGACCTCATCTTGTGTAATCTCAAAATGTTGACTCAATACACTCTGTCGATCTCTATGGATCAGTCAAGTATTTAGTGATCAAAAATCACCATTTAATCAAACTATATGAACACCCACTCACCATTGGATCATTATCCTATCCCTTTTCTTAGTTTTTAAATAATGCACTCCTATCCTTTTCTCATTGCTTCCTGACTTCTTTGAGTAATGTGCATCATCGATCTTGATTGAGATTTAACACTTAAAAAAATTACCAAGTATGGGGACCCTTTCAATATGCCTGAGTAGCCAATTTTTCACCTTGATAACTTCTTTTGTGCTTACTCGCATGATCTCAAACTTGGACCAGATGATATCCTCACATAAGAGAATCCAACCATGTGACACATAATTCCCATAACTCTTGCACATGCAAGATATAAGACCATTAGAATGCCTTCTCAAAATCTTCTATCATAGAGCTAACTATGTCAAAACCTATCTAAGAGGCCAACTTTGAGCATCCATAACTTTTACCGTGCTTTAGTGCATGATCTCAAATTTAGTGTAAATCATTTATGTTCAAAACTAAACAAACCCATATGATTAATTTCTCTTGAAAAATTCACATGTGAAAGATATAAAACCTTCAAAATACTCACTTGGCTCTTTATACCATACTAAAAATTTGGCTAAGTATGGAAAAACATAGTCAAACTACCAGGGAGCCCAACTTTGCATATGCGTATATTTTGACATGCTACATTGAATGATCTAAAGATTAGTGTAAATAAACTAGGCAAAAAAATGAACAAACCAATATGATCATTTTATTTTGACACCTCCACATGTGTGAATGATGACCTCATCAACATGCTTACTCAACTCCTTCAGGCTACATTACAAATTTGGCTAAGTATGGAAAAATAATGAATTCTGATTGAGAATTCAACTTTGTACCCTCATATCTTTAACCATGTTTCAATGCATGACTTGAGATCTGGAACATAAAAACTAGGGACTAATGTGATCACAACCATATGACCCACTCCCCTTGACTCCTTCCCATGTGACAATGGTAATGTCATCAAATTGCCTACTCATATTTTATGCCACTAGACCCAAAGTGTCTAGATGAGAACAATGATAAACTGGGTGAATTCCACTCATGCACATAAGCATTCAAAGAATTATTAACTTCTGATAGGACCCTTGCACATTTTCAAATCACCATACTCAACCTTGATCCTTTTTAGCCATGTAAATATTGAAGATCAACCAACCATACATAAAAAACACTCGAATAAGCACATTGCACACTTTTTCATTATCACATAGATTATCAAGGCACTTCATCCACTCACCAAAAAATTTCCATGACATCATCATGATAACTCTCTAACAACCTTGTCAAGTTTCTCATGATCCTTATTATCAAGGGAATGGCTCTTACCTTCCTCATGATCCTCACCAATAGTATGAGGATCAATATTAGCCATATATGCAAGAGTATTGCCCTAATCCTCCATATGAACAAAAATCCCATCATAATAATATTCCTTACTATACCTATAATGAACCATCCATACCAACACTTAAGCAAATTTTTGTAAGCTTTGACAAGCATGCACTAGAATTATGTTCATAAAGGTATTATGGCCAAGATGTTCCTACTCACTAGATCCATTATGTGAGGAAGTCATTACAACAACTGAAAGAAGAATGGGAAACTATTGAGAGAGCAAATTGGAACAATCTCACAGGTGAGATGATGGATGTAGGTGGTTACATTCAAAGCATTGAGGATAAGCTAAAATTTTTTGAAGAGCAGTAGGTTTAACCTTGCCAATATTATGTGCCTTCATATACACCACCTCAACCTTCTTATGTGCTACCCATTCTTCCCTAAGAAACCATTCTAAGTGACCTTTTGAGTATTCTAAGTTCTTCATATGTTTCTCATACCTTTCCTTCCTAGAAATCTATCCAAGAGACTTGTCAAGGAAAGAAGGAGATTGTTGTGGAACAACCTATTGTTGAGATCCAAGACTCCATCCTTCCTCAAGAATCCCTAAATAGGTCCTTCAAGGTTCCAATTTGGAATAAAGTGGTAAATTCATGGGGTAGGCAAAGTGAGACAAATCTAGATTTGAGAGCCCAAGTTAAAAGAAGATCTGAACCCATGAAAACCTCTCCCATCCCTCCTCAAGAGTCTTCTTGTGTTCTTTATCTTCATAAAGCCACTGACCACCTTAAACAGAATCTATTTCAAGAGAATATATTAAAGCAAATAAAAGAGTTGGAGCTAAAGATAATGAAAAAGGAGGAGAACCTAAATCAAAAGGATAAGGAAGAGCCTCTATATTTTCCATCTTAGAACCAAATCATGCAGTCAAACAAACCCAAAGCTACTCAACCCCCATCCCTCCTTCCTTAAAAATCTAGGTCATTTCCATCTTAGAAATCCATCCAGAGTAGTATGCAAAATATGGAGGAAATGACTGTTAAAGATAAATGATTGGTCCAAGGAGCTGTCACATATATCTCATCTCTCTTGGCATCATCCCAAGAATATCCTATACCACTCCTTGAAGAGGTAAGTAGTGAACTCCATATTGAACTCATAACTGATGATGATTAATTATTAGAGTTAGAAGAGGAAATCATTATTAAAACCTCACTTGGAAAAAATGAACATGTTCTAGTTTTTCATAATTCTAAAGGGGACGAGTTGCTAAAAAAATTACTAAGGGAAAGCTGAGATAGGGACTGAGATATAGTTTAGGAACAAATACAAGATGAAGAGGTTGTTGATGTCCAAGAAGAAGACACCCTAATTACACAAATTAAGGGTGTTTTCCATGATCTACTTGATCAATCAAAAAATCCTCACCCTTAGATGCATTGGATCATGAAGAACACCAAATTGATGACCTCATACATTAAGAAGAAAACACTGAAGAAGTAGTGGTTCTAGATGACAAGGAGGACAAAGATGATTGGCAGTTGTAAATGAAGATATTTAAATAACTTAAAGATCTTTGCCAAGTTGAGGATCAAGTTCTTAAGAAGGTGGACAAAGAGCTTCCCATGGAGGATAATGATGAAGATTAGGCAGAATATGCACAACTCCTTGATGAGCTTGAAGAAATTACAACTTAAGAAAGACCCAATCTTATTGAGAGCACCATGGAAATCAAAGACGTATGACTTGTTGAACCACTATTAGAGGTTGTATTTGAGGATCCATATGAATAAGATGAGATTATCTAGATGCACATGGATAACCTATTTAGAGTTGTTTGGTTCTCATTAAACATCATGCTAAAGAAGTTGGTAGATACAACAAGGAAGAAGGCATCAAAAACAAGGGTCAAGGGATTGCATGCCTCATTAAATTCCTCATCCCATGATGTAAGAAGGTTATAAAATTTTATTTTTGATCTAGGAGAAAAGGTACATATAGTTTTAAGATGTATAATTAGGATAGTTTTGTTAAAATTCTTCTAAGTGTTGTTCTAGCACATTTGTTTGTTGTCCCTATTTTGTTTTAGGTTAGTTTCCCTTTAATAAGTGCCTTTGGAACTCTATCTTATTTTTTTCCTTTTTTTGGTCCTTTGTTTGTTTCAAAAGTGGTTATAGCAAGATTGGAAGCTAGTTCCAAATCTATGTCAATGTGTTAGACCAGAGAAAAGACTTGATGCCCAATGGAATGGACAAGGCAATATGGTCTAGGTCCTCTTGCATAGATAGGCATGTAACCCCTATGAGTCACCAAAGATGTTGGCCATTTTTGGCCCACATACCAAACATGTGCCCAGATAAATTAGGTTGTTAATAGATGAGTAGAGGAATACATGTTCTGGATGGAATGAGTGTTCTAAGGATCTCAAAATTGCTCACAAAGCTTTTGAAATACTTTAAGCTTGATTAAAGCACAATCTAATTCATCTATAGATCAAGTGATTGGTTCCCAAGTAGGTTTCATGGTATTCAAGTAATTCAAGTTCATGGAAAAGCCTGCATAAATCTTAGAATATCATTTGAAGTTTCAAAGGTTCAAGAATAAGTCCCTAACATAAGCCTAAGGGAGCCAGACTGTCACCATGATGTTATGCAGGATTAAATGAACTAATTTACTTACACATTTTATAAATATTCTCATAAATCCTTGTGTAACCAATGGATCACATGAAATCAAAGTTATTCATGCTAGGACATGCTCTACAAGTTTCATGTCCATGCGATCTTTCTAGCCTAAGTTATAGAGCTTCAAAGTGGAACCTACAAAGCAATATGTCTATGCAAGTGTCAATTTTGAGCTTCATAAAGTAATTGTTTGGGTTTAAAAACCCTTAAATTTTTTAAATTTGATCACAATATAATGGTTTGCATGAGTTCACATATTTCCACATGAGATCTAACACTTCACGTGGGAGTCAAATAGGTCAAAAGGTCCCCAGGTTAAAAGCCATTAAAGAGATATAGTTGGACAATATCTAATGGTATAGATCAATTAAACAGAGATCTGATGGTGTGTATTCACTAATAAGAAGGTGGGTTTATGAAAATATGACAGTCTACATTCATTCATACCAATGATTCGATGGTGTGTAAGAACTGGTAAGAAAGTGGGCCCAATAAGATCTATGACTTGCATCATTTCATACATCTTGATCTTATGGTGCATGCTCAAGTCAACATGTCAAACAATCTTCATGATAGGAGATCAAAGGTTTGTGTTGCATCATACATCATGATACAATGGCATGTAAGAAGTTAAAAGGGTCAAGATATGACAATGGGGATCTATGGGACCAATGAGATTAAAGTCAAGCTGGATCATTTTGATTGACTTGAGCAATATCTGATAGACAAAGTTAAACTAGGAGTCAAATTGAGAACCAATTTTTGATGAAAGTAAACAAGGTCATGTAGGATCATCCTATTGCCATTGAATCTTGATCAAATGCCATGAAATGGACACATTCATGCATTCATGTATCAATAACATAAAGGGATGCCATCAGAGCCTAATAGACCTCTAGTTTGACCCATTTATAGCTTACAAGGTTTGTTCTATGACTATGTTCACCATTCTTAAAGGGATCTATGCATATGGTGAATTATCGATTCCTATAGAGACAAAGTGGGTCTATTTGGAACTATTTGGATCAAGAAAGAGGCTATGCAATTTATAGATCTGCATCGACATAAAGACTATAGGAAAAATAATAGTTTAAGATTGGTTTTCTTCTTATAAAATGGACCTATGATCTAAACATGGATATGTAGTAGATATGTGATTAATGTAAAGGGTCTCATCTATCAATGTGGCCCCATCCTTGACAAAGTAGGTACTAACCACTGTTTATGGCATAGATCTATTAGTTTCAAGATTTGAGGATTTGATCCTCATGAACACGTCAAGTGGGCTTAAGATCCCAAAGTGGTGACCTAGTAGTTAAAGAAGTAGTTAAAGGCATCAATTCCATTCAAAAAAACTTTGTCATCATGCATAAACAACCCCTATGTTCTAGTGAATCTCTTAGCAATGAGAGGATATCATGGATTATTAGAATAAAAGGAGGTTAGCTTGTTGATAAGGATTGATCCTGATTGGAAGAAGGCATGCATAATGAAAATAATCAATGAACTACCACCTCACTTATTGATCATGATGAATCTTTCTCCACTCTTTGATGCATGTTCTCATCTCTCTCTTTCTCCCTTTTTGATATATATAGAGGGTTTTGAGCTAGAAAATGTATCCCTTTGATCCCTATCTTGGGCATGACTAAACTTTGCTAAGATGGATCTTGTAATCATAACCTCTTGAGATGAATACAAGACTAATTTTATATTTCATTGTTCTAGTATAGTGTGTACATGTCAATTGATTTGCATATGTGGTAGAGATTTTTATCCCTTGTCAAGTCTTGATCTCACCTAGTTACTATTTGATCTTGTTGTGCAGGCAGGTTTAGTGTTCAAATATCTCTTGATCAAAGCTCGCATGTGGATGCTTTGACTAGTTAGTGTCTTGAATTAGACCTCTCCATCGCTTCCCTCAGCTCTTGATGATTTGGTGAACCTTTGCATGAAATACTGATGTATGAAAAATATTTGGAGTCCTAAATCTAGTCTTTCACTTGTTTCATCAGTGTTTTAAGAGTTCAAAATAGAGTGGATCATCCATCATTTAGGTGTATCACCATTGTTAGCTTAGATTTCCCTTTCATGTTATCTCTCTCTCTCTCCCTTTTCCATGATCATTAGTAAGTTTTAGTAGTGGAAATGAGCTAAAATGATGCATCTAAGGAACTAGCCTCATTAAAAATCCTAAAGGTCTAACTCTGTTATAGGATACCCATAGTCTAGGGTCAGTCCCATGTTGATCTAGATTTGAAAGTAAGATCTGAACACTTCTACTTTCATCTACATGTAGTCTAAATCTCCAACAATAATATTAATTGTGAAAAAAATAAAATATAATAATATACTTGGGTTTATTAAATATTAATAGAAAATTCAATGAACTAATAAAATCTTTTTTATAATTACTCTTACATCCATGAATCATTTAAAAATTATAATTATAAAATATTAAAAAACTTAGTAAATTTAATAATTTAATCTATAATATAGATAAAAGATAATGTGTATGTTTATAATTTATATTAGATTTTATAATATTATGTAATAATGATAATAATTATAACATGTGCACAACATTTGGCATTGAAGGTGTGTGGATATCAATAAAGTATAAAGCTTTATAAATTATCACTAATAGTTTTGATTAGTATTTTTAAATTTTAATAATTTTGTTTATACAAAAATACATAATTTTTTCATTAAAATTATCGTCATTTTATTGAAATAAATGACATAAGTAAATGAAATATTATTTATCTAAATTTATTTTGTTAAAATGATATATGTATTTTCAAACTTAAAAAATGTTTTATAATATTTGTATAGAAAAACTTCCTAAATAAATTAATAGTTTTTAATAATTTTAATGGTAAATTTTTTTCATCCATTATATTAAATTTGAATTCAAGTTGTGTATTAAAATTAATTATTTTGTATTAGTTTTATTCTAATAATTTTTATTTTTTTAATTGAGAAAAAAATAAAATATTAAATTTTATTAGCATTTATCAAGGACAGTCAATCAATAAATCCTATATTCATTAGGCATTTAAAAATAATAATTATAAAATACTAAATTTATAATTGACTCAACTTAATAATTTAATCTATATTATGGAAAAAAAATAATATAGATATTTTTTGATGCATATAAATATCTGATTTACAAGATTCTTGTACTTCACACATCATAAAAAGTTATATATAATTTGTAGTTACTTCTTTTATAAAAATATTAAAAAATAGTTGGTTATATTCTTATTCTAATACTAACCTACCTAAAATAATATTAATATAAAATTTTTAAAGGAAATGAGAGAGATCAAATAGGTTAATAAAAAAGTAGTAATGCACTAAAATAGAAATTGGTGGCATTATATTTCTCATCTACCTAAATATGATGCATAAATAAACATGAAATATATATTTAAACACAATGTATGAAAAAATACAAGATATAAAATGAACTTGAGTATAACACATAATTCTTACATTAAGAAGAAAGCTAAATGATTTGAAAAGGAAATTCCATAGAAGCTTTTATCAATTACTCAAAATAGATGCAAATATTCCATTAAAAATATATATATTTTATACATATACAATAAATGAGGCCATGCCACCATACAATTACATAAAATCTAAATTGTGTCCAAGAAAAAATAAACAATAACCTAGAGTTGTTATAATAAGGGAGCTCTTCCATTTATAGAATAATGAAGGAAGAGAAGAGTAGGAAAGAATTGATTATCGCATATTTCAAGTATTAGAAGTAAAAGATAATTTCATATAAAAGATTTGATTTGGTTTTTATTTTATCTAGCTTTTATAATTTTTGTAGTTATAATTTTTTCAAAAATTATCAATATATAATATCTTACTTTCCATAATTAAATAATTTTATAACTCTAAAATATTAATAAAACTTTTTAAAATTAAATAATCTATTAAGATTTTACTTTATAGACCCAATTTCCATTAAAAAAAAAAACTTTTTTTCAAAACATTTATATTATAAATTACATTTTATAATATCATATAATGATGATAAAAATTACATGTACACAACAATTAATATGTACATGTAGATAGATATTAATAAAACTTGAAATTTTAAATTTTTTTTGGTGCCTTCAAATTCATTAATTTATTTTTAAACAAAAGAACAATGTTTTCTAAGTATTAATACATCAAAATTTAAGATTAAAGCTTTAGCACATTCCCCCAAAAGTTATTTATAGGACTTGGCTGGTTCGAGGGCTTTTGATTTTCATTTGAGCTCAGATGATGACTTATTATCTAATGATGAGGAAGGTCCTTCATCAGTGTTGTGAGCTTCAGTTGTTCCTAGTTTCCAATCATCTTCTAGTAGAATGATTCCTTCATCTATCTCTAAAGGAGGTTTCAGACTACAAAAGGATTTTTTGGGTTTGTCACCTGCTCGCGATTCAAGTGCTCATTTGACTAGGGAGAACACCTATGACTTGATAGTTACCACTACTCATTCTCCACCATCTTCCTCTATGAGTGACCTTTTTATACTTAGTCATCCAAAGGAGTTTCCTAGATAGGTCATCATCATGAATCTCTTTTTCAATAAGAGTAGTCATCAAATTTAAGACTGGCAACACAATTTAAATTCCATTAACTAAGTCTCAAGCTTCAATATGGGGCTACACATTTTCATCCAATTTAATTGCTTCTATCAAATAAATGACTAAGGAAAAGGCTCTCAGAGTAGTTGGATAAATGAGATCATTTCACATGTATCTATCTTGTTCCTTAACAACAACAAAATGAAGCATAGTCCATGAAGTCATTTGATAAAGTCAAGTAGTGTAGACCATCCACATATTTCAATCTCACTTATCTAGATCGTGTAGATAGAAATATAGTTTTTAAAATTCCTTGAGCATATAGATAACTAAGATTTTGTAACATGTCATGATCCTACTCACCCATGGCTATCAATATATGTCAAATTTTTCAGTCTCCCAAGGGTGTCAGATATGTTAGATCCTTAGGAGATCCTAATGAATGAACATATGCCACATGGAGCATGTCAGAGTTGTCAGAATCTTAGGCATGTTATATATGTCAAAGCCTTAGGGGAGCTCGATGAATGACCTTTTAGTCTCTTTGGGGTTTCATTTATGTCAGTGCCTTAAGAGAGCCTAATGAATGAGAAGATGCCACATGGATCCTATCAAAGTTGTCAGTATTTCAGAGGTGTTAGATATGTTAAAGGCCTTGGAGAACCTAATGAATGAGAAGATGTCACATGGATCCTATCAGAGTTATTTGTCTCTCAGGGTGTTAGATATGTCAAATCCTTAAGAGAGCCTGATGAATGATTAGATGTAATATGAAGCTTGTCAGAACTATCATTCTCCTAGGGGTGTCAGATATGTCAGAACCTTAGGAGATCTTGATGAATGAGAATATTTCACTTAAATCATGTCAAAGCTATTAGTCTCCTAGGGTGTTATATATGTAAGAATCTTGAGAGATCCAAAATAATGAGATATTCCACATGGAGCCTACCATAGCTATTATTATCCTAGGGGTGTCAGATATGTTAAAGCCTCGAGACAACATGATGAACGAGTATATATTGCATGGAGCCTATTAGAGTTATTAGTCTCTTAGGGGTGTTATATATGTCAAAACCTAGGGAGAGTTTGACCAACCATAGGATTCCATGTTTAACTTTAGTAAAAAATAACAACAAAGGCCCAAGGCATCCTAATTGATCTAGGAATGAGATATGGTCATAAACTAGGGCCACTCACAAAGTACTACCCATCACTCTCATTCACTAAAGGGTAGAATGGATCAAATAGCTTGGATAAAGAAATGAAAGATATAGGTTAGAAATGTATCCAATCATAAAGTGAAAAACATGCTCTGGAGGTCCAAGTGGCCAAATTTAGTACATGAAAATATAAAAGAGTGACACCCCAACCATGCTTAGTTGGCATATCCCATAGAGAAATGTCTAACTAATAGAGGACACATGGCTTGATTAGAGGGTTCTTAAAGAACCACAAGACTAAGATAGGTGTGTGCCTACCACACCCTTGTATTAATCATCTTGGGTAATTGGGCCCTAATCTGACAACCTAAATACATCCCTTCACCATCACCAAATCCAAGTTGAGTGCAAATTGTAAAAATTATCTGATTAAATGCAAAATCAATAAATAATCTATTAGATTATGCTACCAAATTAGAATTGAACTCACATAAAGTGATCCACAAAACACCATTAATATAGGAGATCCTTTTGGATCCCTATAAGTCCTTAGAGTGATCTGGTTTATTGATATCGCTCCCAACACCCAAGTATCCTTCCTTTCAACACTTTATTGAGATTCCAATACTTCCATCATGTTTAAAATTTCATGTCAAGAATCTCCATAACTCTCAGCCATGCCACTTCATCTTCCAATCCTAGGCTTGGGCCAAAATACAAAGATACCACCATTTCATTAGACTTGACCTAGTTTGAGCACAACAAAGTGTTTTAATAAATTGAGGACATGAAAAATCCCACATTGGATGATGACAAGGATGAAACCTAGTTCTTTGATGAGCTTATCACCTTAAGAAATTTAGGATTGCACAAGGTTGATGCCAAACTAGATATGTTCACATGTGCTGATATCTTTGGAAACATGTTGAGGAACTCTGTGCACATGCATGATGCTACCCAAGACTTAATACATACTCTATAGGGTCTCAGAATAAAATAGTAGATATGTCTATAGATGCTTTTAAGTAACATTATAACCTCTTAAAGTACACCCTAGTTTACAACCAGATTAGGCCATTAACTAAAATGCATGATATATATATATATATATATATATATATATATATATATATATATATATATATATATATATATATATATAGGGTCCTCCAAGATTAGGCCATCGATCCTGATTGATTGAACAAAAAGGAGGACACCAATACATACCCATTCATCTCTTTTGGGAGGGAGTTCATCTATGGATGATCTTGCTAAATTTTTTGTTTGGCATGAAGGATGTAATACATGTGAACATCCTCTAGGTGATTTCACTGAGCGTCATCCTCAAGGGAAAGGAAGTCTAAGATGCTAAGAGCCTCATTAACTTTAATTTGGTCAAAAGGCATCAATTAGGTTTGAGGGGGTGTAAATTTATACATGACATATCTTGTAGATGTAGTTTGTGGCACCCTCACATTCAAACCTTTTATGTTCTCACCATTGACCCCTACCGATTCTCCTTTCCATGTGATCTTATAAAAATTGTATGCACACCATTACATAAATCACATATAAGACACTTCTGAGTCCTTATACCCCATGGTCTACATAGATATAAATGAGAGGCCCATGCCATGGAACTTAGATGAAATTAGGAATACTCTCCTTCTCATAAGATCTTACTAGTAATATTAAGACCACACCATCATCAAGGTGAAAGGCATCTAAAAATACCCTCTTCCTCCCTTACCAGGTCCCAAACTACTTTGCTAGATAATGCATTACTTATCAGTTAGTTTAGGGTGTCCCATGTTACTCGTTCGATTGTTAAAAGAAAGCATGCCCAAATTTTCCAATCTTCATCTACCACCATGAGTACAAGAACCTACCCAACCTATAAAATATGGTACATAACAAAAATTCATACACCCTAGGGAGGGCCAAACATAGGTAATGTGATATAGAATCAACATCATGGAATACCATGAGGCATAGATGATGAGATTTATCTAAATCTAGCCAATGATGTCAAAGTCCTCATAAGGGAGGAGGCAACAAAGAAAAAAGTGAAGGCCCAATCTAGGCTAGTTATTGAGGAAAGGCCAATGCCACCTCTGTAGGATCCTCCAACTTAGCTTGGGAGGACATTAAAATGGTTACACACCACATATCTAGGAGAATTACACACTAGTTCTAGTGCCTTCATCTCCATGAGATTCACCTCCCCAACCCATAACTCAAGATATGCCACTCACAATTCTATAGGCCACTCCACTCCTCATGAGATAGGTATTATAATTTGACATCGAGATAAGCCCTAATTTGAGCTTGGATTAGGACCAACATGTGACAACCCTATATATTTCCTTTCCCACTAATGTCATCTATTAATAATGCATCAAACCACCCCCATGATTATCTAATCCTATGAGGCATGTTTTTGCATCAAACTAACCCCATGATTATCTACTACTACGAGGATTGTTTTAGTAAGGCCATTTCTATTTATCATTACATCAACTTCCCAATTCACCTAGGTTCCCTTGGATCTAGCCATGTTCAACATCCTCACTTACCAATTCACCTTTACTTAACCCTTTTCCCTTAAAAAATGAATATAAACCACTTGGGATCTCTAAGAGTTTTAGTTTCATGGCCCTCATCTTTAAGAGTGTCAGGTTTGATTCAAGTAGTGCATCTAGATCTAGAGAGGGTCTAACTTCTAATGGATCCCAGCTTTACATTTATAATATACACCATGAATGCATCTTTAATATCCCCATTAATCTCTCCTCTAGAATAGACACTAGTGTCCCCACTTCAAATGACCTGATGGCCACCCTAGAAAGTGCATCCATGTGCATAATTTTAGTGGTCCCCATCTATATAGTTCATATAGATACTCTCCTGGTAGTGCATGTTGCTTTGATAAAAATTACCACCATAGCTCCTTAAACCATAACAACACAAGTTAAGCCAATTATGACAAATTAAAAGAGGAAGAAAGTGACATTTTTAGTCCCACAGATTAGGTTTCAATTGCCACCAAAGTCCTTGAAACCATGACCACAAATCCAACTAACTAGGGTAAGATATCCAAGAAGAAAGATAAGGTATCTCCCTCCCAACCTTCTATTTAGCTTTCTTCTTCCATTGATCCTTATCTATCACCCAAAGGATTCAAGGATTCAACTTTAGCTAGCTAGTATCTTCATTATTATTGAACACTTCCATATCAGGTGTTATTGGCCCATAGGTCCATATGACCCCTAACTAACGGTGTGCCTAATTATTCCTGTGGGGATCCCCATTCATCATTTCCCTTTTCTCTCCCATCCCTCTCTTCCTCCACTCCTTTCATCCTTCCTTCCTCTTCATCCATTCTTCCTCCTCCTAGATCTCCTCCATCTACCTCTACCTTTATCATCTGAGATTTGTCTTCTTCCATCACCCTAAGAATTACTAATAGTCTAAGTTGGGTTAGGTCCCTAGCCATTATCAAAGTAAACATACTAGAGATGGTCTATCAAGGTGACTTGGAGGTCCAATGGGAGTTTGATAGAGTAATATGGATCATGAAGAGGGTTATCACATGGAGGTTTACTCAAGAAGGAGACCCAATGTTGTGGATGAATAAACAAGATATATTATCCCTCAACAAATTAAGAACTACAAGTGGAGAAGAGATGGTAGTAAAGGACCTAGTCTCAATACTCTAGACCATGAATGACCTCTTGGAAAAAATGATGTAATAAATTTGGAGTGTTTGGTAAGGAGAACTTTCCCTATGGGATTATTTAGTAAAATGGAGGAAAATCTGACCCAAATACTTATTATTCTTAGGGAAGTGATTAGATCCCTCTCTAAAATCAAAGAGCTCCTCCAAAGTAGGCCAAAATATTTTGAGAGTATTATATGGGTGGATTATAAGTGCAAGTCTATTATTACTATCATTAATAAGGAAATATTATTAGAATTTAAGTTGACTCCCTTTATATAATTAAACATGTACAAAACTTTTTAGGAGCTATGATAATGTCCATTGAGGAGTGGTTGAAGACAACCTAATTGACCATCAAATCACTAGAGAAAAATAATGACCAAACCCTTACTTATTTCAAGAATGTCACTATTTCAATGCTCTTCCACCTTGATGATACCCTACTAGAAATGGATGATTTTGGGTTCTAATTGACATAATTTTATGATATCATGAGGATAAATGTGTCTAAATCCAACAAGGTAGGAACTAAATCTATCTTGGAGTTATCCACACAATCCATGGCAAACATCATACAGTTCCAAAAGGTGAGGTCCTCCTTGGAGGCCCCATTAAAGGATCACAAGAAATTGTTGACTCAAGTATAAATCATCTTCCTTTATCCACCTATCAACCTATATAAACTTGACCAAGAGGCCAACCTCATTGGTCAATCATTGACATTTCAGTAAGGCCTACCAAAGTAGTTGGGAAGTTGACCACCTCCAACATTCTCTTGATTTTATCTTAGTGGGCCTTGGGGAATCCTCTATAATCATTTTGGGAATAGGAATATTTTGGTATAATTCAGTTACAACCATTTTAGGCCATAATGGCCTAGAGTGGGAGCTCATGCTACTATGTGAATATCCCCATTCTTCTTCTATAAATCTTGTTATGTAATATTTTAAAGGGTCAACTCTATTATAAATAAATGTTGTTGGATTAATGTTAATTTTATTTTAATATGTAAATTAATCTTAATAATTGATGTATTCCAATTTTTTTATGCTTTAATGTATTAATACTAATTCTATAGGACTATAATTTATGTTTTTTAAAGGTTCATGCATTTGTTAAATTGATTTTTTATTGTTCTAATTAAGTTATGTGATACATTTTGATTTATTTGAAAGATTATATAAATTGTATATATTTAAATATAGTCATGTTACTAGTTTATTAATTAAAAGAACCCCTAAATCATGCCTTTCCCCCTTTTACTTAGACTCTTTCTCTATGTGACCAGACCTTGAGCCATCATGAAACATAACATAGACTGGTGAAATTGCATCTGAGCATATTTAGGACTTGAAATCATATATGTTTACCATTTAATTATAAAATTTTATTTTATGCCTTACCCTCTCCCTCTCCTTAATGTTTATTTTTGAACAAGTGATCTTTTTACGTCTTTAGAAATTGTGAAGTGAAGCAAAGTAGAGCTCTAAATTTCAATATGTTGAAATTAGTTTAGATAAAAGTGTAAAAGTTTTATGACTCAGTGATAAATATAATATTGGACCTCTGATTGTAGTGTTACATTTCTTGGATATCTATTCTGAGTCAGCTATTTGATAGTTACCAATACCTATAACTCTTGCATTGGATTGTCTTAGAAACAATCTTAAAATCAAAAGATGGAAGTCCATAAATTATTCCCCAAACTCACTCAATGCATCTAACCCAATAGGTGCACCTATGAATGAGATATTGGAACCTCCATTAAATAAAAGGAAACTTAAAAATGAAATCAAGTCTAAATCTTATTAGAATACAAGTTTCTTCCTAAAAAAAGGGTGATTTGGGATACCTCCACTTTAGGATTTTAGGCTTGGCTGGTAATGAAACAAGGCCTAGAGTGGGACCAAATGCATCTCTATTAGGGCTATATATGTCTAGATGAAAACAAATCAATGCTTGATCCCTAATTTCCTTATAAAAATCTACAAATAAATAACCCTTTCAAAAGGCTTTGAGTGCCTAATATTTTCTTAAACTTGCCTAGTTTTTCAAAATAACTACACAATCACTCTTTGCACAAAATGGCCTTTTAAAGAAACCATGACCGATTATGTTGTTTGTTGAATCATAATTGAGCTCTCTCTTTCTCTAAGTTTATCTAATGGTAATTTTAGTTGATATTCTCACAGTTTAGTAATGGAGACCCATGGTCTAGATTCTAAATATCGAGGTAGTTTTTCCCCATAGAAGTCACCATTTATTGTGACCAACATGCCATATTTTCAAAATCTCAAATGAGGACCCTATTTGACTTAAATTTTTTATGTTTATGCCTTATTTTGAAATGAATTAGTCTAGCATCATGCTAAAAATTATTATCCTAAATTCAGGATCAAAATCAAGACTATTACATAATTATTATCATAATCCCTTCACTTATAAATATGAAGTTTAACATAATGAGGTTTCAGTTTGATTATAAACTAACCAAGCTAATTGAGTGTTTCCTGAGTTTATTTACTAATTTGATTGATATTTGAGTCTAAAGGTCTAAATGGACACATTTAAGGAAATTAATCAGTGCATCTATTTATATTTTAACCTTGTGACATTTACCTAATTTAGATTATCATTTGATTTATGGACTAACTTGGCTAATTGGAGTTGCCTAATTGTGTGATATTTTTAATATTATTCAGTTTGCTCAGGGCTACCTTTGATAAATCACACTTCATGTAGCTCATATAGATATTTTACAATATAAGTGACCTTTTTATACTTATTCATTCATAAGATTTTCCTCTCTAGGACATCATTATGTGTTTCTTTTACACAAAGAGTAGTTGTCAAATTTAAGAGCAATTACATAGTTTGAATTCCAATACATAAGTCACGAGCTCTAGGATGGGGCCAGATGTCTTCATCTAGTTCAATAGATTTTATAAACTAAAATGACTAAGGCATAGAGTCCCTAATCAGTTGGATCAATAGGATCATTCCACATGTCTCCATATCTCTACCTAACAATAAGGTAGTGAAGCATGGTCCACAAATTCATTCAAGAAAGAAAATCTTTCTCTCCAAAGCTTGTAGATAGAAACATAATTTGAAAATTTACTCAAGCATATGAATAAATAAGATTGCGTCATGTGTCATGATCCTACTTACCCATGACTATCAAAGATGTCATAACTATCAGTATCTTAGCGGTGTTAGCTATGTTAGAGCCATGGGAGATCCTAAATAATGAGAAGATGTTATGTGGATATTATTAGAGCTATCAATATCTTGGGGGTGTTATATATGTCAGAGCCTTAAGAGAGATCGATGAATAAGTAGATGTCACATGGAGCCTATCAAATCTATCAATATCCCAAGGGTGTTAGATATGTTAGAGCCTTAAGAGAGCCTGATGAATGAGAAAATTTCAAATGTAACTTGTTAGAGTTGTTAGTCTCCTAATTGTGTTAGATATGTTAGAGCCTTGGGAGATCCTAAAAAATGAGTAAATACCATGTGGAGCCTATTATATTTATCAGTATCCCAAGGTGTTAGATATGTTAGAGCTATGGGAGAGCTTGATGAATGAGAAAACACCACATCAAGGATGTCATATTTTTAGTCTCCCAAGGGTTTCAAATATGTTATAACCCTAAGAGAGTTCAAAGAATGAGTAGATGTTATGTGGATCCTGTTAGATATCTCAATATCCTAGGGGTGTTAAATATATTAGAGCCTTAGGAGAGCATAAAAAATGAGAATGTGTTTCATAGAACTTGTGATACCTATAAGTCTCCTAGGTTTGGTAGATATGTAAGAGACCTAGGAAAGTTTTATGAATTAGTAGATGTCATGTGGACCCTATCAAAAAATTTAGTCTTATAGGGGTGTCATATATGTTAGAACCCTAATACAGTCAACCAACCATAAGATTTCATGTGGCACTCCCATACAAAATGATAGGAAAGTCTTAGGGCATCTTAGTTGAGATAGGGAGGAGATATGGTTAGAACCCAAGCCCAATCATAAAGTTCCAAGTGTCACTCTCATATACCAAAGGGAATATTAGATTAGAGTGGCTAGGTAAATAAAGGAAAGATAAAAGTTGGACCTTAATCAAATCATAAAGTGCCACATGTACTTAGGAGGTCTAAGTGGCCAATTTTAGCATAGAATATAAAAGAATGACACCCTATCCATGCCTAGTTTCCATAGCTCACAAAGAAATATACAACCAATGAAGGATAAGTGGTTTGATTGGAGTATTCTTAAGGTGCCATATGGACTAAGATATGTGTGTGACTATGATGACTTATGTTAATAAAATTGGTGAATTGGACCTTGATTCAATAACCTATGGACGTCCCTTCACTATCACCAAATCCAAGCTGAGTGCACATTTTCAATATTATCTAAGTGAATGTCAAATTAGGAAATAATGCCACCAACTTAGAATTGGAATTGCACAAAGTGAGCCCCCAAATGTCATTAATACAAGATATATTTTCATAATCTTATAAGTCCTTAAAGAGACTTGATTTACCATTACCACTCCAAACTCCTAAATATACTTCCTTTTAGCACTTTCTTGAGCTTTTATTACTTCCATTAGACTCAAAATTTAATGCCAAGTATTTTCCCAATTCTTAGTCATGGTTATTTCATCTTCAAATCCCAAGTAATTGAGGATGTACAAAATCCCACCTTGGATTATGATAAGTATGATATCCAATTCTTCAATGAGATTATCACTATGGTAAATTTAGGATTACATGAGGTTGATTCCCAACTAGAGGTATCGCCATATTCCAATCTCAATGGCAACATCCTGTGGAAGTTTGTACGTATGCATGATGCTACCCAAGACTTAGTTTACTCTATAGTGTCTTATAACAAAATACCAAATATTTTAAAAGATACATTTAAGTAGTATTATAACCTCCTTGAGAATAATCTTGTTTAAAACTAAAGCATGGTGGACACATGAATCAAGGTAGATGCAATATATGAGGTTTTCTTATATTGGGCCATATATATTAATTGATGGACCAAAAAGGAGGATATTAATGTGTACCTCATTCATGTCTTTTGATGGGGAGTTTATGTAGGGATGATTGTGTTGAATTAGTTGTTTGGTGTGAAGGATGTCATACATGTGAAAATCCTTTGGGTGCCTATGTTGAGCATCATCCTTAATGGAAAAGGAGTCACATAACTTCAATGAGGTATAATGGGGTGGAAATTTATAAATGTTGTACTATCTTGTGGACACAATCTACAACACACTCACATTCAAAGATTATTTGTTCCTACCATGGACCCTTACCAATTCTATTGTCCATGTGGTCTTCTGTAATAAGTATTTGTACCATTACAAAAATCACATCTAGGAAATCTATGATTCCTTCTACCTAGTGGTCTATATGGCCTCAAATGAGAGTTTCATGCCACGAATCTCAGATAGAAAGAGGAAGACATTCCTTCCCATAGGATTTTATTGGTACTATCAAGACCACATCATCATCAAGGTGGAAGGAATTAATAAATCCCATATCCTCTTCCTTTGATAAGTCTTATACCACCTTACTAAATAATAAATTTATTATCAATTGGTTGAAGGTGTCCCAGGTTGCTCAATTATCAACAAAAGGCATGCTCAAATTTTATAATCCTCATCTACCATCATGAGTATAATTTTTTTACTAGCCTATAGAAGATGGTACATAACAAAAATTAATACATCTTGGGTAGGGATAGACAGAGAATGGGATCCCTAATGGGTTATAAACACCCATATGGAAAGATATGGAACCAAACTCAACATAATGTATCACCACAAGGCCCAAGAAGATGATGAGATTCATCTCAATTGACTAGTGATGTTAAAGTGATCACAAGGGTGGAGGCAGAAAAGAGGAAAGGGAAGAAGGCCCAATCTAGTCCAGTCACTAAAGAAAGGATGGTTCCACCTTCATAGGATCCTTAACTCACTTTAGGGAGGATATTCATGTGACTACACACCACATCTAAGATAATTATATAGGGGGTCCTATTGATTTTTATTCTATGAGATTCACCTCCTTGGCTTGTAGCTTAGGCTCTGCCATCTCCACTTCCATAGGTCACTCAACCTATGATAGTAGAGGTGTTACATTTTGTCATTGAGAGTATCCCTAAGACAAGCCTAAAGTGGGACCAACAAGTGATACCCTTGGATATTCCATTTTCCACTACCACCATCCCTCCATAACCCATCAAAACACCCCCAATATTTCTTACTCTTATGAGGCCTATTCTAGTAAGGCCATCCCTAGTTCCCATTGAGCTAACTCCCCAATTCACCCAGGCCCCTTGGATCTGGCCATGTTCAACATTATCACTTCCCAATTCCCCTTCACTTAACCATTTTACCTTGCAAGAATCCTCACATCCCACTTAGTATCTTCAAAAATTTCAAGCACATGGGCTTCATCTTTAGGAGTGTCAGATTCAATTCAAGAAGTGCCTCCAATTCTGGGGAGGGTCTAACTTCATAGGGATCATATCTCTACATTACCACTATACATTATGGATGAATCATTATTATCCTAATTAGTCACTCCTATAACATAAACACTTCTTAGTGTCCCCACCTTAACTTATCTGATGGCCACCCTAATAATAAGGGCACTCATATGCATAATTCTAATGTCCCCTAAATCTAAAATGCCTGCACCTACTCTCCTGGTGGTGCATGTTGATTTGGTAATAATTGATACCATGATGCCTTTATGTTGGATATTTTTTAGTGATGTCATGGAGGTGTTCAGATGAGTGGATGAAGTGTCTTGATAATCTAAGTATCAATGACAAAGTGTGCAGTGTGCTTGTCCTAGTATGCTTGAAGTAGGCTTAGTTGATCTTTAATTTTGGCATGATTAAGGATATGTATAGATTATTGAGCATGTGTAAGGGGTATTATCAAAGTTCAAGGATGATTTGAGAGCTTGTGGAAGTGCATGTCATTCATCTAGTTCTTCATTATGTTCATTTTGGCATAGTTAGTTCTATGATATAAATATTTGAGTAGGTATATTGATGACATTATATTTCACATGTGTGAAGGTTCTAGGAGAATATTGAAATATGGATGGATTTCCCTATGTACTGAGATCATATGGTTCAAATTTTAGGTCATGATATTAAGCGCAATAAAGTTATTAAGGTTCAAAGTTGGGTTTCCAAGTAGATTACAGAGGTTCCCATACTTAGCCAGACCGTCACTGCACGCCATGCAGATATGTATGAACCAGAATGTTTGTGCATTTATTTTAGGTATGAATAAATTCAATAATGGTCAAATGTTTACATGAATATGTTGTATATATCTCTAAGAATATACCTTGAAAATTTGGAGACTTGAAGTGTTGTTTAGATCAAGTTATAAAGCTTCAAATTTGCTCTAGTAGACTGTGATGGGTCAAAGACCGTCAAGATAAACCTCATTGATATCTAAAGTCAACTAGTCAGTAGATATAATAGTGAACATTAATTTATGATCTTGATCTAATGGTATACATAAGATTCAATATGTTAGGTTGCATGTGTAGGTGATAAGTGTCATAAACTCACTAGTCTGGTAGAAGATCAATGGTGAATGACAGTTCGTAATAACAAAGATCAATGGTGTAGGACAAGTCAAAGAGTCAACATTGCACATGAGATTTATAAGTGAAAAAAGTATAAGAAAATATTTGTAAAGTGCTTAGAAGGCATGTGAGGTTTCCAAATTTCATAATATCTAGAGTTATAAACAATATCTAATGGTGAGCGCTACAAGATAAAAACCAGATTGATCCATAGAGATTGATGGTGCATATTTGGTAAAGATTGCTAAAAAGCATGAGATGAGGTCAACATGTTTGAGGTTTAATGTTTGGATAGTGGAACACTATGAGTTAAAGTTTGAGATACTCTCAAAGAGATCAATGGAGCATGTTTATTCCAAATTATTAGGAAGCAATGAGATGATGACAAGTGCTCAATGTTTAACTGTGACCATCTGAATTCAAATATTTAAATTTAATGAAGGAAAGACCAGTGCCTAGTTTTTGAGCCATAACTTTTGATCTATGAAAAATTTGATGTTTAGTAAAAATAAATTTGTAGAGGACTTCAATGCACATTTGGAAATATTCTTTTCAAGGTCTAAATGTTTATACAGTCAAAGTTATTGAGCTACAAAGTTGACTATGTGTTCATCCATGCTCTACAAGTAACCTGAGAAGGGTAATTGAGTTTTCCTGATGGTATTTATATGTTTCAAGATGAGATAACTATCTAAGAGTGTTAAATAATCCATGAGGAACATCTGTATATATTTTGGAGGTTTGACCAATCCATATTTAGTATAAAAAAATACTTAGAAGGTGACTATGTGTTCATTCAAGGTGGTTGTGTGCACAAAATGTTGTTTGATCGAGTTGAGATTTACCAGAAGGGTGATGTGATGGTTGTTATCACTTAAGGAGGACCTAAATAATGTGTGGCATAGGTCCATGTATTTTAAAGTATTCTTGTGTTCTTAGTTTTCTTGGAGAAGTGTCAAAGAGGTGAATGGGTCTTCATAGGACCTAAAAGGTAACTTAGGCCTATATGAAAGAGGGTTGTGCTTAAAAGTGACATATGTAGATGCCTTAAGAGTGAAGGTATGTGTTTTGGATGAAAAATAAAGTTGTGAACATGATATTCATGAAGGCTCTATAAAATATGAAATCAAATGTGGTGATTTCTAGACTTGTAAGGGACATAAGAGAAGACGTGTCTGTAAGTTATAGAGTGAAGGAAAGAGTGCATACCCTATGGATGGGTTGAAGAGTAGAGTAGGTTGATGACTATGTGTATGACTTGCAGGTTATATTTTTGATGTCTAAGATATTAATCTTTTAGGTTTGAAGATTAAATGTGGTCATAATGACTTGATCATCTTAGGGGTAAGTGCTCCTTGTGAAATAGGTGTTTCACTTAAACCAGTTAGAAGGAATTAACCAACAGGTGGTTATAAGGACTTGATCATCCTAGGGGATAAAAGAGGTGTTTCACTAAATTTTGGTTAGAAGGACTTGACCAGTCTCATGTTTGTGATCATATTATAAAATAAGTAGTCCATGTTTTTACAGGCTTGAACGTGGGTTTTATTACCCAAGAGTGTTTCCCACATAGATCTTGTGTTGTGTGTATGATCTTGCATTATCTTCATTTTTCATTTCTATAAACATCTTGTATGCTTCATGAATGGTTGTATTGAATAATTAAGTGATCAAAGGGTTTGAAAATTGAATTGGATTTTTTGTCACCACTGATTCACCCCCCTCTAAGGGATTTTACCTCTATCAATTGGTGTTAGAGAAAGTCCTTTGGTAAAGGCTTGATAGATTGAAGGAGATCCAAGGTACAATATGGGTAGCCATTAAATTCAAGGAGGTTTTTATACTAAGAAAGCACCGATGTTCAATAGATCTAATTATGATTTTAATAATGAAAGGATGAGGACCTACATCATGTCCCTAGGGTTTGACACTTGGCAATATATTGTGTATGGTTATTTTTCACCTACTATTCCTCCATCCATTGTTGTAGATAAGAAGTTGTTTGAAAAAAATTCTAAGGCAATGAATGCTATCACTTGTGGTCTTTTAGAGACTAAATAAACCAAGGTAATCCATTACATATCTACCAAGGAAATGTGGGATAAATTTAATACTATTTATGAAGGAGATTCAAAGGTTAAGTTAGAAAAGTTGTAGACTCACCGAAGATAATTTGAGAGTCTTAAGATTAAGGAAGAAGATTCTGTGGCATCCTTTCTATAGATAGTTGATGAGATTGTGAACATCATTAGAGATCTTGGAGAGAATCTTGAAGAAGCTACTGTAGTTCAAAAGGTATTAAGGTCTCTCTCTCTCAAGTTTGATTCTAAAGTATTTGTTGTAGAAGAAAGTCATGATCTCACTAAGTTGAAGATGGATGAATTGCATGGCATTCTTACTGCCTATCAGATGAGAGTTGATGATGATGAACCACCAAAGAAGGAAGCAACATTCAAGACATAAATGAAGCCAAAGAATAAGTTTCAAGGTAAAAAAATCAAAGAGGATGACATATATGATATTGATGAAGATGAAATAATTGCTTTGTTTACAAGGAAATTAAAAATAGGGTCTAGCAAGTATAAGGGTAAAATACCCTTCAAATGATTCAATTGTGGAGAGGTAGGAAATTTTGCTAATAAGTTCCCTCATAAACATAAGAAGAATGATGGTGAACATGGTGATGGCCAAGATGAATAAAATAAGACATATACGTATTATAAGAGGAAGAAGGGATTCATAACATTTGAAAACAAGAAGTACTTCAAGGACAAGAAGAGTCTCTACACCAAAGAATATTGTAGCTCATTTGATGAGAGTGAAGACAGTGACTCAGAGTATGATCACGATCCTATTGAAGATGAAGACCTCTTCATGGCTAAGGAAAGAATTTGATCATATAAAAAGGAGTCTACTTGGAGTGATTCAGATGATGATAAAGATAAGGTGGACTATGAGACTGAATTGAGGAATACTCTTGAAGAACTAAAGATTGTGAAGAAGATTAACAAGAAGATGAAGTCTCAAATCTAGGACTATGAGGAGAAATTCAGTGTGTATGAAGCAAGAATGAATTAAGACACCAAGGAGCATGAAGATATAGTCAAACATCTTAGTTTTCAATTAGAAATCCTATCTATAAGCTTGAAAGCTAAAGAAGATGAATGTTCAAGGTATGTAATTGAAAATGACTCATTAAAAGCTAAGTTAGAAAAGACATCCAGTAATATTCAGTCCTTTATGAGATTTAAAAAGAGATCAAGTGATATAGATAATATTATAAGTGGTCAAAAGCATGAAAGTGATATAATTGGTCTTAGATACAAAGAAGAACTAGAAAATGCAACTCAAGACAAGATGAAGACTAATGTAAATTAGAACTTGAAGGCCAACAACCTGCCAAGGAATGAAGATGCTAGTAGAGTGAAGATAAATCAGATTAGACATCCAAATACCATAAGGAATTCAAGTTAAAATGGTTATTGTTACACATGTAATCTATTTGGGCATAGAGATAGAAAATGCAAGAGACCTGTTAGAAATGAGTTTGCATGGAACTATGATGAGGGTTATCATTTAAAAGGTGAGTCTTATTCAAAAGGAGTAGTTTGTTTTGATTTTTAAAGGGATGGAAATATTTAAAGATTTTACTCTAATCAAGGAAGCCAGGATAAACTTATTATTATAAAATTTCTAATGTGCTTCAACTGTCAACATAAAGGTCACATTGCTAGATTCTACAAGCAAAGGCCTATAAGACAAAATAGGTTTAATCAGGCTCTTAGAGTGTAAGAAAGAAGGAAAATTAACTCATGAAAACCAAATATGGTAAGTATGAATCATGATGATTCTACAGGTCTAATTAATTTTTTTCTATGGTTGAGAATGATACAAAAATTGGAGAGTGCCAAGAGCTCTCATTGTCTTCTCATGTTGTGAATGAAGAGACCAAGCTCAAGGAGAATACCAAGGTGTTGGTTGAGGCTAGTTCTAAGGTATGTATGGATCTAGGTGAACATATTATTGTTATTAAGCAAGCTTCATGCAAATAATATCAATTTTAAACTACAAGGAAGATTCTTCAATTGAAAAGGTATGTCAAGATTTCATAGTTTCTCCAAATGTTGTATATCCTATCATAGAAGAGAAAGTGAGTGATGTATAAAAGGAAAAATTTGTAAAATTTTAAACTAAGGAGAACAAGATTAATAAGTATTATAGCTATAAAATGATTCTAGTGGTTATTGAGGAGATGTGGGCCACTCCTGGCTTCACTTTATTTTAAGAGCATTATGGTGTAGAGGTCTCTATGTATGCTTCTTAAGAGACTCCTTTCAGAGGAGAAGAAAGTGTTACTATGGTGTTATTAAAAAAAAATTTGGAAGGTAAGAGATGTGTGTTTCCAGTTGAGTTGGTGTGACAAGATGGGAGAAGTACTTTGATGAGGTCATAATGATGTCATAATGTGTTTTTATTATGTATGCAGGATTAGAACGAGTGTTTTTAGGTGGTATAATGAGATTGATGGAATTTCAAGAAGTGTTTGGTTATCAAAAAGGTATATACACTTCTTTGTGATGTGTTCTAGGTGGTTTTATGTCTTGATGATCCTGTTTGTGCCTTTTGGAGGTTTTTATGTGCTCCCAAGTTTATCTTTCTTATTGCAGATCAAAGCCATGGTATAGGAATTAAAGGTTATCAAAAGTGTGAAGGATAAAATATTGGTTAAAAAGTGTGTGATGGTTGTCTCTAGGTGTACAATAATTTTCATCGGTGGGTATTGAATAGATGGAGGTTTGTTGACCATATTTGTTTTGAAATTCTAGAGTTTTGGGTTATGATAGAAAGGTGGTTTTCCTTATGAGTTAAGGTCTAAAGCTTGTTAATATTTTTAAAGGGATAAATAATTTGCAAAATCAAGCTTTATAGAGATATGAAGGTTTGTGGTTTTCAAATTATTCATGTTTTTGTCAAGATGGAGGCCTAATTAACTAGTAGATTTGTGAAGGAAGTATGTTGTAGATGAGGAATTAGGTGATGTAAATTGGTTTGATTAAGGGGTCATATGAGAGTGCTCTAGATATGAAATTTTGGTTCTTGAAAATATGTCTACTAAAATTTGTGGGATCTACAAGTTGTAGGTAGGGCTACAAGGAGTCTAAACAAGCCTAGTGTGAAGATTTGATGTTTTTTCTTAGTTTATCCAAAAGATTAAGGCATGAGTGTTTCAAGGTGAGTTCTCAAGTTGGTTTAGATAATTTTTCCTTTTTGGTGAGTCGCATGAAGTTTTGTTGATGGTCCTTGAGGTGCCTTAGAGAGAAGGTTAGTAAGCTTGTGTGTTGGTTCTTCATGGTGTGTGAAAATATGAAGATGCTCAAGAGATGACACGGTTTAGAGATATTATGGGGAGTCCTTATTAGATTTTTTTTGGTGAATTCCATCATATTTTATTAATTTTGTGTTTTTTCTTCATTGGTTACATTGTTTGGTTGAAGAGAGTGTTGGCATGTATAAAGAGAAAGTTGTCAAGGCAAGAAGAGGTAGGTTCAAGGTAAGGGGGAGTTTATATCATATTTATAAGTTGTTACTCTCTTGTTGATGGTATTTTAAGGTGCTCAAGATCAGTTTGTGCCTAATTTGTCATTGTATCAAAGGGGGAGAAGGTTCCTATTATGAGAGGGCTTGAAGAGAGGGAAGGAAGGTGAGCTATATGATGGGTGTTGACATCAATGACAAAGGAGGATATTATTGGAGAGTTTTTAGTGATGTCATGGAGGTGTCCAAATGAGTGGATGAAGTATCTTGATAATCAAAGTATCAATGACAAAGTGTGCAGTGTGCTTATCCTAGTAAGCCTGGTTGATCTTTAGTTTTATCATGATTAAGGTAGGTCTAGAGTATTGAGCATGTGTGAGGGGTCTTATTAGAGGTCAAGGATGATTGGAAATATTATGGAAGTGCATGGTATTTGTCTATTTATTCATTATGTTCATTTTGGCATAGTTGGTTTTGTGACAAAAAAATATGAGTAGGAATATTGATGACATTATATTTCACATGTATGAAGGTTACAAGAGAAGCTTAATATATGGATGGATTCCCTATGTAAGGATATCATATGGTTAAAATTTAAGGTCATGAAATTGAGTGTAGAAAAAGTTATTAAGGTTTAAATTTGTCTTTCTAGGAAGATTGTAGAGGTTCCCATACTTAGCCAAACCGTCACTGCACATCATGAAAAAAAGTATGAACCAGTATGTTTATGCATTTATTTTAGGTAAGAAAAAAGTCAATAATAGTCAAAGATTTACATGAAGATGTTGTCTATAGTTACAATAATATACCCTAAAAATTGAGACTTGAAGTGTTATCTATCTCAATTTATAAAGCTTTGAAGTTTTTCTAGCAGACTGTGATGGGTCGAAGACCATCAAGATAAACCTTGTTGAAGTCGAAAGTCATCTAGTTAGTAGATCTAATGGTGCATGTTAATTGTGATATTGATCCAATGGTGTGCATAAGAGTAAATATGTAAAAGGTTGTATGTGTAGGTGATAAGTTTCATAAGATCACTATTCTAGTAGAAGATCAACGATGAGCAGTGGTTTGTATTGACAAAGATCAATGGTGTAAGACAAGTTAGAGTCAATATTGCACATGAGACTACCAAGTGGCACAAGTGCAAGGGATTGTCAGTAAAGTGATTAGAAGGAAAATGAGGGTTCAAAGTTTCATAATCTTAGGATTTCTAAGAAAGATCTAATGGTGAGCATTAAAAGATAAAATCCTAACTGATCCACAGAGATCGATGATGTGCATTTGGTCAAGATTGCTAGAAAGCATGAGATGAGGTCAACATGTTTAAAGTTTAACTTTTATATAGTGGAGTGATACAAGTTAAATTTTGAGATAATCTAAAAGATATATATGGAGACTTTTTATTCTAAATTGTTAGGAATTAGTGAGATGATGACAAGTGTTAGATGTTTAACTGTGTGCATTTGAATTTAAATATTTAAATTTAATGAAGGAAAGACTAGTGCCTAGTTTTTGAGCCATAAATTTAGATCCATGTGGAATTTGATGTTGTAGTAAAAATAAAATTTGTAGAGGAATTCAAGGCACATAAAAATATTCATTTAAAGGTCTAAACATTTATACAATAAAAGTTATTGAGCTCCAAATTTTACTATGTGTTCATCCATGCTTTGCAAGTAACTTGAGAAGGGTAATTGAGTTTTTCCTAATGGTATTTCAATTTTTCAAGATGAGATAACTATAATAGAGTGTTGTAAAATCCATGAGGACCATATATATATATATATATTTTGGAGTTTTTAATAATCTATATTAAATATGAAAAAATACTTAGAAGGTGATTGTGTGTTCGTTTATGGTGGCTATGTGCATAGAATGTTGTTTGAGAAAATTGAGCTTTAACAGAAGGGTGTTGTGATGGTTGTTATCACTTAAGGAGGAAATATAAAATGTGTGTCATGGGTCCATGTATTTGAAAGTATTAATGTGTTCTTAGTTTTCTTAGAGAAGTGTCAAAGAGGTTAATAGATCTTCATATGACCTAAAATGTGACTTAGGCCTATTTGAAAGAGGGTTGTGCTTAAAGATGACCTATGTAGATGAATCAAGAGTGAAGGCATGTTTTTTGGCCGATAAATAAATTTGTGAACATGATATTCATGAAGTATTTATAAAATTTGAAATCAAATGTGGTGATTTCCATACTTATAAGGGACCTAAGAGAAGATGTGTGTGTGAGTTGTGGAGCAAATGAAAGGGTGTGTGCCTAATGGATGGGTTGAAGAGTAGAGCAAGTTGACGACTATGTGTATGACCTATAGGTTATAATTATGATGTCAAAGATAGTTATCTTTTAATTTTGAATAATTAAGGTGGTCATAAGGACTTGATCATCTTAGGGGAAGGTGCTCCTTGTAAAACAAGTGTTTCACTAAAACCAGCCAGAAGGACTTGACCAACACATGGTTAGAAGGACTTACTCATCCTAGGGGTAGGTGCTCCTTGTGAAATAGGTGTTTCACTAATTATGGTCAGAAGGACTTGAATAGTCTCATGTTTTTTATCATCTTATAGGACAAGTATTCCATGTGTTTTCTTTCAATCTTGAGAGTGGGTTTTATTCCCCAAGAGGGGTTCCCACATAGATCTTGTATTGTGTGTATGATCTTGTATTATCTTGATTATTCATTGATATAAACACATTGTATACTTCATGAATGGTTGTATTGAATGCTTAAGTGCTTAAAGGGTTTACAAATTTAATTGGATTATTTGTCACCATTGATTCATCCCCCTTTTAATGATTGTACCTCTATCACTTTGATTGTCACAACACATGCTAGTCTAAGCATGAAACCTTAGAAGAGGAAGAAAGTGACATTTGTAGTCCTTCACCTTAGGTTTTATTTTTCACCAAAGTCCCTATTATAGCTCCATTTTACTAAGATAAAATATCCAAGAAGAAATAAAAGGTATCTCTCTCCCAGTCTTTTATTCATCTTGTTCATCCCATTATTCCCTAATCCTCCTCCATCACCCTGTAGATTCAAGGATTCATATTTAACTAGATGGTTTATTTATTATTACTAAAAACTCTCCTACTAAGTGTCATTGGCACATAGGTCCACATGACCCCTAACTAGTGACATACACACTTATTACTACGGGAATCCCTATTCGCCCTTCCTCCTTTTGTACCCATGCCTCCTTCAACTCGACTGCTCTCTTACTTCCTTCCCCTTCATCCATCCCTCCTCCTCCTATACCCCCTCCAAATACCTCTATACTTAAAATCCCACCTTCATCCTATTCCACCACTCTAAGAATTACTATTGGTCTAATTTTTGTTCGGTTGTTAGGCCATGTCAAATCAAACATATGCAAAATGGTCTATTAAGGTGACCAAAGGTCTAATGGGAGTTATATATAGTAAATGGGAGCATGAATAGTGTTATTACATAGAAGATTACTTGAGAAGGAAACTCAATGGTGTGGAAGACTAAGTAATATATATTAACCCTCACCAAAGTAAAAAAGGTGAATGGAGAAGAGAGGGCAGTAGAGGACCTAGTCTCAGTGCTATGCTCCATGAATGACCTCATAGAGAAAATGATAGAGGATCATAATGAGAAGCTAAGAACTTTAGAGTCTCAAGTATAGAGCATCTTATTTATAGACTTAGTTAATAAATTAGAGGTAACTCTCACCCAATTATTCATCACCTTGGGGAAGTGACCAGAGACTTCTCTAAGAACAAAGATCTCCCCCAAAGGAAGCTAACATATTAGGAGAGTATTATCCAAGTGGATAATAATTACAAGAAGTTGGCTGGTATCATCAATAAGGGGATGTTCCTAGAATTGAAGTTGATTCCCCTTGTAAACTTGAACTTGTATTATAAATTTATAAGAGCTATGAGAATGTCCATTGAGGAGTGGTTGAACACAACCAAGGTGACCATCGAGCCACTAGAGAAAATCAAAGACCTATATTAACTTGATATCAAAATTAGAAATATCAATAACATCAAAATGAGTATGTAATTGAATAAAATATCAATTCTAAATCCTATCTAACCTTAAGACCAAACAAGGTTAAAAAATTAGGAGCAAATCAAAATTTAATAAAGGATTATTACCATCATTTTTGCCCCAATTTATATCCAATAATCATGATGTGCTCCAAGACTATTTTGATAAATTGATTGCTTGATATTAAACTAATTTCAATTTGTCTCAATATTATGGCTATGATGGATGTTTGGTAGATTTTTTTGGATAGCATACAATTTCTTGGATTCTTACTTATGTCCATGCATGGGGATCACATGGTTTGAATAGAGGGTGGAAGATTGAAATGGAGGGTTTGACTTGCAAGATGGGAGAAGTGAGATCAATGGATCACAATTTTGGGGAATTTTAAATTCCCAAGTAGATGAGGGTTATTAAATTCCCAAAGGAAATAAAAATTCCTTAATATAGGCATAAAAAATATGTGTGGTCTCCAAGATGTTTAGGTTTTTATAGACTTGGTAAAGGGGAGATAATAGGGGTTAGGGAGTATTTTAAGGGAGGATTTATATGAGAGTTAGTTGGGGGTGGTTAGTATTTTTGGAATTTTAATATTATAAAAGGGCCATGGATGGATTAAAAGGATTAATAAGGCTATAAGAGGGATTAATAAATGGGTGGGGAATGTAAAGTTTATTGAGGTGTAGGAATTATGAAGGGGTTTAGACTATTGCCTAGGCTAGGTTATGTGATAGGAATAAAGGGATTATTAATTAAACTATTAGACATGATATGTAATGTATTATGTGTTTTTAGACATAATTAGGTGTTGTTAGCTGGTGATTTGGCACAAAGATAAGCAAGTGGAAATGAGTTTACACTTTTTTCCCCTCTTTGAAATGGAATTGTGACTAAAATAAAAGTAATGGTATTTAAAAGAAGAAAGACATTCATGGATGTTAGTAAATTAGGATGGATGATGCCCCCTCAAGGGGACATGCAGAGAATAATGAAATAAATGGATGATAAATAATGATACTAATATGAAATCAATATGAGAAGTGAGATAAAAATTGATAATGCCTCAGGCTAAGACAAGGTACATGGGGTGAAAATGATGATTTCATGGTTATCAATATATCCCAAATGGGAACCAACCATAATGGGAAGAAAAATTATCAAAATCTCTTAATGTATCCTAGATAAATACTTATGCTAGGGAGAACTTGTGGACCAAGATAATAAATAAGGTGATGAGATTTGGATGTATACAAGGAAAGGACACATGCTAGGGAGATTTGTAGGCTAAAAGAGGATGATAAGAAAATTTAATAGCCAATTGTGTAGATCAAAGCATTTTTCAAGTGATGATAAAGTAGATGGTAGGTAAAAATTGGGATTCAAGGGACTATGGGATAAAAGATGAATGGATATGGGTGGTTGAGCTATTCTTGGGCATGTGGAGGTGTCTGAGCACTACCTACATAGTTTTAAGATACCTCAGGCTAATGTAGTTATTCCTTATGGGAATTTATATGGGAAATTTGTGATGAGGGAGACCATGTGGGATGGTAAAAATAATGTTATGTAGGAGGAAGGGTAATGCTTGTGAGAATACAGAAGTTAAAATGAGGAAAATACATGAGATAAGGGGAAATAAAATGGATGGGGGTTTAGCAGGAGAAATAGAGGGGTAAATAAGAAAATAGGGGTAAAAATAATTCATTTTTACCCTTTATTGTTAAGTTTGAGCTCTAGTCTATGAGAGTGTTAGACGGAGAAAATGAACCACATTATGCATCACTAGTAGTAGAAGAGAGGGTTTGGAAGTACTAGAGACAAGATGAGGTATGACCCTCAGTGAGTAACTTTAACATTTTATTTAGTGTCATTTATTAAAAATAATAGGGGGAATTAGGGAAAACAAATCCAAAATTATTAGTTTTACCTTAGTAATAATTTTGATAATGCAAAGTGCAACTTTGTTATGTAAAGCCATGGTTTTACACCTAAGAGATTTGGTTTTGTAGTATAGGTCACTTTGGTTACATGAAGAGGCTTTGTATAGGTTGAAGCAACTTAGTCAAAATCATAAAGTGGATTTATAAAATGGAAGTGATTTTTTCAAACCTTTAAGTAGTTTTTTAAACAAAACCATTATTTTAAAATTAATGGCTTTCATACAAAAGTGTTAGCTTTGAGAACAAAGCCTCTTTTAGGTTTGGTCAAGAGGAGTAGATTTGTGAGTGAAATAAGAAATTTTGTTTAAAAGGAAAGAGAGGTTATGCTTCAATTAAATGATGTGGATTTAAGTAAGATGAGTTAGTATATGATGAGTCAGTCAGTTAATTAGGATGACAGGCTAGTTATTTGGTGTGTGTAGGAGTGATTGGGACTCATAGCATCCCATGGGAGATGATTAAAGGTTTTTCATGAGGTTAATAAACTGATAGATGAGGTTTTTTATTTCTTGGAGTTGGATGGTATGTATTATATTGCTTGCATGCCCATGATTCAAATTGATAGGGCCTTGATTCTAGCTTTGGTGGAGCCTTGGCATTCATATACCAATAGGTTTCAATTTGTGATAGGAGAGATGAACATGATATTGGATGATTTATGGCACATATTTATATTACCAATGAGGGGGGATTAGATATACTGGCATTCTAGGACCCCACTAGGGACAATGTAGTGACTTGTATGCCATGTGATGGTTAAAATATGCAAGGGGTAGTTTGATCTTAATAGGTGTTTAGAGGATGGAACCATTGATAGATAGACCCTCACATTTATGTCCATTTTAAATGGCATATTTATTCGTAACAAGAGTGGATAATTATTTTATGTGGGGTTTGGGGTTGTTGTAGTAGACATGGTAGAGCTACACAAAGTTTTTGCATGGGGGCATCTTGTCTTGGATCATTTATACCATGATATTCATCTAGGTTATTACAAGGGAGATATCAATATTAGACCATATTTATTGATATATATATATGGGAATGGGAGCATATAGTAGTGGAGTGACTTGTTGGTTTATGGTAGTTACAGGGTCTAAACAAGCCTATCACTTATGAATGGGAACTCTAGATGGGTGCATGAAGAATACATGTAGGATATGTGATGTTTTATTAATGTCCCATAGATGAGTTGAATAATGATGTTACATCTTGATTTTTAATCTATAATTATTAATATTTTTATTATTTATCATGTGGTTAGTGATTGGTTTACTTGATGTGTTAAGTAATTGGATTAGTAGTATGTTGATTATTAACAGTGTTTATTACTTTTGATCATGGTAGTTAACAATTAGTTAGGTTTTTTTATTTATTTGGTTATGATACATTTTGATTATGATTATTTAATTTAATATTTTACAATAATTTATTATAATTATGTCATGATCTAGTCTAACTACTATTTATTGTACTGACGTGGATTCAGATGGAGTCCACGCTCCTAACTATGATCGAGGAAGGGTATCATAAGAGAGGATGGTGTAGATGGAGACAATTTGGGAATGAGATAATAACATAGTAACATTTCACACAACATGTATAATAAATTTATGTTGGTTATGTGTTATTTATTAGATATTATTACTCACAACATGCATTAAATTTCTAAGGTGTTTTCTTCAGCTAGTTATGTTTGACTATCATGTTTACATATAGCTTAAAATATTATTGGAACATCTGAATTTGTTTTAATAATTTTTTTTTTTTTTGTTTCAATTAATGTATATAATCATCATAAATTTTACTTTGATGTCCTTGTATGATCTTGTTGTGATGTGAAGTCTTAATTTCATTATTTTGTCTTTGATTGCATTTGTGACTGGTAAATTTTGAATTGAGAACTATTAGAATTTTTTTGGCTTCCATAGAATAGGGTCATAAAATTATTCATTTTTAAATTCATATTATCATATTTTAAGGTAAATTTGACAAAATTATGGTAATGGCCTATTCTAGTTTTATGCTTGTCTAGTCACTTTATGTCATGATTCAAGATGGTTCAAGTGGTTTTAAGAGTTTAGGGTGAAGTTTTAAGTCATATGACATGTTTAAAGGTCATTTTATACTCCCCATAGTATTTAAAAGTGATGAAATAGGCTTAATTTTGTTGATAATGTCAATGAGTTATTTTTAACTCTTCTATAGGTCACTAACTTGTGTAAAATTATAGAAAAAACACTTTAAGACCCCAAAAGGGTGAATACCATGTAGATATGTGTTTTAAAATGATTTTTTAAATATTTTTATAACATTATTTTAGTATAAATTTCATGAAAATTTAATTTCAAATGAATAAAAGCAGTTACAAGTGATTTTTAATGCTTAAAAGAGGCTTGCCATCCACTTGTATGAATCAAGAAGGATAATTTTTAGGTGTAAATGATTAAATAGGCATATATTAATCTTCCAAAGGTTATTTAAATGAGTATAAATATTTAATAGGTCCTAATTATCTAAAATTTGCATCAGAATCTCCATTGGCTCTTTGGCAAGCTTATGAAGGCCACATTTACATGCTTGGTCCGTATAGTATAAAGGGAATTGGGATTTGAAACTTTTACCATATGAGGGAGTCATAATGGATTTAAAATACATTTCCATATTTATTATATTTGTGGTATATCCTTTATGAACAATCCTTAATAAGATAGGGTGGTCTTAAACCCTACATAAACCCCATATGCTTAGTTTCTCTCCTTGAAAATATATTTTAAGGCTCATTAGAAGAATGAATGAATTTATATAGGATATATAGGGGTTTTTAAATTCATTCAAAATTATTCTCTAGGTCTCACTTGGCACGTGTGAGCTCAAGTTGATAAGAAAATTCCACTATTGCATAGTTTACAAGCTGAATATCATGGTCTCTTGATGATCTAGGGTTTTTAATAGTTGAAAGAATTTGAATGAAGGTATCCAACCATATTTTAACTCTATTAAACATAGGTAAAGGTAAATTATTGGTTCTACATGCCAAATCCACACCCACAAACTTCTCAACATGATAGCAACTTGTGGATTCCCACTAGTACCCATCAACCATGAATGTGCAAACAAAGCCTTGATATTTTGAGGGTCTTGTGTTGCATGATATATGGATATTTTAGTTTTTTTAATGATTTTAATCTCTTTTAATCTATTCTAAGCATTTACATGAAGCAAAAATGGCAAAAGAAGTCATGTTCTCATGACTCACCAAAAGATGGTATAGCTTGCAAGTGGGAGATAAACAAGGTCTTGGTTATGAACCTAAAAAAACAAGTGAAGTGAAGTTATTCCATATGAAATTAAATGATACATTGGATATATAATAACCCTATAACATGACTGGTCATTCCAATATTAGTTCCTTGAAACAACATACAGTGGTTTTAGCCTAAAGACTATGTATAGGTATGTTAAACATAGAGGTGAATTGAAGAGGTAATAAATGCATCATCATCAATAGTATAACAAGGTAATAATCTAATGAAGCAGGTTATGAGACATTTTATGATGGTTTTAAGCATTAAATTGATAAAAAAATGCATGTTTAAGGGGCCTAAAATGATAAAAAATAGACCTATAAGTTTGAAGACTTGTAGTTCCCTTTTCATATGAATGCAGTGCATATTGCTTGGAAGATGAGGTTAAAAGGCTAAATGAAACAAGGAAACTATGGGAAAAGAGTGTGAGGATGTGTTTAAGTTGGATAAATAATGAATAGTGAGTTGGAGACTCAATTTTAAGTCCTAACAAATCGTAGACCCCTATAGACCTACAACCCTTCTCACTAACTTCATAAGGTGAACTATACAAGTCTTAGGCCCATGTGTATTTTATTAAATGAAGCATGTAGTGTGAAGACTAATTTTAGGTATAAAAAAAAATCAAGGAAATACTATAATATTTATGGATGCCTTGAGATGAACAAAAGACACCAAAAAAAGGCTACTAGGGTCAGCTTTGCTAAATTTACCACAAACCCTCAAGAAATGAAGTAGTAGGTTATAGAGGGTTTTTAAAGGGGATACCAATTATAGGTAATTGAAAAACATTTAATAAATTGTTACATACCTAAAAGAGTTATTTTAAATCAATATCAAACATCTTATACCCTATTTTGCTAAAAAGACCTATCTCGACTTCATTGGTAGACCTATATTGTAGAAGAAGGCTCTCTTCTCCACATGTAAACTCTCTTGATAAAATAAATGGTACAAGTTGGAATTTTGGGATGTTTGGGAGTTATTAATACTCCATTAATATGGAATTATTTATTATATTGAAGACCTACAGGCTATGAATCAATGTTAAGAGTGTAAGGTTCTCATAAATTGCCTAAGTGAGCTTGAGAGGCTCCCAAAATTAGCTTAGATATCCCTTGAAAGTATTCATGGTACCAAAATATCTTAGGGGTATTTGGAAAGGATTATACACTCAAAGTTTTAGGAATTATTTTTTAGGTTAGTGGCCTCACCTTTATGAACAATCTTTAATAGTGTAAGACACTCACAGGCTGCCAAGAGACTAAAAATGACACGATGGCTAGGTTTTCTTATCAAATGGATTTAGATTGATTGGTTTAGATATGGATTGAATAGGATGACCTTCATGTACCTCATGTATACCTGACTGAGCCATTGGTTGGATTGTGGGAAAGATCACCACTATAATGTCAATATAAGGAGGTTCTCAAACCGATGTAAGGTTTAAATAACAATGGAAGAGACTAGTTAAATATGACTTGATGATAAAGAAGGCCAATTATCACTTTTGAGTAAGAATAAAGGTAGTTTTTAAGAAGGTTTTAAATCATCTAATGATATGAAGAACCTTTCTTATGCTAACTCTCTATAAGATCATAATCACACAAATCAACACATGTTGAAGAAGTTTATAAAACTACTCTCAACATCTCCTTGATTGTAACTTGTCTTCTCATGCTTGACACTTGTCAATGACTCTCTTATATTCCCATTCTCTCTATCCTTCTCACATTCTATACAAATACATCCTTGTTTGGATTTGTATGGATCCTCCACCTAGGTATGGTGAAGCCATACCAATTTGTATGCCATTGATAAATAAAATACTACTAGTTTGACCTCTTTATATGACTGCACTTAGTGTGTGTGCATAGATGGTTGATATTAAAAAGTGATTTAATTATTATTCTTTGAAATGTTGTCATATTATAACACCTATATGTAGTTTTAAATCTTCATTTTTAGATCATATGAAGTGTGTGGGTGTAGTACAAGGGTTGAGTGAGTTTGTCTATTCAATAGTGTCATTCTAGACCTCTTGATTAGTCCTCCTAGTTGAAACATCTATCACAATATCCAAATTGAAATGATGATGTGAAAGATTCAGATTAGGAGTAGCTTATGTTATGGTTAGTCTCTTCATTTACATGTGCACATGCAGCTAGTTGGCAGTGATCAATTGATTTGGTGTATCACCCCCTTAGTTTGATTTCATGTTATCCTTCTCCCTTTTCCTTTACAAGATGGTAGTGTAGTGTAGTATAGTAGATACTAATTGATACATTAAGGGAAGTTAGCCCTATAATATAGAGGCTTGGTCTACCTTAAGGTCACCCATAGCCTAAGACAAATGCCATTGCATAGCTCAAGTTGAGAGGGATTGAATCACCCTCTCAAGGGTGAAAATTGAACTATAACAAGAACCATGTGGGCATGTTATACAAAACTATATATAGTTTTGTATTACATGACCACATATATCATTTATTAAATTAAATTACATATTATAAGGTTCGAGGACTAACCTTAGGACATATGTGATTAATTCAAAGTCATAGTTATATTGGTCAATCGCTAAACTTTGACCAAGTTTTATTTAGTGAAGGTTTTGAATATTAAATCATGGAATATTGCATGTGGTTTGGTCAAAGTATAGTTTGAATATTTTTTCAATCGACAGAGGCTTTATTTAGGATTATTTTTTGATAATAATGAGTTCATTGAGACTTGTATGTATTGTGGAATATTATATAGTTGTAATTTGTTATTCATATATGTAATATAATAGACTTGTACTATATAATGTAAATTATATAATAGTAGAAATTGGATACAATATAATTGTACTTGTATTATTTAATCAATAGTGGTTGAATTATTATCTTAGGTTATTTCATACATTATATTATTGAATTTATGATATCAAATCAACATATATTATATAGATCATTAGCTAAATAAATCAAAAACTTAATCTTTTGGTTAATAACATAGTTTACCTTAAATGATGCATTTACTTAAGGATATTTAATGCTAAGTTAATTATGTAATTGAGTTTAAAATAATAACCTAATTCTAGTTAACCTCGAGGAGTTGTTTCATTATGGTATCAGAGCCAAGGTTCAAGCTCTTGGACTTAAAGAGTCCACTAAGTGTTCTTATTATTATATACTCAAGAAGAATAATGTTTCATTGAATTCTAGATGGTGAAGTACATCAGATTCTAATAATTCTAACCCTCTAGTTGATTTGAATCATTTTTTTGCTTAACAAGCTACCAAGCCTGATCAAATTATCATAGTCATGAGTGAGACTAGGGACCAAATAACTACCCTTGAACATAAAATTCATGGCCATGTTGAGGAAAATAATTAGAATGAACCTAGAGAAAATTCTACTAAGCAAGAAGTTCCTTAGGAACCTAGACAAGATGAGGTACCTTAAGATGCAAGAGCACTTATAGCTACCGGTCTTACACAAGATATGAATAAAGTTAATCTGTCACATCTTGATTTCTCTCTAAGTTGAATATTATGCTTGATTTATGAATTATTATGGTTGATTAACTAATATTTGACTAAGCTTGATGACATATGTTGATTATGGGATAATTATGTTGCTTAATTTACATGATTAGTTTGCTATGATTTAGTAGTACTTTTATATTTAGTATATTATGATAATGTTTTATTATTATACCATATTATTTTATGGATATAATGATGTTTCAAGATAACTACCTTCATTATTGTGAGGTGGAAGTGGGATAAATTCTTCCCTTAGAGTGTGATGGAGGGAGAGTATCATCAGAGAGGGTGGTTTATATGGAGATGTTGGGGGATGATAGAAAATGAATTCAGAAACCCTTAAACACACTACATTTGTATTTCATGATTGTATTATTTGATAAATAGTTGTAGTGTTCTTTGTTTCACATTTAAATGACTACTGCATTCTTTTATGTTTTTATTAAATTTAGTTTCTATTAATGATCATGTTGTTTGTTTGAGGGATTTTGCTAATTTAGTGATCATGCATAACTTGTCTTATTTGATGTAATTATTTGGTTGAATGAGTGAAATTGTATATGTTTACTTATCTCACTGCCTTATTGAGTATGGTTTTGTAGTATAATGTTTTGATGTTAACTAGGCATTAAAAAGTTATAGACAGATTCCATTGTTATTGACCTAAATTATATAGGTAATAATAATTAAGTATTATTATAATGAGATATTTATTTATGTTTATTCTAATGTTGAAAGATAAATAACATTTTTTTAAATGTCATTATAAGTGATTAAATGTATTGGAAATCGTTGTGTTGAAAAGTTTGTTTGGGATGACATGTTAACATTACACAATAGTCTTTAATTTCATATTACTATTCTATATAGTTGATATGTTACATGAATGGTCAACTTTGCATGGAAGGTTGAATCGACTAAGCCAATGGACTTTGCATGTCATAGCATGAAGGTTATATTTTTGTTTATTTGATCATTTATTGGTTTTGAAAGTCGATGAGGAAGCAACTTAGGTCAAATGGCATGTAATTATTTAAAGGATTATAATATGATTATTCTAATCAATGGAAAGGACGTTTTGAGAAATTAGGGTTACAAACCACTCGTTGACTTTGAGTTAAGAATCAATTGGGAAAATCATGGAGTTTACTGGGTATTTGCATGGTGGTGAATGGAAACATAGGAGTTATGTCAAGCTATTTTTGCATGCATTTATTTAGTCAGTTAAATTGGCCATTAATGGTGGCGAGGAGGTTGATAGAAAAGAATAATAATAAGAGAATGGGGGAAATGAATAGATCATGACTCATAACATACATAAAGGAGGAGACAAAAGGGGAAGGTGGTAAATAAGTGAAAAAAGAAGGATTTTGTTCATCTTTCTTTGGCATACATACATTTACCATGTTAGTTTTGCAATTAAATTCTTATGTGTAAATTGAATGGGCTTTTAAATTTAGGTTACTAGGTTTCTTTGTTTGAATCTTAAAATAATTGGGTTGTATGTGGAGCCTTGGGGAAGGCTCAACCTCCACTGAACCCCACATTCAACTCAAGGTAACCTAAGGGTTTTATGGAAAAGCCATATATTTCCATGACTATTTTAGGCTAGTATGGAATTCTATCCTAAACTCTCCCTCAATTAGAAAAAAATCTATTCATTATGGGAATCTATACTTGTTGGATATATACATTTTGGCTCGAGTTAATATATTCAAATCAATGGTATATATTCATTTTGAGTATGTTTATGTATTATCCAATTCAGAATTTTGGGTATAAAATGTGGACACACACACACACATACCGGTGTTTTTAAATGACAGGCTTTAGTAAGAAATTGTATGTATCTCACTTAAGAAATGAAGATACTAGCAAAACAAACTTAAGATTCCATTTAGATTGAATTTGTGTGGCTTAGGTTCAAATGAATTTAAAAATATAGGGTTGAATTATAGTTATATACTCTTGGATATATATTGTAATCTTGTATTATACATATTGATTTTATAAATTAATTTGGGGAAACTTTCATTTTATATCTTATTATAAAAACTAGGTATGGGTAGGCGAAGACTATCTTTAGGATATGTATATTGTTTTATGAATGTAAATATAATAAAAACATTATAACACATATATGGTAGATTTTGGTGGATTTTTCTCATCATAATTATGAACTATGATTATGTTTAAATATAACTATGAATAGTTATATAATTCAGACTTATCATTGAATTGAGTAGGAGTCTTAAATAGATAATAAATAGACAAAGTATATGGATTTAATTGCATAGTTCATTTAGCCAAGTCTGTGTTTGTTATTGGAAACCCAAGTAGGGTGTGGTTGGATGTGTATAGTTGTTTAAAAAAAATACATGTCGGGTACTTGATTGTGTGTTGTTGTTTATTAAATAATACCCAAGTTAGGTATAGGTAACTAAGTGTTTATAATTGCTCATATTAATTAAAAATGTTTGTCAAAAGTTAAATCGATAGATTTGTTATAATGATTTGATATTTTTAATGGATAAATGAATAGTTGTGTTTGACATTATTTTGTGTATTTTTATTATAAAGGAAATGAAATTATTTAGTTAAAAAAAAGGGTTATGGAGCCTTTGTTTTTTAGCTGAGCATATACTTAGTGTATACAATATTTTTTAAGAAAAAAGATAGTGGATGTCATCTTAGGAGTATACTACATAAAAATCAAGTATTTGTGCTATTTTACATTTTTAGGAAAGAATATATATATATATAGATGATTTATTTTATACAATTATTGTTGGGGAAACAAAATGGAAAATAAATACACAATTCACACACACACACACAAGAGAGAGAGAGAGAGAGAGAGAGAGAGAGAGAGAGAGAGAGAGAGAGAGAGAGAGAGAGAGAGAGAGAGAGAGAGAGAGAGAGAGAGAGAGAGAGAGAGAGAGAGAGAGAGAATTGTATATAGTTGTGTTATGTATATAAGTGTTATTATCATAACAGGGTGTAAATGACACTTGTTTATATTTCAGTGTTTAAATATAAAGTATGAAATTAACATATGTATGGGTTGAAATATAGAACATAATAGTATGTTTGGATTGGCTTTTGATATATGCAAAATATGAAAAATTTATGAGCCTATGATATAATGTTGATTCATGGAGAAATAACATTATAAGTTACTTAGTATTATAGTTAACTAAATTTTTTGATGTGATCATACCCAAATAGTATGTTTAAGACTATTTTCAGATTTTGTTTATTATATGTAGTAAACTAGATAAATGGATTCATTTCACTTCATTTGACATACTAAAAGAATGTATGTGATATTTTTGTACTTAGAAAATTTTGATTTGCTAAAGGGAAATATTTTTTATGAATTAATTGGTTTTAATATTATTATTTATTTTTACCAAATCTTGTATTCATGATCCTAATTAAGTAGTGGATGAATTCCACTAGCTTAATTAGCGACATGAATACAAGATTAGGTGTAATATAATCAAGTGGTGTGTATGCATTTGACTGATCTTAGTGATCATTTTATATTGAAAACTTTAGCCAAAATAATGTTTGAAAAACATTGTCATTTTATATGTTGATATATTTTTCATATTTGTGTGATATCATATTAAAATGGATTTATTTATGATACACATTATGTATTAGATATATTCAACACATAGATTTTGGTTTCTTACTCTGGATTCCTATACCATCATTATCTACCCATCTGTGAAGGGAGGGTCATACCCTTATTTGGGAGATAGTACAGGGGATTTATGATCCATGGTTGGTATGAAAAAGCACTCGAATGATGTTTTTCCTCCTAGCTAGAGTACTATACTTGAGACTACACTTGGGATTACATATTGATACTTGAGTTGTGTAGACTCTTGAGTCATGGAGGCTTTGCTCAGAGGATATTTGTATCATGTTTTATCATTTGAGATTTTTTTTATAATGCTGAAAAATATAACATTTATACATTATAATTATACAACAGTGGCTGTAATGTTTATCAGTTATGGCTGAATCTGTACGATTTTATTTATGATGATATGCAATATTTGTTATTGTTTCAGTATTGTTCATTATTTCTATAACTGTTCATGGTGATATTTAACTAAGTGGATTAGTTATAACCCTTGTTAACTAAATTAATACAGTTAGTTAAAGATCACTAGTTAGGTTTCTCACAGTGAAATCTATATGTTGAATATGTGTAATTTATTTTAAAATAAATTATTGTAATATTTTGGTAAAAATTAGTGAGGTTTTTTTATTTTGGTATCAGAGCTGAGGTTCAAACTCTAGGACTTAATGTGTATGATAATGCAAACTTATTCTCCTGATAAGAAGGAAGAATAATGGTGTGTGTTAGACCAGGAGGTGAGGGTAATTCAAATAACAAACCCCCTATTGATCCAAATTAGTTTGCCATTGAGCAAGCTACAAAGTTAGATCAAATCCTTGCAAGCATGAAAGAGGATAAGGCCTGAATCATGACCCTAAAATAGGAAGTGCATGTCTAAGAAGAGGAAAATGCTCAGGAAGAACTTGAAAGGCATCCTAATGACTAGGAACATCTTCAAGAGCATAGGTAAGAGGAGGTGCCACTGGATATAAGAGCTCGAGTAGTTGTAGAGTTGAAACATGACATGAAAAAGTTGAGCCCACCCAAGTTTGATGGAAATGTATTGGGGGATGGAGTTGAAGCATGGCTAATAGAAATGGAGAAGTATTTTGAGATTCAAAATTATTTTGAAGACACGAAAGTAGTCTGGGGTGCTTATCAGCTTGTTGGTGAAATAATGACTTGGTGGGTAAAAAAGAAGCTTGAGATGAATGCCAAATTAACCACCACTACTTGGAAATAGTTACACTATTTAGATCATGATGGCTTCCACAACTATTATTTGATCAAAAGTTTACATATTTTGAAAATCTTAATCAAGGGGATTTATTGGTGAATGAATATTAGGAGAAATTCACCAAGATTCTTTAGTATATACCTCAGTATCAGGTGGATGAGAGGCTTATAATAGGAATTTAATCATGGAATTGAAATCCCAAATAGGTTTTGGAGTAGATGTGCATGGTCCATCTAACATGGATCAAGTGTTCAAGAAGGTAGTCAAGCAAGAATAGAAACTAAAATCTCTTGCCCAAGTCAGAGATACGTTAAAAAAGAATTTTGAAAGTTCTAAACCAAATTAAAATAATAAGAACTAGAAACAAAGGAGTGGAGATTATAAGGGTCATTTCAAGAATTAGAATGCCAAGTTCAATAGTGGTTCAAGGAATAGGAAACTTGGTAATAATTTCAAGGGTGGTTTCAAGGGAAACTAATAGACTGAGAAGAAAGGATGAGTTGGAGGTTTCTTCATTTGTGGAGGTGACTATTTTACATGAGAATATCCTCAGGACAAGTCAAAGACCAAGGGTTCAACTTCTAAACAAGGTGCATTTTTACAATGGATTCATGTAGCTATTAACAACGATAGATAGTATCAAGTTTTGCCCATATAATTGTGAGGTATTTTGTTTGATCATCTAGTTTCTATTTTAATTGATACGGGAGCTACAAAATGTTTCATTTCTATTAAAATTCTTAGTAAATTGTCTAAAGAGGTTGAATTAATGGAAAATACATGGTTGGTACAATATGGAAATGAGTCAAAGGTTAAAGTTGATAAGTGCTTAATTAAAGTGGAAATTAAGTTGCCAGAGTTCACTATAGTAGTAGATATTTATGCAACACTTTTGGGATCATATGATGTGATCCTAGGAGTCAATTATCTTATGAAGCATCAATCCAAGGTTAACTATTTTATAAATAAAGTTGAGTGTCAAGATTATTTCAAAAATTAGACACAACTTTAGGGTGAGAGAAGGGAGTTGAAACTAAGATAGATTTGTGCAATTCAACTCAAGAAAGCTCAAAGGAAGGGATGACAGGCATTTATCATTAAGATAAATGATATGGAAGAATCTAAGGAACTATATATCAAAGATTATCTTTTTCTAAGAAACTTCCATGATGTGTTTTTGGAGAATTACCAAGATTGCCACCTAAGTGTGAGTTTGATTTCTCAATTGATATCATACCTAGATCAGAACCAAAATTTATATTGTTATACATAATGGCGACCACTAAATTAGTTGAGTAGAAGGCACAACTTCAATATTTGTTATCTTAAGGGGTGATTCAATTGAGTGTGTCACTATGGGGTGCTCTAGTTATCTTTGTTAAGAAGAAGTATAACACTCTTCATCTATGCATAGAATACATGATGTTGAATAAATAAATGATCAATAATATATATTTGTTACCATAGATTGTTGATCTCTTTGATCAAATGCAAGGGGCAATAGTCTTTCCTAAGATTGATATTAGAGTAGGGTATCACCAGTTGAGGATCCGTGAAGAGGATATTCCAAAAATAGTGTTCAGGACTCAATATGTGTAGAAACCCCTGTTTCCCCTGAATTTTGGAACTGAATATTTTTAATTGTTTTTTTGTGTATTCTGATTTTTTTGGTGTTTTTGCATGAAATAAAGAAGAATGCATTTTTGCTAGAAAAATTTGTATAAATTCAAATAAATAAATATTAAAGCAGTAAAACTTATAACTGGCTAATCTAAGATCTTATTATTCATTTCAAATGATTAAAATAGTGAATCTCTGTCATGCAACAAAATAATATAAATATTGTCTCCAAAAACTTGATTTTTTTGCAAACCCTAGATTTGGTATGATTGGTACAGCTTTTCGGTTGCTGTTTCAAACACATAGTCACTGACATCAGTTATACTACCATGGTCGATTGTCGATGTTGGTTTACTCTATCGACGCCAATATGTGAGTCGGTCGATGTCGGTCTCTATTGGTCCGTTTACTCTACCAATGTTGGTATACTCTACCGATGTCGGTATTGAGTCGGTCGATGTCGGTCTTTGAGCTATCGATGTCAGTCTCTGAGCTCCCTGCAGCCTGTGACTACTGAAACATGCCTTTTTTTGAAACTGCACAACCTGGTACAAAACTTGTACATATTCCGTACAACAAAAGTAAAATTGTACTCCTATATGCTGGATGCTTGATCTTAAGAAATATTATGCCAATACTGAAGATCTTTATCTAGATTATTTTTGGACAAAAACCCTGACGAAATAAATACCTGTGAATCTGTGTGATAACCTCTGTGTGAAGTTATCTCTCAAACTGGCAATAGATCAGCTGATATCTCACAACCTCTAAATTACACACACTGAAGATTGCATGTTCTCCAATGCAAATAGAATACTGGAAACCCTTGGCTTAGTCTTTTCAAAAAATACTTAGCAAAATTTGTCTTTAACATGAATGAATTATCTTACCAATGAGAAACCCTTATATCCTTGAAAAAGTGCACTTACCCTAATTAGGGTTTCACAATTAAAAATTAGGGTTTTCTTTCCTTTTACCTGAATTATTAAATTATGCCAAATAATTAATATTTAATTAAATCAATCAAATATTAATATCTCCCTCAAAAAGTATCTGATTCTTAATCCATTTGAAACTGGTAAACAAGGAAGTGATTCCGCACATGATCATATCATAACAGGGGTGCTCCGCTGCGTGTCAAATATCCCTAAAAAATAGGGGCTCAAGCAAATGTGTCTGAAAGAGCCTAAATGAAAGCCAACTAGAAAAATTCTACTAGTCGAAGCCAAGCCAAGCTCCATCAAGACCCTCTATCCATCCTATCAGCCTACAAGGGTTGCATAATAGGCTAATCATCAACTCTGAAAGATGTCAACTGGAAAGAGGACATGACAGTCTGCCCCTCTTAAAATTGCTTGTCCCCAAGAAATCACTGAACAACAAACCAATCAATCCACCTGGATCCCAAATGTAGTCATGATCTATACTGTTGTCAATCAATGCAAGCTCCTACAATATCCTATGAAATATAACCAAGAGGAATCCATAATCAAACTGGTGAATACAACTCAACAAAACTACAAAATCACAACTGCCATGTACATATTCCACCATGCTATGCAGAAGGCACACTCCAACACTACAACAAATCCCAAATGGAACTACGCCAAGTGCAGAGAATCCACACACTATACCTCTACTGTAATCAACATATCTTTGCAGATCACTAACCATGGTCTCATCACCCAAAATCCTATGCATCACTGATAATGAAGTGACATCACATGCTAGATAGCAATAACACAAACCAAATCTGATTTCCATCAACTCCTGCTCTAAGTCATGCACTAAAAAACTATCAACCCCAGCACCTATCACCATGCCGTGTCTATCACAACTCTCATCCCATGGTGTCAAATCATCCCAATTACCAAGATAAAGATCCCAACATCCAATCCATGAATGGAAATCAACTGGAAACTCAAGTAAACTCCTCACCTGATTAATGTGAACAATACCAACTGACTTCATGCACCTGTCTCCTGTACCCACTACAATCTCTGAATCTAGAGTGTGAATGCTAGACATACTCATATCAGCATTAACATGTGACCTGACTATAAAAGAAAGCTGAGTCCCTACCACATGCGCTAACTCCTAAACTAAACTCACCTCAAGACAAAGCTCATCCACATGTCTCTCTTGTATTGGTGCCAATGTGCACTCGGCAGCCCACTCTACCATGTTGTGTCGTATGAGCCTCTCCATTTGATGAAAAGAAATAGTTTTGATGTTGCTGCCCCATATTGCCTTAAGAATGTGTGTCTTCCCATCAACATCAAAATGAATCTCCATGTCCTTGAGATGAAGAGTGACTTCCTCAAGGGAATGAAGCCACTTCATACCCAAGACTAAGTCTATATCCTCCATGTTCACCACATAAAAATCAGCCTTGAACTCATAGTTGTTCAAGCGTAATGGGAGGTCTCTAATCATCCACTCACACCTAAGAGTGTAACCGTTGGCCACCTTAACTCTAATGCCCTTGAAATCCTTGATAGTGAGTCCACACTTATCCACAAATATAGCATCCATAAAATTATGTGTGGTTCTTATGTCAAGAAGGGTTATGACCTTCCGTCCTGCCAAAACTCCACAGAGTCTGAATGAACCATTCGACTGAATGATAGTTAGGCATGCCTCCTATATTTGAAGCTCTAAATCTACCTCTGCCTCTGCCTTAGGCTCTGAATCCTTTGGCTCTAAATCCTTATAACTCTCCTACTGTTCAAAATCTTTTGATTTTGAATCCTCATAATAAGCCCACATCACTCGATTTGCCTTGCCCTTAGGCCTCAAAGGACAATCGTGATTGGCATCATAGGGACCTTTGCAGTAGAAGCAAAGCTTCTTCCTATGCAGATCATTAAGAGCCTCTCGATCCAAAGGTGGTGCTACTAGTATGCCCTTTGAATCATTCTTAAAACTTGATTTGTCTTTGATAAAATATGAGTTCTCTCTATCTTTGTTGAAGCTCTTATTGTCCCTGAATGAAGAAGTACCTCTGGAGTTAAATTTACTAGATGGGGCTGCCATCTCCATACTATGCACCTTCTTCATAGCTCCTTATAAAGAAGGAGGATCAAAGGCTTTTATCCAACCTCTCAATGCTTCGGATAGGCCCTCTATGAAGAGAACTACCAATCTACGCTCTGAAATGTTTGGCACCATGACTGCCAATCGCTGAAAATCACCAATGAAGTAATCCAAGTTGCTTGTCTGTTTCAACTGTGCTAGATCTCAAAAGTAAACCTTTGGATCTTTCCTATCAAACCTCTCAACCAACCTATCCATGAAGTCCTGGTACTCTGTCACCTGGTTATGCTGAAGTGTTACCATGCCATGGTACCACCAATCATGTGCTACTCCCTCCAAGTGCAAAGTGGCGTATTTGATAGCTTCTATCTCTGTCATTGGCCTTAATGCCAAAAATGTGTCAAGCTTATGAATCCAAGCTTGAGTTATCATCTTTACACAACCGTCAAAAGTAGTCAAAGAAAGCTTGCCTATAGCCTTCTTCAAGTCACTGAGTTGACCTCTAGGCCTCCTGTCCTATCTAACTGATCTATAGTGCTCTCTCCTTTGTTTAAAAAAATGATCAAAGGACATCCTCTCCCATACCTAAGGAGCTAATAATTCCCACTCCTCATTTGTAGCCATGAGTGTATCTACAAATAGGGGGTCTCCTACCGCCTCCTCTATTGGAGCTTCTTCTGGTTCCTCCTAAACAAACATAAGATGTGTAGGCCTATCTAATGTTCTGGAATTGGTCAGCTATGGTCTCTGATTAACTGTAGCACTCCTATTATCTCCTTGTTCCACATTCTATCTAACAGGTGGGTTCATCCTCTCTACCATAGTAGTAAGTGCCTGTAGTGCTTGCACCATCTGCTGCTGGCCTGTGACCATAGCACGGAAGAATTCTCTGGTGTCCTAATCATCATTATGCCTGTAGCCCCTGGGTGGGCTACCCTCATGCCTATCACTCATGATGGCTAGATGGTGTTCTAAAACTGGTTTGCCTTCCAGCAAGGCTCTCTTACGTGTGTGATACCTGTGTGGTCCCAACTCTTGTGGCTACATGAGATTGCTAAACCCTCAGGATGGCAAGATTTAGATCTGATACCACTGTAGAAACCCCTATTTCCACTAAATTCTAGAACTGAATATTTTTAATTGTTTTTTTGTGTATTCTAATTTTTTTGGTGTTTTTGCATGAAATAAAGAAGAATGCATTTTTGCCAAAATTTTTTGTATAAATTCAAATAAATAAATATTGAAGCAGTAAAACTTATAACTGGCTAATCTAAGATCTTATTGTTCCTTTCAAATGATTACAATAATGAATCTCTATCATGCAACAAAATAATATAAATATTGTCTCTAAAAACCTAATTTTTTTGCAAACCCTAGATCTGGTATGGCTGGTACGGCTTTTTGGTTGTTGTTTCAAACACACAGTCATTGACACCAGTTATACTACCACGGTCAGTTGTCAATGTCAATTTACTCTACCGACATTGGTATGTGAGTTGGCTGATGTCAGTCTCTATCGGTTGGTTTACTCTGTCGATGTCGGTATACTCTATCGATGTCGGTATTGAGTCAGCTGATGTTGGTCTCTGAGCTCCCTGCGGCTTGTGACTGCTGAAACACGCCTTTTTTTGAAATTACATGGCCTGGTACAAAACCTATATGGATTTTGTATAGCAGTAGTAAAATTGTATGCCTGTATGTTGGACGCCTGATCTCAAGAAATATTATGCCAATACTGAAGATCTTTATCTAGATGATTTTTGGACAAAAACCCTGATGAAATAAATACCTGTGAATCTCTGTGATAACCTCTGTGTGAAGTTATCTCTCAAACTGGCAATAGATCAGTTGATATCTCACAACCTCTGAATTGCACACACTAAAGATTGCACATTCTCTAATGCAAATAGAACACTGAAAACCCTTAGCTCAGTCTTCTCAAAAAATACTTAGCAAAATTTGTCTTCAACATGAATGAATTATCTTACCAATGAGAAACCCTTATATCCTTGAAAAAGTGCACTTACCCTAATTAGGGTTTCACAATTAAAAATTAGGGTTTTCTTTCCTTTTACCTAAATTATTAAATTACGCCAAATAATTAATATTTAATTAAATCAATCAAATATTAATATCTCTCTCAAAAAGTATCGGATTCTCGATCCGTCTAAAGCTGGTAAACAAGGAAGTGATTTTACACATGATCATATCATAACAGGGGTGCTCCACTATGTGTCAAATATCCCTAAAAATAGGGGCTCAGGCAAACGTGTCTGAAAGAGCCCAAATGAAAGCCAACTAGAAAAATTATGCTAGTCGAAGCCAAGCCAAGCTCCATCAAGACCCTCTATCCATCCTATCAGCCTACGAGGGTCGCATAATAGGCTAATCATCAACTCTGAAAGATGTCAACTAGAAAGGGGACATGACAATATGGGCACTACAAATTCATAATATTACCATTTGGATTAAAAAATTCTCTAATAGCATTTATGAATCTTATGAACAATGTGTTCAGATATTACCTAGATCATTTTATGTTGGTCTTTTTTGATGACATCCTCATTTATTTCAAGGATGAGGAAGAACACTTGAATCATCTAAAATCGGTTTAAAAATGTTTACAAAAGAATAGATTATATGGAAAATTGTCTAAGTGTGTATTTTTACAAAATAAAGTGTAGTATTTAGGACATATTATCTCAACAGATGGTATTTCAGTGCATCCATCAAAGATAAGAGCCATAATGGAGTGGTTGGCACCAAATAATGTGCATGAAGTAAGAAGTTTCATGGGATTAATAGGCTATTATAAGAAATTCATTCTAAATTTTTATAAGATAGCTAATCCAATTACCTCTCTTCAATGGAAGAATCAAAGTTTCATATGGTTAGATAAGTGTGAGGTAGCCTTTTCAAAACTAAAAGGGAGGCTTACTTTAGCACCAGTGCTATGAGTTCCCAATCCTAATGGTCAATTCTTAGTGATCACCAATGCATCTGGGGATGGACTTGGAGGAGTTATTATGTAGGATGGTTTAGGGGTAGCCTATGAGTCAAAGAAACTAAATCCATATGTGGTGAATTATGCCCCTCATTACTTATAACTTGTGGTAATTGTACATGTTTTTAAGTTTGAAGGTATTATCTATTGGGAAAATGATTTGATATTGAGATTGATAACTTACGACTCAAGTACATCTTCACCCAAATGAATCTGCATGCTCATCATATATGATGGTTAAAGTTCATTTCTAACTATGATTTAGATATTAACTATATTAAAGGCAAGGATAATAGAGTAGCTAATGATCTAAATCATATAAGGTACATAACAGTCATGGTTACTATCAGGAGTAATTTTAGAGATCAAGTGATCAAATTATCAATAGAAGATGAATTTTAAAATTAGGTTAGGAAAATATTGTCTAATAATGCTCAAAATCCTAGGTATAAGGGTTTCATGATAGAGAATGATGGTATTTTACATTACAATGGTAGGACATGTATGTACTTGATAAATATAATATAAGGAACACAATGCTAAAATAACTACATAATGCCCCATATTCAAGACATCTAAGAGTAACAAATCTCATGGTTGAGCTTAGAACACTCTTTTTTTGGAAAGAAATCAAGAGAGATGCAATAAATTATGTTTCGTTATCTGGAATGTCAACGTGTGAAATGTAAACATATACATCTGGTTGGGTTGTTATATCCACATGACACACCAAAATAGAAGTGGTAGGTTATCAGTATGAACTTTGTCTAAATTTTTTAATTATCATGGAACATACATGACATGATTTTGGTTGTAGTTGAAAAACTATCCAAGGTAGCTCACTTCATACTAGGAAACTTGACTGATGATGTAACTATACTTGTGAAGAGATTTATGAAAGAAGTGTATCAGTGGCATGGTTTTATAAATAATATCATTTTGGATCATGATCTAAGAATGAAGTTTAGATTTTGGCTGACTCTAAATTCATCTCTAGGTATGTAGTTAAACTTTAGCATTGCTAATCACCCACAAACTAACGGATAGATAGAGTGAGTTAATAAGGTTTTAGAAGATCTCCTTCACATGTATTTTAGGTCTCAATAATACATGTGGGAAGAGTAACTTTCATTGGTTAAGTTTAATTACAACAAATCATACCAATCATCATTGAAGATGGCTCTATTTGAAGAATTTTAGGGAAGGAGGTGTAGAACACCAATCAGTTGGGACATGTTAGAAGACATGGTAGTCTTTGGACTTGAGATGATTTTAGAAATAAAAGATAAAGTTAAGATATTAAAGAAGAGGTTAGATGAGGAAAATGATAGACAAAAAATTTATGTTGATCTAAAGAGAATAGTTAGGCAATTTTCTATTGGTGATAAAATGTTTCTTCAGGTTAAGCCTCAGAAAAGCTCGATTAAATTCAAAAAGTTAGCAAAACTTTCACGAAGATATGTGGGACCCTTCAAGGTTTTCAAAGTGGTCAATCTTGTCATGTATAGGTTTGAATTACCACCAAATCTATCTCTTTTACATAATGTCTTCCATGTGTCTTATTTTCAAAATTATATCATTGATCCTTCACATGTGTTGAATTAGAATGCTTTACAGGTTCTAGATCTTGGGGTGGTCATAGTAGAACAATTAGAGTAATTGATAATTTTCATTTGTGTAATAGAGAAGTGTGACAGTGCAAGGTCCTATGGGACTAATATTCTAAGGATAGTGCCACTTAGAAGGATAATGGTGAGTTTTACAAGCTTTTTCCACATTTGTTTGCTTGATTTGTTATTGCATATTATATTATTTTCTTCTAAACAATGTTTTAAATTTATAACTTATGTTTGAATAAATGTCATCAGGATGATGACCAGTTTTTAGGGAGAAGGATGTCACATCCTAATTTCTCTCTAAGCTAAATAACCTATTTAATTTATGGATTATTATTTTTGATTAATTTATTAACCAAATTTGACTAAACTTGATGCCATATGATGATTATGGGATAGTTGTGTTGCTTAATTTACATGATTAATTTTCTATGAGTTATCAGTAGTTTTACATTCAATTTATTGTGATAATTTTTGATTATTATACCTCATTATTTTATGGATATAATGATGTTTTAGGCTAATTACCTTCATTATTGTGAGGTGGATGCATGATAGATTCTTCCTTCAAAGTGTGATGGAAGGAGAGTATCATCAGAGAAGGTGGTTTAGATGGATACATTGGAGGATGACAGAGAACAAATCTAAAAACCCTTCCACACACCAAATTTTTATTTCATGATTGTATTGTTTGATAGATAGTTATAATATGTTTTGTTTTATGTTTATATAATTATTGTGTTATTTTGTGTTTTTGTTAAATTTAGTTTTTATTAATGATCATGTTATTTATTTGAGTGATTTCACTAATTTAGTGATTATGCGTAGATTATCTTATTTGACATAATTGTTTGGTTGAATGAGTAAAATTGTATATCTTTACTTATCTCACTGCTTTATTGAGTATGGTTATGTAGTGTAATGTTTTGATGTTAAATAGATATTAACAAGGTATATATGGATTACATTGTTATTGATTAAATGATAAAGGTAATAATAATTAAAGATTAGTATAATGAGTTATTTATATATGTTTATTATAATGTTGAAAGATAAATAACATTGTTTTAAATGTCATTATAAATGATCAAATGTATTGGAATTCATTGTCTTACAAAGTTTATTTGGGATGGCATGTTAACATTAAACAATAGTCTTTGATTTCATATTACCATACTATATATGTGATATGTTATATGAATGGTTAACTTTGTATGGAAGGTTGAATCGACTGAGCCGATGGATGTTGCATGGCATTACATGAAGGTTATATTGTTGTTTATTTGATTATTTATCACTTTTGAAATTTGAAAAGGAAATAACTTAAGTCAAATGGCATGAAATTATTTTAAGGATTATAATATAATTATTTTAATCAATGGAAAAGAAGTTTTGAGTGATTAGGGTTACTAACTACTCATTGACTTTGAGTTGAGCATCATTTGGGAAAATCATAGAGATTACTAGGTATTTGCATGGTGATTAATGAAAACATAGATGGAGTTTCGTTGAGATATTTTTGCATGCATTTATTTAGTAAGTTGAGGTGGCCATTAATGGTGGTGAGGAGGTTGATGGAAAATAATAATAAGAAGAGAATGGGGTTGGTAAATGGCTTATGGCTCATGACTTACAAAGAGGAGGAGATATAAGGATAAGATGGTGGTTAACAAGTGTAAAAAGAAAGATTTTATTCAAATTTCTTTAAAATACATACATTTACTAGTTTGGGTTTGTAATTAAATTCCTATGTGTAAATTGAATGGGTTTTCAATTTGGTTACTAGGTTTCTTTGTTTGAATCTTAGAATAATTGGGTTGTATGTGGAGCCATGTGGAAGGCTCGAAATCCATATAACCCCACATTCAACTCAAGGTAACTTGAGGGTTTTGGGGAAAATACATAGATTGCCATGACTATTTTAGGCTAGTATGTAATTCTATCCTAAATCTCCCTTAATTCAAAAAGCTCTTTTCATTAAGGGAAGCTATACTGGTTGGATATATACATTTTGGCTCGAGATAATATATTAAAATAAGTTATATATATTCATTATGGGTATGTTTGTATATAATATAATCTAGAATTTTGGGTATAAAATGTGGATATATATATATATATATATATAGGAAGCTATATTGGTTGGATATATACATTTTGGCTCGAGATAATATATTAGAATAAGTTATATATATTCATTATGGGTATGTTTGTATATAATATAATCTAGAATTTTAGGTATAATATATATATATATATATATATATATATATATATATATATTCAATTCAAAGAATATAAACACACACACACACATTTGCATATGTATATTTGTGTGTGTGTACTAGTGTTTTAAAATGATAGGCTTTAGTAGGAAATTGTATGTATTTCATTTGAGAAATGAAGATACTAGAAAAACAAACTTAAGGTTCTATTTCGATTGAATTTGTGTGGCTTAGTTTCAGACACATTTAAAAATGTAGGGTTGAAGTATAGTTATATACTCTTGGATATATGTTGTAATCCTATATTATGCATAATTCTTATATAAATGAATTTGGGGAAATGTTTGGTGTACATCTTACTATAAAACCTGAGTATGGGTAGGCGAATACTATATGTAGGATATGCATTTGGTTTTATGAATGGAAATATGCCAAAAATATTATAATATATATTTGGCAGAGTTTGGTGGATTTTGTTCATCATAATTATGAGATATGATTATGTTTAAATATAACTATGAATAATTATAGTTCGAACTTGTCATTGAATTGAGTAGGAGTCTTAAATAGACAATAAATAGATTATATGGGTTTAATTTCATAGTTCATTCAACCAAGTCTATGTTGGTTATTGTAAACTTGAGTAGGGTGTGGTTGGCTATGTATAGTTACTTTAATAAAACCTGAGTTGGTTACTCGATTGTGTGTTGTTGTTTTATTAAATAATAACCGAGTTAGGTATAGGCGATTGAGTGTTTATAATTGCTCATATCAATGAATTTTTTTTGACAAAACTTAAATAAATAGAATTGCTATATGGATTTGATAGTTTTAATGGATAAATGAATATCTATGTTTGACATTATTATGTGTATTTTTGTTATAAAGGAAAATGGAATTATTCAATTAAAAGGATGGGTTATGGGGCCTTTGTTTGTTAATTTAGCATATACTTAGTGTATATAGTATACTCTAAGAATAAGGATAGTGGATGTCACCTTAGGAGTATACTGTATACAAAAGAAGTATTTGTATTGTATTACATTTATATGAAATAATAATACACACACACACACACAATGGTGTTATGTATATAAGTGTTATTATCATAACAAGGTGTACATGATGCTTGTTTATATTTTGATGTTTATATATAAATCATGAAATTAATGTATTTATGAGTTTAAACATAGAACATAATAGTATGTTTGGACTGGATTTTGTTATATGTGGAATATGAACAATTTATGAACTTATGATATAATGTTGATTCATGGAGAAATAATATTATAGGTTAGTATTATAGGTAACTGACAATTTTGATGTGATCATATCCAGATGATATGTTTAAGACTATTTTTAGATTCTATTTATTATATGTAATAAACTAGATAAATAGATTCATTTCACTTAATTTAACATACTAAATGAATGTATGTTATATTTTTGTACTTAACATAATTTTTATTTTCTAAAGGGAAATATTTTTATGAATCTATTATTTTTAATATTATTATTTAGTTTTTTCAAATCTCCGATTCATGACCCTAATTAAGTAGTGGATAGATTTCATTGGCTTAATTAGCACCATCAATAGAAGATGAGGTGCAATCTGATCAAGTGGTGTGTATGAATTTGACTGATCCTAGAGATCATTTTATATTGAAAAATTTGGCCAAAGTAATATCTAAGAAACATTATCATTTCATATATTGATATAGTTTTCATATTTGTGTGATATTATATTAGAATAAATTTATTTATGGCACACATTATGTATTAGATATCTTCAACACACGAGTTCTAGTTTATTACTCCAGATTCCCACATCATCATTATCTACCCATTTGAGAAGGTAGGGCCATCCCCTTATTTGGGAGATAGTACGAGGGATATATGGTCTGTGGTTGATGTGGAAAATCACTCGGATGATGTTATCCCTCCCAACTAGAGTACTATACTTGATATTACACATGATATTACATATTGATACTTGAGTTGTGGAGACTTTTGAGTCATGGAGACTCTGCTTAGAGGAGATTTGTATCATGTTTAATCATTTGAGATATTTTTTTATATTTCTAAAAACTATAACATTTATACATTATACTTATACAATAGTGGTTGTAATGTTTTATTAGCCATGGCTGAATTTATAGTATTTCATTTATGATGATATGTAGTATTCTTTATTATTGTATTAGCCATGACTTAATTTGTACTATTTCATTTATGATGATATGTAGTATTTTGTATTATTTTAGTATTGTTCATGATTTCTATATCTATTCATGGTGATCCTTAGCTAAGTGGATTAACTATAACCCTTATGGTTAACTAAATTAATACAGTTAGTTAAAGATCACTAGTTAGGTTTCTCCTAGTGAAATATATATGTTAAATATGTGTAATTAATTTAGAAAAAAAATTATTGCAATGTTTTAGTAAAGCCTAGTGGGATTATTACATAATCCACCCATGTTTGATGGAATTGTTCTAAAGGGTGGACATGGCTAACTGAGATGGAAAAGTATTTCAAGATTTAAAATTAATTTGAGATTACAAAAGTAGTTTGGAGAGATTACTAGTTGGATAGTAAAACAACTAAGTGGTGGGAAAATAAGAAATTAGAGATGAATATTGACTCTACCACCATCATGTGGGAATTGTTCACGACCTTGTTTAGATCATGATGGTTTCCCCAACTCTATTTTGATTAGAAGATAATAGATTTTTAGAATATAAAGTAGGGAGACATTTTAGTAAATGAATATTGGAAGAAATTTAGTAAGATCCTAAAGTATGTTCCTTACTATCAGGTAGATGAGAGGTTTCACATCATAAAATTCATTATGGGATTGAAACCCAAAATTAGATGCGAGGTAGATATGCATGGGCCATCTACTATGGATCAAGTCTAAAAAGGTAGTAAAGCATGAGCAAAAATTGAAGTCACTTGATCAGGTCAGAGAGAAATTCAAGAAGAATTTTTTAGGTCCTAAAATGACTTAAAAAAAAAAGAATTAGAAGAGGAGTGAAAACTCTAAAAAAAAATTCAATAATCAGAATGCCAAGTTTAATAGTGATTCAGGGAATAGGAAACTAGGAAATAGTTTTAAGGGAGATTTCAAGGGAAATCAACAATCTGATAGGAAAGAAACACTTGGTAGATGATTCCTTTTTTGAGGTCATCATTATGCTAGGTAATTAACTCATGGAAAATTAGATAGTAATAAAAAGGGTTCTATTTCATAGTAGGGATATTTTTAGTAGATAATTCACATAACTATTGATAATCATCAAGCAGAGTTTCAAGCTTCTCCTATTGAGTTTTCAAGTACTTTATTTGGTCAACTAATTTTAATTTTGATTGACACATGAGATAATGAATGTTTTATTAATCCTAATATGCTTAACAAGTTGTCTATAAAATGTGGAGTTATAACAAATGCATGGTTGGTTCAATACAGGAACAAATATAAGGTCAAGGTTGATAAATATTTGGTTGAAGCTGAGATCAAACTACCTAAATTCACTATGGTAGTGGATCTATTTGGAGCTCCATTAGGGTCATATTGTATGATCCTAGGAATAATATGTTTAAATAATAATATAGTTATCTCAACATAAAGCTAAGGTAGATTGTCTACTTAAAAGGGTTGAATGTCTGGATGATTTGGGTAATCAAACCCAAATTTAGGGAGCAAGGAGGGAGATTAAGCTTAGAAATATTTCAACAATTCAATTGAAGAGAGAATAGAGAAAATGGTGTCAAATATTTATTATAAATATAAATGATATGGAGGAATCAAAGGAACCTTCCATCAAAGATTTTATTTTTCTCCAAGATTTTTAAGATATTTTTCCTGAAAAATTATTTGGTTTACCCCCTAAGAGAGAATTTGATTTCTCAATTGACATCATTCAAAGGTTTGAATCATAGTATAAATCCTAATATAGAATGAAAACAACTAAATTAGTTGTGTTGAAGGCTAAATTTAAAGATCTATTGTTCAAAGTGTTGATTCAACCAAGTGTGTCACCATGGGGTACATCAGTTGTGTTCATTAAGAAAGATGGAATGCTTCACCTATGAATTGATTATAGGATGTTGAACAAGGCAATGATAAAAAATAGGTAACCTTTACCTTGCATTGATGTTCTTTTTGATCAAATGTGTGGAGAAAATTTATCAAATATTAATCTTCGAGCATGATATCAGTTAAGGATTTGAGAGGAAGACATTCTAAAAATAGCTTTTAGAAATTGATACAAACATTATGACATTATGAGTTCATAGTTATTTATTTTGGGATAAAAAATGCACCAACAACATTTATGAATCTCATGAAAAATGCGTTAAAAAATTATGTAGATCATTTTGTGTCAGTTTTTTTAAATGATATCCTCATCTATTCACAATCTAAGGAGGAACATCTAAAACATTTGAAGCTAGTTTTGCAATGATTGCAGAAGCATAAATTTTTTGGGAGGTTGTCAAAGAGTTCCTTCTTTTAGAAAAAAATGCAGTATCTTGGGCACATTATATTAGTAGAAGGAATATTCATAGACCCTTTGAATATTAAAGCTATTATGGAGTGGCCACCACCTAAAAACATCCATAAAGTTAAGAGTTTTATGGGTTTGATAAGATATTACAGGAAGTTTGTTTCAAAATTTTCTAAGATAGTAAATCCTATTACCTCTCTTCAGTGAAAAAATTAGAATCTCATGTGGTTAGTGAAGTGCTATGAAGTTTTTCAAGAACTAAAAAGGAGACTTACCTCAACATCAGTATTGAGAGTTCTCAATCCAAATAGCCAATAATCGATAATAATCAATCTTCAAGAGATGCTCTTGGAGGAGTTCTCATGAAAGAAGGTCATATTATAGCTTATGAGTCCAAAACATTGGAGTTATATGAGGCAAATTATGTCCTGTATGATCTGGAATTAGCTATAATAGTTCATGGTTTACAAGTTTAGAGGCATTACCTATTGGGAAAACCATTTGAGCTCAAGACTGATAATTTAGTGCTCAAATATATCTTCACCCAACCTAATCTAAATGAATATCAAAGATGATGGTTAGAGTTCTTATCATATTATGATTTTTCTATTAACTACATAAAATAAAAATAAAATAGGGTTACAAATGTCCTTAGTCATCAAAGGTATATAATAGCTTTGGTTACTATAAAGAGTACCTTTCAAAATCAAGTGGTGAAATTCTCTATAGGAGATGAATTTTATGAATAGGTAAAGTTAGTATTGTTAAAAATGCTTAGAATCCTAGGTATGAGGATTCAAGTTCAAAGACGATGGTTTGTTAAGGTACAAAGGAAGGATTTAGTACCACATAAAGATAATTTGAGGAGAGCAGTACTCAAGGAACTATACAATGATATTTATTTAGTCCATCTAGGTGTGACTAAGTTTAAAAAAAAGCTAAGGTCATAAGATTAATGGAAAGGAATCAAGAAATATGTATTTGATCTTTTTCACAATGTTTACAAGTCAGTGAGAAAGGCAGAGCATGTGAATCTTGCTAGTTTACTATACCTACATACCATACCAGAATGGAAGCAAAAGGTCATTAGTATAGACTTTGTCTAAGGGTTACCAATGTCTAAGAACTAACATGACATGATTTTTGTGGTTGTTGATAAACTCATCAAGTTATCTAACTTCATTCTTGGAAACATTTCAGATGATGCACCTATACTTGTGAAGATGTTCATGAAATAAGTGTATATATTGCATGGGTTTTCAAAGAATATTATTTCAGATAGGAACCTAAAAATGACTTCTATATTTTAGTTGATTCTTAATTTATCTTTGGGTACTCAGGTTAACTTTAGTATAATGTACCATCTAAAAAAAATGGATGAATAGAGAGGGTGAATTAGGTTTTATTATATCTTCTAAGGATTGCATGGATCAACAGTATAGGTGGGAAGAATATCTTCCATTGGTTGAGTTTGCCTACTACAACTCATACCAATCAACACTAAAAATGGCTCCATTTAAGGCAATTTATGGAATAAGGTGTAGAACACCAATCAACTGGGACATGTTAGAAGACAAGGTAGTCTTTGTTCTAGATATGCTTCATAAAATATAAGAGCATGTTAAGTTAATAAGGAAAAGGTTGGCTAAACCCAATGATAGACATAAGAGCTATGCTGATCTAAAAAGAACAACAAGGTAGTTTTTATCTAGAGATAGTATTTATATGGTTAAAACTCAAAAAAGCTCGATCAAATTTGGAAAATTAGCCAAATTATCTCCGAGATATGTTAGACCTTTTGATATCTTGGAAGTTATCAATCATATATCGTACAGGCTTGCTTTGCCACCAACTTTAGCATACATACATAATTTTTTTCCATGTGTATTATTTTGAAAAGTATATTGTTGATCCTTCTCATGTGTTAGATGGGAGTGCTTTATAGGTTTTAGATCTCAAGGTGGTCATAGTAGAGCTAGTCAGAATAATTGACACTCTTAAACTTAGTTTTCATAACAGAGAAATGTCACAGTGCAAGGTATAGTGGGATAAATATTCTAAAGATATTACTACTTGGGAAGATTATGAAGAGTTTCATAAGTTGTTTCCTCATTTGTTTGCTTAGTAATTTGCTAGATATTATTTTTATTTTCTATTAAACATTATTTTTTATCAAAACTTTTGTTGAAATAAGTGTGATTAAGATGATGTCCAGCTTTAGGAGGAAGAATGTTACATCCTAATTTTTCATTTAGACTTATTAATCTTTTTATTACTGATTCTGTGGTTAGTGATTGGTTTGCTTGATGTGTTTGTTGGAAATATTGTCATTGATGTCAACGGTCTAGCATTATTGGTGATTAGGCCCCATTGCATTTAATGGTGTTTCTAATATTCATATCTTGGATAATGTGTGTTAATATTTATTTAATATTAATGAATATATTTTTGGTTACATATAAGTCAAAAGAGGGCCCATGGAGAAGTCAAAGAGTCATGAGGTAAAAGATGAAAGAGGAATGGGACGCATTTTCTCATGAAGAATCATCTTGAGGAATTCCAAGAGTCACCATGTGAAGACAAAAGAGGTATGGCACATTTTTCCATGAAGGGACATTTTAAGGAATACAAAAAGTCACCAAGATAAAGACAAAAGAGGAAAGGATGCTTTTGCTTATGAAGGGTCACCATTTAACTTTTCAAATGTAAGGATATGAAGGGTCATGTAAGTTTGGCACCATTTTCTATGAGGATTGAAGGGTCACAAAGGGTGAATGCCAAAGGTCATTTAGAAAGCTATAAATACATGCTTGAGAAGTCATTTTTAATATGCAAGAGAGTGCATGGTTTGTATTTATTTTCAAAGAGAGAAAAGTAGGAAACATTGTAAAGTTCTATCATTTGTTGAGTAAGCAACATTAAGAGATAGTTGTTTTTTATACACAAGAGGGGTTGGTGCTCCTATGGGTTAGTGCTCATAAATAGTTGTGTTGGTGCTCGACAAAGGGGTTGGTGCTCTCGCAAGTTGGTGCTTGTGAACTTTGTATTTTGAGTTGATACTCATTCATATACTTGAGATTTTTCTCTGTGGTTTTTCCCACTTTGAGTTTCCACATAAAAATCTGGTGTCTCTCTCTCTTTCTTGTGTGTTGCAAATTATTATTTCAATTTTATTACATATCTTGAATGTATGATTGAGTGGTTAAAGAAAATAAATTAGATTAAGTAAAATATATATAATATACTAATTCAACCCCCCCTCTCAGTATATTCCATGCTTAATAATTGGTATCAGAGCAGGTTCTTTTTGAAAAAGTTTTACAGCTTGAAGGAAGATCAAGAAAGCATGATGGATGAATCACATGAAGGATTTTATACAAATAAGGCACCTTTGTTTGATAGGATGAATTATGTTTTTTGGAGCATAAGGATGAAGACTTATTTGATGACCCCTAGATTCGACATATGACAAGGAGTGGTGGAGGAATATGAAGAGCCACAGATACTTGTAACTACTTTGATAGAAAAGAAGGCAAGTGAAAATAATGATAAAGCTTTAAATGCTATTTTATGTGGTTTATGTGAATCAAAATTTTTTAAAGTCATGCAATGTAAATCTAATCGTAAGATTTGGGTAAAACTTGAGAATATTTACAAAGGTGATAGAAAGGTTTAGCAAGCTAAGCTTCAAACTTTTAGAAGATAGTTTGAGAGTTTGAAGATGGAAGAAGAAGAAAATATAGCAAGTTATCTCTTATGGGTTGATAAAATAGTTAATTAGATTCAAGGTCTTGGAGAAAATTTAGAAGATTCAACTGTGGTTCAAAAGGTTTTTAAATCTCTACCATTGAGATATGATGGGAAAGTTTCAGCAATTGAAAAGATGAAGAATTTAGCCAAGCTAAAGATGGATGAGCTTCATGGTATTCTTATGGCATATGAGATGCGGACTGAACAAGATAAACCTTCAAAGAGAGAAGCATCTTTCAAGACATTAAAGAAAGAGAAGGCTAAAATTCAAGAATCAAGTGATAATTCTAGCGATGATGAAGATGACATTGGAGTTCTATTCATTCTCAAGCTGAAAAAGGGCACAGGTAAATATAAAGGAAAATTACCTTTTAAATATTTTAATTGTGGAAAGATTGGACATTTTATAGTTAAATTCAGAAATAAGGGTAATGATGACAATGAAGAAGGAAAGTCTACATACAAGAAGAATTTCAAAGTCAAATTCAAGAAATGATTCAAGAAGAAGAGTTTGTATTCTAAAGATCCTAACTCAACCAAAGATAGTGGAGTCAGTGACTCAAAAGAAGAAGAGATTATATTCATGGACAAACATGAAGATGCCTCCACAAGCAAAAGTATAGATGATCAAGAAGAAGAATAGGATGAATTTGAAGTGAATCTAGAAGAACTCATTTATGCCTTAAAATATTTGAAAGAAGAATCAAAGATTAAAGCTCTAGATTGAGAAAAATGAAAAAGAGTCAAAGAAAATAATTAAAGATCTACAAGCACACTTTGAAGAAGCCAAGAAGAATGAAGAAGATCTAACATCACAGTTGAAAATAGTAAGTAAAGAATGTGAAAGGTATGTTATTTTAATTTATTTTTAAAATCAGATCTTGAGAAAACAAATAAAACAATCAATGATAGAATAACCAATGATTCAAAATTTGAGAATAACACTAATATGTTGAATAAGATACTAGAAAATCAAAGATCAATATTAGATAAGATAGGTATTGGATTTGAAAAAGAGAAAGAGGAGGTCACTACTCTCACAAACAAAGAAAAAGGAAAGAGCCATGATGAAGCTCTTACAAGAGAATAAATAAAAAGAGAAGAAGTTAAGAATATAGAGGACATCTCAAACAAAGAAGGCTGGAAGGAACAGAGCTACAAAAGGCAATCAGGTCAGAGATACACAAACAGGTCTTATTTTTATGGTTACTATTTTTTATATAATGGATATGGTCATAAGAAATTAGAATGTCAAAAAAGAGCTAATAGTTTTAGAAATAAGGAGAAAGAATGTCGTGTAGAGTCAAGCAGACGCCACAACTCTTTTGCTCCTCTATCAAGCTTTAATGAAGAGGCCATAATATGTTACAAGTGAAACAACTTCAGACACATAGATTGGTACTATAGAAGTGTGTTCGAGTCAGTCAAGAAAGACTAGATTTTCAAGGCACCAATCATCAAGAAGAAAGTTTAGATAGGTTCATGGCAAAAGAAATAACCTAAAAAATCTATGTTGGTGCAGACTACTTTGCATGCAAAAAATGAAGAAAATCCATGGTTCATTGACAATGGATGTTTAAGGTACATGATAGGAGACAAGATTAAGTTCATAATCTTGAAGAAGGTCAATGGTGGCACAGTGAAATTTGGAGACAATACTACTGCTAGAATTGCTGGAAAAGGTACACTAAGTTTGGATAATGGTAGAACTAAAACTAAAAATGTTTTGTATGTAGAAGGTATTAAGCATAATATTTTGAGTGTAAGTCAAATGTGTGATTAAGATAACACACTAAAGTTTTATGCATAAGGTTATGAAATTAGAAGAAAATATTCAGATATGTTGGTTGCAAATGCTTAGAGAACAAACAATAATTTGTATATGCTATCAGATATCAAAGGTCAAAGATGTTGTTTGAGCCAGATTGAAGAAATTTGGCTATGGTGCAGGAGAATGGGGCACATAAATTTTGATAATTTTGTCAATATTAGCAAAAATCAAGCAGTCATAAATCTTCCAAAGATTACAAAGCCATCCGACACGCTTTATGAACCTTGTCAGCATGGGAAGCAGGCTAGAAGGCAGTTCAAAACAAAAGAGTACTCGACTACTCAGACGCTAGAGCTTGTTCACACTGATCTATGTGGACCTATGAGAACTCAAAGTATTCAAGGTGAGAAGTATTTCATGTTGCTTATTGATGATTTTTCACATATGACTTGGGTAATGTTTTTAAAGAAAAAATTAGAAGCTTTCAGACATTTCAAAGCATTAGTTGAAAATGAAACTAGTTTGAAGATTAAGTGTCTAAGATCAGATTGAGGAGGAGAATTCATGTCAGATCAATTTATTGATTTTTATGAAGATCATGGAATAAAGAGACATTATTCAGCAGCCATAACTCCACAACAAAATGGAGTAGTTGAATGGAAAAATAGAACAATTCAAGATATGGTGAGGACAATGCTAAATGAATCCAAGATAATAGATAAATATTGGAGAGAGGTAGTTGCTACAATAGTGCATATTCAGAATAGAGAATTATTGAGAGTCAATAGTGATAAGACTCCTTATGAGCTATGGAAAGACAAACCAATAATAGTTGATTATTTTAGAGTTTTTGACAATAGATGCTTCATAAAGAGAACCAATAAAAAATTTGGTAAGTTTGAATCCAGAGTAGATGAAGGTACATTTCTTGGTTATTCTTATAAAAGTAAAGCTTATAAATGTTATAAAAAAAAAACCAAGAAAATTGTTGAAAGTGTAAGTGTCAGGATAGAAGAAGATGGAACACAAGAATCAGTGATCCAATAGACATTCTTAAAATCATTGAAGAGGAAGGTTTTGAAGAATCAAATGAAGATGAGAAGAAGGATAAAAAGGGCACCAAAACTCTATCCAAATATGTTTAGATAAATCATTATGAAAGTGACATCATCAAGGACATAAATGAAGGAATTCACACTATAAAAATGATGGTAAGTGAATATGAGCAAGTTAATTTCTCTTTGTTATCCAAAATTCAGCCTAGAACTTTTTCAGAAGCTAGACATGATAAGAATTAGGTTAAGGCTATGGATGAAGAATTAAATCAGATATAAAAGAATGATACTTGGGAATTAGTGGCTAGACCCAAAGATCACAATATGATAGGAACAAAATGGGTTTATAAAAATAAGTTGAATGAAAATGGAGAAGTGACCAAAAATAAAGCAAGATTAGTATGTAAAGGATATGCTCATATTGAGGGAAAACATTTTTAAGAAACTTTTGCACCAGTGGAAAGGGTAGAGGCTATTATAATGTTTCTTGCATATGTAGTGTTTAAAAATTTCAAAGTTTTTTAGATGGATGTCAAATTTGCCTTCTTGAATGGAAATCTTGAAGAAGAGGTCTACATTGAGCATCTTGAGGGATTTATTCTCTCAAATATTAGTAACCATGTATGTAGATTGAAGAAAGCATTGCATGGATTGAAATAAGCTCCCAGAGCTTTGTATGCAAGACTTGATAAGTACCTGCAAGATCTAGGTTTCAAGAGAGGATTTGCTGATAGTAATATTTACATCAAAATAGAAGGTGAGCATCAATTGATTGTTGTGGTATATGTTGATGATATCATTTTTGGAAGAAATATTGAAAAGATGACAAAATAATTTTCTAATAGATTGAAAAAATAATTTGAGATGCCTATGCTTGGAGAATTGTCATTTTTTTAGGATTGCAAATATTTCAATCAAATAAAAGAATTTTCATATTTCAATGTAAATATGCCAAGGAAATGTTGAAGAAATTTGGTTTTGAGGATTGTGCACCAGTTGGCACACCAATGTGTACAAAAAATAAAGTGAGTAAAGATGAAGATTCACCTGTTATAGATCAATCTTTGTATAGATCTATGATTGGTAGTCTTTTATATTTGGCAACATCGAGGCCAAACATCATGCATGCAGTAGGTATGGTTGCAAGATATCAGTCATCCCCAAAAGATAGTCATGTTTAGTTGGTGAAGAGAATATTTAGATATATCAAGAGGACATTGGATTATAGATTATGGTATCTCATAGGTAGAGATTGCACTTTGGCTGCTTATAAAGATTCAAATTAAGTAGGGTGCTTGATGAAAGAAAGAGTACAAGTGGAGGAGCTTTCTTCCTTGGTGATAGCTTAGTATCATGGCTAAGCAAGAAGTAGAATTCATTATCACTTTCTACAGCTGAAGTAGAATATATTGTAGCAGTATTATGTTGTACTCAAGTGCTTTGGATGAAGTAAACTTTAGAAGATATCAAGGTAAAGTATGATGAACCTATTTCTATTTTTTGTGATAACACAAGTGCTATAAATATTTCAAAGAATTCAGTGATGCATTCAAGAACAAAACATATTCCCATTAGATATCACTTCTTGAGAGAGTAGGTTGTATACCAATAAGTTAATATGGAGTATATCAGTACTATAGAGCAGATTGTATATATTTTCACAAAGGCACTACCAAAAAACACATTTGAGTATCTACAAAAAAATTTGGAAGAATTTTTTTTTACTTCCTACCATTGAGGTTCAACATCAGTTGAGGGGGAGATAAGTGTTAGCTCCAAGTAGTCCCTTTTCCATTGATATCAAAGGGGGAGAATAATAGGTACATGTACAAGTGCAAAAATAGGTATAGGGAATAGATACATGTTACTATAGTAAGGGGGGGTTACTATATGTTTTTTAGATGGTAGTATTCGCAAGTTTTAGGATGTGGTAGTTTCAATTTGAGGTTGCCATCAATGACAAAGGGGGAGATTATTGGAAATATTGTCATTAATGTCAAAGGTCTAACATTATTGGTGATATATGCCCCATTGCATTTAATGGTGTTTCTAATATTCATTTCTTGGATAATGTGTGTTAATATTTATTTAATATTAATGAATATATTTTTGGTTGAATATATGTCAAAAGAAGGCCTACGAAGAAGTCAAAGAGTAATGGGATAAAAGGAAAAAGAGGAATGGGATGCATTTTATCATGAAGAGTCATCTTGAGGAATTTCAAGAGTCACCATGTGAAGACAAAAGAGTTATGTCACATTTTTCCATGAAGGGACACTTTAAGGAATACCAAAAGTCACCAAGATAAAGACAAAAGAGGAAAGGATGCTTTTGCTTATGAAGGATCACCATATGACTTTTTAAATGTAAGGATATGAAGGGTCATACAAGTTTGGTGCCATTTTTTATGAGGATTGAAGGGTCACAAAGGGTGAATGCCAAAGGTCATTTGGAAAGCTATAAATAAAGGCTTGAGAAGCCATTTGTAATATGCAAGAGAGTGCATGGTTTATATTTGTTTTTAAAGAGAGAAAAATAGAAAATATTGTAGAGTTCTATCATTTGTTGAGTAAGCAACATTGAGACATAGTTGTGTTTTAAACACAAGAGGGGTTGGTTCTCCTGTGGGTTGGTGCTCATAAATAGTTTCTGTGTTGGTGCTCGGCAAAGGGGTTGGTGCTCTCACAAGTTGGTGCTTGTGAACTTTGTATTTTGAGTTGGTGCTTATTCATATACTTGAGATTGTTCTCTATGGTTTTTTCCACTTTGGGTTTCCACGTAAAAATTTGGTCTCTCTCTCTCTCTCTCTCTCTCTCTCTCTCTCTCTCTCTCTCTTTTGGTGCAAATTATTATTTTAATTTTATTGCATATCTTGAATGTATGATCGAGTGGTTAGAGAAAAGAAATTAGATTAAGTAAAATATATATAATATACCAATTCACCCCCCCTCTCAGTATATTTCATGCTTAATAGTGTTAAGTAACTAAATTAGTAGTATGCTGATTATTAATTGTAAATATTACTTGTGATCATGATAGTTAACAATTAGTTAGTTGTTTGTACTTGGTTATGATACATTTTGATCATGATTATGCAATTCAATCTTTTAAAATAGTTTATTATAATTATGCCATGCTTTGGTTTAACTATTATTTATTATACTAAGGTGAATGCAGGATGGAGTCCACCCTCCTAACTATGATCGAGTGAGGGTATCATCGGAGAGGATGGAATAGATGAAGACAAGTGGGGGATGAAGTAATGAGATGTAAACCATACACACACCATGTAGAATAGTTTTTTGTTGGTAATGTGTTAGTTGTTACATATTTTTTCTCACAATATGCATTAATTTCTAATATGTTTTCTTCAGTTGGTTGTGTTTGTTGATCATGTTTGCATATAACTTAAACTCTTGCTAGAACATCTGAATGTGCTTGCATGATTTAATGTCTTGTTTGGCTTTACTTCATGTATATAATGATCATAAATTATACTTCAATGTCCTTGTATGAACTTGTTATGATGCAAAGTCTTATTTCATTATTTTGTCTATGATTGTATTTATGACTAGTAATTTATGAGTTAAGTACCATATTAGCATGTTATGTAAAATAAGACACACACATACACACAAATTTCAATTATTTACCATACAAAATGATATGGCTCGAAAGGGCTTTCAACCAAATTTTATAATCATGCCTTAACAAATCATTCAAACTATGCTTCGACCAAATCACATACAATATGTCATGATATAATATTCAAGACCTTCACTAAATCAAACTTAGTCTAAGTATAACCATCAACCAACACACAAATCAAATAATTTCCAATATGACTATAACTTTTAATTAATCACATATTGTCCTAAGGTTAGTCATCAAACCTTAGGACATATGCAATTAATTAAAAATCATAGTTATATTGAAAAGGATTTGATTGTGATGTTGGTCAATAGTTATACTTAGACTAAGTTTGATTTAGTGAAGGTTTTTGAATAGTAAATTATGACATATTGCATGTGGGTTGGTCAAAGCATAGTTTGAATGTTTTGTTAAGGCATGCTTATAAAATTTGGTCAAAAGTCCTTTCGAGCCATATCATTTTATAAATAATTAACATTTATTTGGGTCAAATACTAGCATGCATATTATAATGTTTGTATGATTATTAACTTTAAAATGTTCAAGAATATAGGGTTATGAGTCTTTGAGTTTCTAGACTCTCGGAGTCATAGTGAAAATCTAGGTAGACTATTTGGGTTACATGATTTGGTAATGATGAGTTCTTTGATTGGTTAACTCAAATGTTGAGAATTATGAAGAAATAATCATGACAAAATTTTGGCATGAAAGTTAGAAATTTATGGAGATAAATGAGAGTCGACAGTGGAAAATAGAATAGAGCAGAGGATGGTAGAATAAAGAAATTAATAGTGGAGGGGTTGAGGAGAGTTGTAAAGGAAGATTTATGGTGGGATAGGTTATTGAAGAAGCCACTATATTTCAAAAGGTATTAAGGTATCTCACTTTCAAATTCGATTCAAAAGTTTCTCCTATAGAAGAAAGTCATGATCTCACCAAAATGAAGATGGATGAATTGCATGGCATTATCTTTGCCTATGAGATGAGATTTAATGAGGATAAACCCCAAATAAATAAGTAGATTTAAATGTATAAAATAAGATAAAAAATGAAGTTCCAAGGTAATAAGATCAAGTTTGATGAGATTGTGATATTGATGATGATGAATGAATAACTTTGTTAACAAGAAAATAAAAAAAATAAACTATGTTCTAATCTAGTTATGCATTCAAGGTAGGGTTTATAGTAAATTATTTATTGGTTTTCATGTTTATCTTCAGGAACGGGTTAATTATTTTCTTGTATGGAAAAATAAAAAAAAGTAAGGAAATGCATGTATATGGCCCTAAGGATGGGTATGATCATCCATAGGGCCACATACATACAAACCCCCATTATATTATAAATGGTTGAGTGAAATTTGCATTTGGGGTATATGGAAATCTAGGGTTAGCATTTTGTTTGTGTTTTAAAAAAATGTATAATATAGGAGGGTTATTTATAGATGACCATGTGGAAGGATTTGGCCATCCACAGGGCGGAGTATAAATGGACCCTCGTATTTTAGGGCTATGTGGTGTGTGTCTATTTTCACTCTCTGTGTGAACCACTCATAGGGTTTTAATGACTTTTGTTTTCAATTAATATATGGTTGTGTTCAAACTAATCCTGACCCTATCTTTTTAAATGGCTATGAAAATTTAGTAGTTGAGTATATAAATTTGAAGGTATATTTCATTTGACTGGTTTAATATATATATATATATATATATATATATATATATATATATATATATATATATATATATATATGTATATATATATATATATATATATATATATATATATTGAACAAGGTTTTGATTTAATGTTGATTTAATGAAAATTTTGAAATCCAGGAAGATAAATAGACGGTATCTTGTTATTCATATTCATTTAAGCTTTGAATATATTGTTTCAATTTCTGGTTATGGGAAGAGTTGAATTGGATACGTGTTTTGTTATTCTTTGTTACCTAACCTTTAAACTATAGATGTATTGGTGTTTTGAAATAAGTGTGAATTGAGCATTTAGTTAAATGGTTTGAATATGTTAAAAAGTTTAATTGATTTCGTTACTTGTGAATAGTTAAATATTGAGTGTTCCAAATATCTAGAGGATTGACTAGTAATTGATAATTGAGACTGCCACTATTAATCAGTTCATGGATATATGAAATTTGCATTTATGCTAGGAAAATATATCGAACCAATTATTTTTTGTTATTTTAAGATAGTAACTTGAATGAAATATTAAAATTAATTGTGAGTTCAGCTAAGTATCTCTCTCTCTCTCTCTCTCTCTCTCTCTCTCTCTCTCTCTCTCTCTCTCTCTCTCTCTCTCTCTCTCTCTCTCTCTCTCTCTCTCTCTCTCTCTCTCTCTCTCTCTCTCACACACACACACACACACACACACACACACACACACACACACACACACACACACACATGTATGCATTCAAATCTTGTATATAATTGAGGTGGCTATTCATTATCAAATGATTTATCTAGTATGATATATATATTATCATGTTTTGTATTGATCTGATCTAGGATTAATATTTGGGTTTTATTTCTCCTAAATTAAACATGAGACTTTTTTAGAATCAAAACACTATTTGATGTGTTGGTAATTTATATTTTATTACTTAATAGTAATTTTGATGGGATTTTTATAAAGAAATTTTGAGGGTTTATATGAGTATCATATGGACAAAATATTCTACATGTATGAAATTTGCATGTTATGAAAATATGAATCTAAATTAAAGTTGGTTTGCAAATAAATGATCATTAAATTTTGATTGTGAATTAAATGATTACTACTGTTGTTTTTATAAATAAATAAAATTAGTTTTCTAATCAAAGAGGGTTATTTAAATATATGTTAGTTGATTATGGTAATTAGATGCCCATAATGAAGTATATGAGAGATTATGATGTTTTTGTATTCGCACATACTATGGCTCTCATTATATAAATCTCTATATGATTAGAATATGTGGATTTAGAATTATTATGCTTATATGATATTATTGAAATTAAATAAGTAGGTGTTACAAAATTCATGTACTTAGTACCATTAATAAATAGCTTGGGATTGTTAAGTGAGTTATGTGTTTGAATTTGACTAATCTTGAGGTATGGGAAAAAACTATATTAAAAACTTTAGCCAAAGTAATGTTTATAGTTTGAACATTGTCATTTCACCAGTTTCATTTAGCTTGCATGTATTGCACGATATCATGTTAGAACATATTTATTTATGATATGCTACATGTGATGGTTATCTTATATCACATGGGTTTATAGTTGACTTTCTTGATTTCTATACTATCACTATCTACCCATTCATGGAGGGCTATTCCCTTGTTGAGAGATTGTGTGTGGGATCAATGGTCCATGGTTGGTGTGGAAAATCACTTAGATGATACTCTTCCTTCCCTTCTAGCAGTCAACTGATAGAGATTTTACTTAGGATTATTTTTGAAAACTAATAAGTTCATTAAGACTCATATGTTTTGTGGAACATTATATAGTTGTAATCTATTATTCAGTTATGTAATATTGTATACTTGTAGTATTTGATGTAAAGTATATAACAAAAAAATTGGTTGTAATATAACTATACTTATTGTACTATTTAATTAGTAGTGGATGAATTATTATCTTGGGTTATTTTGTACATTATATTATTGAATTTATATAAGAAAATCAACGTATGTTATATTGATCATTAGTTAAATGAATCAAACACTTAACCTTTTTGTTAATAACGTAGTTTACCTTAAATGTTGCATTTAGTTAGGATCATTAATGCTCAATTAATTCTGTAATTGAGTTAAAAAAACTTAACCTAATTATAGTTAACCCAGAGGGGTTATTTCAGATGCAGATATCACTTGGATTCCTTATCATCAGATACAGTGGGGGTAGGTGGAGGATGGAGAATATATTCTATATATGATTTTAGAGTGTTATTTGAAAGGACATCGGGACCAAATTATAGAGAGGTATTGGCCTAATCATGTGTTATGATAGTCTATTTGATAATAGGGTGTTTTGATTGGTCCTCACATATTCTCACATAGAGTATAAGAGAGGTCATAGTGGGGACTAGGGGTAGATAGAGCTACCACATGGGTTGATTATGACAGTTTGGATCTAGTAGTACGGGATTATTAGATGCCCATAACCGATCCTAGAGTTAAATGGGCTTATACAACATGGTGGACATAGATAAGGCAAGTAAAACTCATTGTACCTATATGATGTGTCCAGTGATGGAGAGCTAAGATTCAATGCTTAGTGTTGGCACAAGGTCATATTCAATGTCATTGAGCCCATATCCCAATTTTAGTACCACATAGAGTAGGGGTGATGGATGAAGTAGATATCTTATGGATATTGGGGGAGATTTTGGTGATGAGGGTGGAGAGGTAGTAGTGAACTAATCTATACAGGATCCCATTATCCTAGTTTAGAGAGGGAAAAATGAGGTAGGACCTTCACATCTTCCTAAGTCAACAATAAATTAGGTACATATTGATCAACTAGAGAGTGAGGCTCAAGTGAGGGATACATATATGGATAGGATTATTTAGGAAAGGGACTGAATATAGAGAAATTTAATTGATCTTCAAGGCCAGTTGATTTAGAGGGATGCTAATATTTCCCTTATTTTAGCACAACTTACTACCTTATTATGATAAGTTAATGATAGAGATAGGCAGATACCCACTTTGTAGAGTTAGATCTTATAATTACACTAAGAATATGATCAGATGATTAAATTTTAGACCTTGATAGAGGAGAGAGATGCCCAGATCTTGATCTTACACACCAAGTAGGATGTTGCCTTGGATGGACAAGGATTTAGTTATATAAGTAGACAACTAACAAGGTTGGAGCTAAAACTCAGTATTTGATATCTTTATATGAGTAGGTTTTTCTCGTAGGTTAGAGATCACATTCATTTTGAGAGAGTAGTCACACCAGGGGTTATAGATCGGCCTAGTCAGTTCATCCACCACTGAGGCTAACATCATCACCTCCACCACTACCACTTAATAAGGCAAAGTGGCATGTTACTATGTATTTATTATATTTTTAGCAAATAGATGTCCATGATGCATATTGTATATTATTTTTGATGTATTCATGGAATTGATAGAGTTATTATACATGTATGATGAGTGATTTATTAGTTATTCATTGTTAATTATGGATTATGGATGGATTTTTTTGAATTATGTTATGATGTATAGATTAGATAGGATTATGTGATTTTTATGGTTTACTTTATGTATGGTTCAATGTATTTTTGGTGTGACGGTATTTACATTGTGATTTATATATGAGACAAGATGATGTATAATGATTTTTTTTTTGTTTTAAATCATTGAATCTTAGAATAGATGTGGTGACATATAATTTATAGATTTTTAGATGTTATTATAAGGGTATGATGGATAAAATATGGTTTGTGACCATGCCTTATAAATGTGTGATGATGTGATGTAATATGACTTTAGATTAATATCATGTAGTACGATGATGTAAATGATTAATATTAATATTGTTGATATAGAAGGGATAATTATATAAAATTTAAGTGTGTATAGAAGATGTGTGTATTTAGATTATGTGGTACAATAACATGGATTATGAAGCAAATGATAGTGATTAGACATTCATGTGTGACACGATGACTATTGCTTGTGATGAGTTAGATGGGTATATGTTATTTTTTTTTGAAATATTAAATTTATTTATATATGGTTATATGAGTTAAAACATGTGCCATATGATTATGGTTTTAGATCTGGGATGGGTGTAATTCTCCTGCATGTAAAAGAATATCAACCTATTTATATGAGTGGTAAGGATATAGTTAGTTAGGATGGGGGGACGTGTTAATTTAATGTGGTAAGTAGGCATGATAGGGAATGAAGGATGGGTGAAAAAATATAAGGTCTTGAGCCATGTTTATTGTAGCAATCCTTTTTAGTACAATACTAGGCAATTTTCACTAGGATATATTCAATAATGGTGTCATTTTGCCAAAGTGCATAGAGAAACCCTTTTGAATATAAAAAATAAAGCCAAAAATTTGTATCAAAATGAAATTTGGCATGATGCACCATTGGTATCAACTTAAGCAAGGTAACATCATGGCCTGATGTCAAATGTATAAATCATCTAAATAAAAAAGTTGATGGTATAGCAAAATGACTTATTTAAAGAATGATTAATAAAATATATATTGATAAAAAGTATACTTATTACTAAGACATATGAATAAAAAACCAAATAATACAATAAATCACATTGTATATACATCAAAAGCATGTATAAGACCAAATTCATATGGATTTCAGATAATCAGATGGGAAAGTGGTAAAATTTAGAAAGTGGGTGAGCAATCCATGATTCCATAATTTGTGAGTACTCGATATCCCTTTGACCTAAGTAGGGATGCAATCACAAGGGTGACATTATGAATAATGACAAGCAAATAGATAGAGGGAATGCAAGATAGATTTGTTATTAAGTATGCAAGGGTCATGGACTTAGAAAGGGATTAGTTGAAGTTCTCAAAAGGAAAATCCACTTTAAGAGTAATCAAGAGAAATGACTATGATAATAAATATATTGTCTAGAGAATTAGCTAGGAGGGGGGTTAGAATGGAAGTTTTGGATAACTCATCATAACTCTTATGATACTTCCCTATATTAGACCCTTGTTGGTGCTTGGTGACGCTCCCTGTATTTGGTGCCTCCTTTCACTTTATACACTATGTAGAGACCAAGGCCAAAATCTTTGGAAGGGGGGATGGATTTTTCATGGGATGGCATGGTAGGAGTGGATACAAGGTGACCCCAAGTATTAGAGGTGGTCTATAAATAAAAGGTTTTTCATGAGTGACGTTGAGAACCTATTTTTCATCACTATGTTTATCCAAGGTTCTAGAAGCTTTGGTATTCACCGTTGGATGATTTTTTTAATAAATAAGACTATGTAAAATAAATTATGAATAAGAGTTGGAATGGTGCATGCCTAGGTATAAAACCTTTTCAGATGCATGATGTTCAAAGGCTCATTTAGCTCCTGAACATCGTGGGTGGCCAACGTGTATGCTCCATATCCAAATTTAGCCACTATAACATAAGGTCCTAAGCAATTAGGTTCAAAATTTCCTTTCTTTTCCCTATTTGCATTAGTATTTCTCTTATTTTATTTGAGGAGTGAGTCATCGATCTCAAATTCACTAGATCAAACCTTATTTTTATATTAATTTCATAGCCTATTTTGATATGATCTTATATGATCTAAAGCCTATTGATGCTTTTCATCCAAAAATTCAAGTTCTTACAATTGATCAGTCCTATAAGAGTCCTTAGTAATAATGCCTTGAAGTGAAATTCATAATGATGGGATCTTAACCTTAATTGGCAAGATGGCCTTAGTGTAAAATATGAGATAATATCGAGTAACATCAGTAGAAGTATAAACATTAATACGATATGACCATAGTGTAGGATAAAGTTGGAGATGCTAATTATGGCCAATATCATTGATGATTTTATTGATAATACTGAGAAGAGTTTTATTCATCGCGTCAACTTGACCATTGATTTATGGGTAATATGGTGTTGACCTTTTGTGATTGATGTGATATTTTCAACATAAGGTCTTGACATCTTAGTTTTTGATGGATGTGCCATTATCTAGTATAATGAAGATGGGAATTCTATATTGATGAATGATGTGATTAAGGATGAATTTAGAAATTTGTTTACTAGTACATAAGTGTGTGGCATGGCTTCCACCCACTTGGAGAAGTAATCGATGGTAGTAATAATGAACTTATGGCCATTAGAGGACGTGGGATTAATCTTTCCATTGATGGATAATCCCCAAGTAGAAAAAGGCCATGGACTAACTATAAGTTGTAGTTATTGAGATGGAACATGTATCATATATCCATGCTTTTGATAGGCTATACATTTTCTCACATACTGAAAAGCATCGTGGTCCATGGTAGGTGAATAATATCCAATCTAAAGGAGCTTATTAGCTAAGACTATCTCACTAGCATGGCCCCTATAAATTCCATCATGGACCTCCTTGATTGTCGAAGGATCTTCATATGAGTTTATACATATTAAAAAGGTTCCTTCATAGCCTTATCCATAAAGCACATTGCCAAGGATAGTGTAGAATGAAGCACTCTAGATGAAATACTTATGATGGTCATGATTAAGATTGGGTGAAAGAACATTATCATGGAGATAGGAATATGTATATTGATAGGAGGGAGGACTAGAATGTATGACATCACATACATGTTTTGATGTGGGATTATGATGGGTAGGTGTTAATAGTTATTTTACTAAAAATGGTTTTGATGCACGTCCAGAGTCATTTATAACAATGATCCAATAGTATCCATTGCATTTATATATTCATTACTTCCCTTGAGAACTTGATCAAAATATATTGTCTAAAATTTTATTTTTAAAGTGTCAACCATTTACTTATATGGAAGCAATTTATCATCCTTTATCTGGAATTCATTTTTGACTTGTTTGATTATAAGCTATGAATCCCCAAAGACTTGAAGTTCTTGGATATTCCATTGAGTAGACAATTGGAGACCTAAAATTAATGATTTATATTGTATAATGTTGTTTGTATATGGAAATGTAATCTTGAAAACTTTAGGAATGAAGTCTCCTTGAGGAGTGATGGAGAGGATACAATTATGAAATCATGAGTGGTGAAGAAATGTTCAAAATATAACTTCTAGGATGGAAATTCATTAGTTGTCATGATTATTCATCAATAAAGGCTATCACAAATAAGGTTGAATTAGGGAAAGGAGATTTTGTTAACTGATTTACCAAGACTTGACCTTTAATATCTTTATAGTTCACTTATTCAATATCACATTCACTAAGGGGCATAATCCATTTGGCTAGACTTTCCTCATTTATTTGTTTGGCATTTTAAATATATGGCATGGTTATTTCATGCTCCACACTATAAGAAAAATGTTTTAAAATTTTTTCAGTTAAATCCCTAAATGATGTTATTGATCCTTTTGGTAATTTTTTAAATTGTTCTAATATAGGACCCCTAAGACTTTGAGGGATAGTCTGAGCATGTAAGTATCAATATATGCAACTTCATGGCATGTCATGAATAACTATTTGACATTTTTTGTAATACTAAAAATTGACATCTCAGACACACACAATACCACATTAATTTTTTTTAAATACTTCACTCAAGTACACTACCCTTAACAAATATAGAAAAATCAACAATTATATAAGAGACAATAATAGGGAAACAACATTTACTCTAATTGAGTTTAACTTTTAAAAAATACTTCTCAGTTACAACATACTAAGGCTATACCTCAACCTCTTATGGCAAAGAGAACACACTAGATGATAAGACGTGTCCAAATATATTAAATAACTACAAGATAACACCTAAAAAACACAACTTAAACTCTATAACAAGATGGATTATTTAAATTTAGAGAAACTAGATTACATTCTTCATAAGCCTGAATGTTAAACAAATAAACTAATATCACATATTGGATATATTAACGTGAAAATAAAAATAGAATGAGATCACATCAATGGAAATAGCAAAGGGTTAATTAAGTGAAGAGTGTAATTATGAAAATTATAAAATCACAAACACACCATGAACATATAAAACAACTTTGGATAAAATATCTTGAAAATATTACAAAATAAACCAAAATTGTAAATCAATTATTAAAATAAGGACAACTCATATGAGTCATAAAATAGACCTAATGTAATAACAACGTGAAAAAAATGTCTAAACCAAACTGAAATTAATAGTAGAAATCTGATTCTCCAAGGAAACTACTAATAAATAGGGTACAAAGAGGACTCACCAAAAATACCAAATGGAGTTGAAAGACAAATACAAAAGATTAAAAAAAATATGAAACTCAAGGTAATAGGTTTCAATTTTTAGATTTAAGAAATGTTAATCTGGGTGCTTAATGCAACATCATTTCTAGAGTGATCTCACAGAAAAAAATAGAAAAAATAAAGAGTTTTGAATAAATTTGATTTAGAAAGGGGTCACTATAAATAGTAAATGAACATAAAATATGTAAATAAATAATCATATATAAATTTAAAGGTAAAAAGAATCACTAACACTTGATTTAGTTTCTCTTTAAGACTTTTTGAACTATTTTTAGCAACTCAATTTTAAATTGATTTCATAGGCTAAAAAAAGAAATCAAGTGCATAAAATTGTCAAATATCCTCATAACCGGATCCACCAAAAATTATTAGAATGTGGTGAGAAATTTAAGGTTATAAAACCTAATTCACAAATGATAATTTTAAAGCTTACAAGTTTTTGTTACATAAAAAACTTAGGTTATTAATTGAATCCTATTTCTGAGTCGATTTGGTTGGTTTTCAAACAAAAAACTCTTAGTGTAAACTTTCACTATATCTTATAAAAGTACATGCAATTGTCTAACTATCAACATACAATCCCAGAGGATGATATATTTATTTGTGTGCTTTTCAAGATAGAAATAAAGTATCGATTTTCATTTCATTTTTATAACAAGATTTCAAAGGATACTTCAAGACTCACCATAGTCAACCTATCTAAAATCGGTTCCTACAATGATTAAGCTATACCAATCATAATTTTTACATCAAGACAGTTAATAATAATCGAGATTAGAATTTATTAATTGTACTCATTAATTTAAATTGTATGTGTTTGACCCAATGCTGTTTGTATGACTAATACTTCATATTAAGATTAATCAATAATTTTACAATACCAAAGTAAGTTAAACTCACTATATTTGAAATTTATAATTACTAATATTTTATTGCCATATTATGTTCTTAACGTTATTTTAAGATTTAATTTGTGTGTTCTTAAGACTAACACTAATATCCAACTATGAACAACATATATTACAACATTTATTCAACTAAAGGATTATTACTTTTTATCTAAATAACATTTAATTGTCCTATCTAACAAGGTTATTAGTTCATAGATAAAATAGTTTTCAAATCACTACTAGAAGTAACTCTAATTAGTCAAGCACTAACTTACATCTATTATCAATACATTAATTATTACAGAAAAATCATTGATAAATTAGATTAAAGAATTTTATTATACATTGATATCTTTAAATAATACAACTATTATAGCTATTAAGTGCATAAATTTCAACATGAATCTTTCAAAGTAAGTAAATTAGGTTAATGACAATTTATTTGAACATAAATTTACTAATGTCTAATTTACAAAACAAACATATAGTCATCATATACACAAAACTCAAATCAAACAACATACAAGACGCTACTGATTAAATAACATAAAAATATTATTTCTCTCTACTTTATCTATGACTACAAAAATAGTCAAATAAAAGGAGCCAACTTATGTTAAGCAAGAGATTTATAACCCATAGATACTTTTTTTTTTCAAATTAAAAAAGAATTTTAAATACTAAAAATTAGCGACTAATATCAACCTACATATGACAATTCTGTAAACTAATCAAAGAAAAAAAATATTATTATTAACATCAACATGACACAAATATTACTAGTACCCAAAATCTACTCTAACATATGATAACTAAAATTATTATTAAACTAATATTAACAAATTGTCAATACATATTATTACACAATCCCATCAAGTCAAAGTGAACAAACTGACAATCCTATGTATTGTATTACTAGTTACTTTCTGAACTCCCATCAAGTATGATGTCAATAAAAATAATACTAAGACTATCTAGTCAATTTCCATTCACAATATTTCTTGGGTTGTAAATTATAGTATCAAATCATCTATATATTTAATAGGGTGAGCCCCACTTTTAACATTGTTATCAATATTCCCTCGAACAAACTAATCTGTCACAACTTCAAACAAGGTATTATTACTAAGGTTTATATACTTTTATAGTTAGCAATCAGAATAAAACTTTTAAATTATTACGGATTAAATTCATACCTAACGGTAATAAAGGAAGAACCATTCTCATATTCTTTACATCAAAACCTTTTTGATGTGGAATGAAGATTTGATGCAAAATAATATATATATATATATATATATATATATATATATATATATATATATATATATATATATATATATATATATATAGGCATGATTTTGAATCAAATCTTCATTCCACATCAAAAAGGTTTTTACTAATTAAATTTTATATTTTTATATATACCTTCAAATCTAAATCCTAACAATATTAATGTTGCAGAATTGGCAATAGACCTATAAGTATAGGCTTCACAAATATTCTAAAAATACGAATATATAGATGTATCATATGTGTAATTATCCATTTAATATCAATATAAAATTATCTAAAATCAAATAAAATATTATTTTACTTATCTACATACATACATACATACATACATACATACATATGAAAATTGATTTTAAAACCATGTTTAATATTACATAGGGTATTAACAAAAAATAACATAAACTATAATTTATGAATAAAATTCAATATATTATTTATGAATAAAATTCGATCATACTTTGTTTCCTTTTTTTTGTTTTTTTGTTTTTTGTTTTTTTTGTTTTACCTAGTTATATATATATATATATAGACACACACACACACCTAGTAATATTTTATTAATTTTTAATTTAAAAACCCTACAGTGAGGGTTTTGGCTAGTGGCTAGAACCTAAGGCCCGAGCCACAACCATGGTTATCAGCCTGGCTTTCATTGCGGGGCTAGGGTGTTGGCTTGCTAGTCCTCCCCCTCCCCTCCCTACTATGTGAGGGGGCAGGGATGGCACAACTGCGCGCCCCCCCCCCCCCCCCCCCCCCCACTTCCAAACAACATTAAAAAAAATGATCATAAGGCATTTATTTATTTATTTTTATTTATTTCATTTTTAAAAATTTCTTATGAATAGAAAATAAATATAGACTTACATATTTTTTATATTTTTTTGGTATAAATATATATCTTATTTCCTATATTTTTTTTAAAATAAAAAAATCATGAGAAGAAGAAACCTTGATGCATTTTGAATGTGTGTGTGTGTGTGTGTGTGTGTGTGTGTGTGTGTGTGTGTGTGTGTGTGTGTGTGTGTGTGTGTGTGTGTGTGTGTGTGTGTGTGTGTGTGTGTGTGTGTGTGTGTATGTTCTTCTCTATTATAAATTTGACAAAAAAAAATCCAGAAGAGCTATGGCTTCTATAGTCTACTACAAACTCTTACAAGTAAACAACTAAATTTTTGAACAAACTCATAACTAAAACACAATATTCAGCCTATTTATTAATTAAGAAAAAATCAGAAATTAAAAGAAGAAAAAACCCTTGCCTGTTGTTGAAGTTGCTTTCTCTATTCTTACTCCACCTTCCTTCTTTGTCCCTCTACCTAATCTCCTCCTTTGGCCAATCTTCCAAATGGCTCCTTTCCCCTTTTAGTTTAAATTTTAATGGGAAGATGGTTGTATTATTTTATTTTATCTTAGGGTTATAGATTCATCATCATCATCATCATCATTAAATGGGTTTGTCATTATTTTGTTTTTACTTTGATAGAGTTAATCATTACATTGAGACAATCAAGTAACTAAATATATTAATTTTTTATAAAAAATAATATTATTATTTTGAAGTTTATATCAATATATCTATATATAAAAATGATCATATAAATACGTTTACCCAAATATGTATTTAAATACATAAAAATACTATAATGACATTATCCAAAACCAACTATTTATTTATTTCAAATTTTAAATAAATAAGCATATCTATTTATTAAATCCATTTATCTACAAAATCTTATTTTAATATAGATCTATTTATATAATTATATATCTATATAAAATCATATTACACCCATCACTAAATATTATCTGAGCTCGATCACAATAATAATAAATTTATGATTCCCATCTTAAAACTAGATTTTATTGTTGACACATCCAAAAGATACAAGTCAAATAATTAGGACCAACTTAACATAACATGAGCATTTGATGGGTTCAAGAATTTTTTTTTATGTTAATACTATCTAGTCTAATGGATAAACATGATAAAAGTGACTCATCGACATGAAAACCCCTAGAAAGCATAAACATATACAACCCAAGATAGTCTTATAGAAGTCACAATGAACTTGATTCCAAGATAACATAATAAGGTAACTTAAACAAGACTAACCATTAGCCATAATATATCTTGCTCATACATTGAGCTCAATGACACACTTGACACATTGGTCATCCACATGATGACATGTCATCAAAAAAATACTATAAAACTTGAAAAGGGTATTACATTCACCCCAACTTGAAAAATGTATCATCCTCGATGCTTACAAAATAAAATTATGTAGTGTAATCCATGACATTCTTAAATAGTAACAATCGACTACGGAGCAAATCTTCATGATAGACTTAAATAATTATTTACCAAATGGCCACAAGAGTGACAACACCAAAATGCTACTGTCAATACTCTGATATGCCAGGACATAAGTTCCTATTCTAAATAACCCTTCTATAATCCCATGGTACAATAAAAATAAAGAAGATGGTTTCAAAACATGGAACCACTATAATCACTATAATACTACTTAGCTATGTAATATTGAGTCAACTACTAACCAAGCATACTTCCATGTTGTTCCTACTGAATAAAATATCATAACTATACACACACACACACACACACACACACACACACACACACACACACACACACACACACACACACACACACACACACACACACACACACACACACACACACACACACACACACACACACTACTACTACTACTAACTAATATTATGAGCTGTCAATATTGCTAAACACTAAAAACATCATTGATCTAACATATGATAATATCGTATCCACTGTGTAACAAGTAATATTGAGAATGACTAACAAGTCATATTAGAAAGCATATAATGCTAGAATAATATCAAGAAGACTCCAGTGTGTAATAAGTAATAATACTTATCAACTACATCATCAAAAACATCTCACCAAACTTATTTAGACCTCTCAAAACTACTTAGACCTCCCAACTACTAAGACCTCCCAAAACCTCCTTAATTCCCTCCTTAGACCTCTTGACCTACTTATACCTCCCAAATAAATGGTCATTAAATATAAATATATATATATATATATATATATATATATATATATATATATGATCAACACCATATCTGGTGGTTGGGAAGGATGATATCATGAACCTATTTCAAACAAGATCTCATCTTGACCCAATAGCTTTTAAAAGCTATTTATTCTCCCCCACACAAAACACACTGTACATAGTACTATAGAAAACATATGGATCAACATTTGTAAAAAACCAAAATACCATAATAGTTTTAAATAATCAAATGTCTAAATAATAAATTTAAGAGTCAATAAGTCAATGAAATTAGAAAATAAATCAAAAAATTAGAATTTAAATTCAAGATAAGTTGACTCCATTAAATGAAACAAGTCCAAGTCACAATTATTAATTCACCAAAATAAACTAAAAATAAATTCAATTGCAATCAAATGTAAATTAATTTACTTCATGTTCAATAAAATTACTTATAAATGTTCAAAATTCCAAAAAAACAATTAAATCAAATTTAAACTCAAGGACTAGTTTTGGTTCTTAAAGAAAGAAAAAACATCATATTACTCGAACTGTGTGATTGTAAAAAGTCACCCAAGGGGAAAAGGAATCAATAAAACTCAATCACCTCTTAGAGGTTAGAGAACAAAAGCAGCTCGACTACCTCCCTAAGGTAGGATAAAGCATAACATCATCCTCTATATACCTCTCAAAGAGAAACATGATTACCTCTTAGAGGTAATAAGTAAGACTCAACTACCTCCCAGAGGTAGGAGAAACAAGGAACAACAATAATATTCCCTATGCCTCCTGATAACAAGTATTTATGTAATTGTATAGAAATAAACTAAGTGTGAATCTCATGCCTAGAACCTAGTGCTAAAAGAACACTAGGAATATCTATCAACTATCTGAAAGTCTCTTGAATTAACTGATATACAAGTCTCTCATCAAATAATGTGTCATTTTCAATTATTGTACTTAACTCAAATGCTTTTATAGAAAACACTATGTTAAATCCTGGTTGTCTTATTCTAAAGTGAATTAATAATAAGTTGATAATTCTCATATAATATCACTAATGCAAAGATCACGTTAATTTCACTATCACGATTAGTTCACCGTGATATAACATTGTTCAAACTCAAGTATCGTGTCTATAGTAGAGTAATAATATATATTATAAAAATGATACTTGTACTTACAACCATTATTCCATGCTCAATCGAACACCCAAGTGAACTGTAATCACAACACAATGGTCATCTCAAAAGAAAATTAAATATCTTACTAATTCCCTTATAGGTAGGAAGGTACATTCATTCTTCACAATGAAGAGGTGGAAGCAAAGGCAAACTATCAAGACCTTACTCACACACTTACTCTTAAATCACTTAAGGTTATATGCAAGGTTCAAACTATTTAACTTGAGGACAAGGGTAGAACTCACAACACTCTTGTTCAAAACGTAAGCATCTGAATCATACTAGGTACCATATAGTTATATAACAACCACCATGCACATGATTAATAATGCACTAAGGTTAATTAAATTTCATAACTACAACATAATAAAACAAGGCCTCTTTATAACCTCATGGCTTACGCTTAACCCTAATGAGTAACAATAAATTAACTAAAGCATACTAGCTTAGAGATACTACTGCTAATAGTTTGATTTAAAAATAATCAATTTTATCATATTGTTAACTATATCTACATTCTATTATTAGAGTCATATTCACTTAATGAACTAATACATAATCATTATAAGTATACAAATAATAGGTTAAATTAGCTATTTACCATGCACAACATACATACATACATACAAGTTTTCTCCATATATAGCTATTTTCTACCAACTAATAACAAAACTAATCAACATAAATATCTATTAATGAGATACGAGAGCAATGGTTGTAGAAGACATGTAGCAGAACATCAACATTCCAGAGCTCTTAGTGTTTAACCATGATCTGATACCAAAATGTAATGTCCATTTACATTTCAGACACAAAAAATTATACCATTTTTTTTAAAGACATCACTCAAACACACCACCCTTAACAAATATATAAAAATCAATAATTACATATAGTTATAAAAGGGATGATAATATGTAAACAACACCTACTGCAATTGAGTTTAATTTTCAAAAAATACTTCTCAGTTACAACATACTAGTGTTATACCTCAACCTCTTGTGACAAAGAAAATATATTAAAGGATAAGACACACGTCTAAATAGATTGAATAACTACAAGCCAACACTGAAGGACCACAACTTAAACTCCATAACAAGAAGGATTATTTAAACTTAGAAAAATTGGATTATGTTCTTCACGAGTCAAAATTTTAAACAAAGAGTCTACTATCACATATTATATATATTAACATGGAAATATACACATACTGAGATCATGACAATGGAAATAATGAAGGTTTAATTAAGTCATGAGTGTAATGCTAAAATCGATGAAAGTACAAACACACCATAGACTCACAAAAAAACTTTGGATAAAATACCCTAAAAATATTAAAAATTAAACCAATGTTGTAAATCAATTATTTAAACCAAGAAAAACTCATATCACTCATAAAATAGACCCAATAAAATAAAAATATGAAACAAAATGTCTAAACCAAACTAGAATTAACAACAAAAATTTAATTCTTCTAAGAGATTACTAATGAATATGATACAAAAACTCACTAAAAATATCAAACATGGTTGAAGGTTAAACCTGAATATAAAACTCAAGATAAGAGGTTAATTTTTTTTAATTTAAGAAACGTTAATCTGGGTGATTAATTTTACACCCTTTCCAGAGTGAACTTACAGACAAAAATTAAGAACAAAGATTTTTGAATAAATTTTATTTAGAAAGGGATCATTATAAATAGTAAACAGATATAAAATATATAAATAAAGACTCTTATATAAATTTAAAGGTAAAAATAATCATTAACAAGCTCTGATTTCTCTTTAAGACTCTTCTAACTATTTTTAGCAACTCAATTTTGAATCAACTTTGCATGTTGGAAAAGGAAATTAGGTACATAACACTGTCAAATGTCCCTGGAGCTTGATGCACCAAATATTATCATAATGGGGTGAAAATTTTAAGGTTATATAACTTGATTCACAAATGATAATTTTAGAGATTACAAGTTTCTATTTTAGAAAAATTTAAGTTTGTTTATTAATTGAATCATATTTCTGAATCAATTTGGTTGGTTTTCAAACAAAAAACTCTTAGTATAAACTTGCACTGGATCTTATAAAAGTGTATTTAGTCATCCAACTATCAAAATACAATTTCAAAGGATGAAATATATATATATCTGTGATTTTCAAGATATAAATTAAGTATTGATTTTCATTTCACTCTTCTTAGAAGATTTTAAGGGATGCCTCAAAACTCACCATGATCAACCAATCCAAAATGGGTTCCTACAATGATTAAGCTATGTGAATCATAATGTTTATGTCAAGACACTCACTAATAATTTGAGTTAGTATTTAGTTAGATTTTATGTCAATTGTATGTGTTTAATCCATTGCTATTTATATGACTAATTCTTCATATTAATATTAATCAATAATTTCAAAATATCATGATAAGTTAAATTCACAATATTTCGAGTTTATAATTACTAATTTTTTCTTTATATATTATGTTCTTAACGTTATTTTATGATTCAATTTATGTGTTCTTAACACTAATGCTATTATCCAACTATGAATATCAAATATTACAATATTTTTTTAACCAAATGATTATTAATTTTTACCTAAATAACATTTAATTATCCTACCCAACAAGGTTCTTGACTCATAGATAAAATAGTCTCTAAATCACTACTAGAAGTAATTCTAATTAGTCAAGCACTAATTTACATCTATTGTCAATGTATTAAGTGTTGTAGATAAATTATTGGCAAATTAGATTAAATAATATTATTATACATTAATATCTTTAAATAATACAACAATTTTAGTGATCAAGTACATAAATTCTAACATGGATCTTTCAAGGCAAGTCAATCAGATTAATAACAATCTCTAAGAAAATAATTTTACAAGTGTCTCATTTAAACAACAAACGTATAGTCATCATATACTCAAAACTCAAATCTAATAACATACAAAATGCTACTGATTTCAACATAAAAATATTATTTCTCTATACTTTATCTGTCATTGGTAACTCATCAACCTGAACTATGAAAATAGTCAAATAAAAGGGGTTAGCTTACGATGAGCATAAGATTTATACCCCCTAAATACTTTTTTTTTGAAATTAATAAATAATTTTAAATATTAAATTTTAGAGACTAATAAAAACCTACATATGATAATTATTTAACCTACTAAAAGATAAAAAATTATTATGATTAACATCAACATGACACAAAGGAAGTACTAACACCTAAAATCTACTCCAAACATCTAATAACTATAATTATTATTACACTAATAATAACATCTTACCAATACATAATATTATACAATTACATAAGATCAATGTGAACAAAATGACAATCCTATATATTATATAACTCTAGTTTCTTTTTGAACTCCTCTTAGGTATGATATCAATAGGAATAATACTAAGAGTGTCTAGTCAATTTTTGTTCATAATATTTATCAGATTGTAAACTATAATATCCAATTATTTATATATTTATTAGGGTGAGACCTAGTTTTAACATCGTAATATTTTATTTATACATTTATATTTATTTTTTATTTTTTTCTTTGTAATTTAAAAACTCTACGTTGAGGGTTTTGTCCAATGATTAACAATTAAATGGGGATATGTTTGTGTAATTTTATTTTATCTTATGGTTAGGGTTGCACTCCCCCTCTTTATTATTATTATTAGTATTCATAAATGGGTTTGTCATTATTTTATTTTTACTTTGATAAAGTTAATCATTACATTGAGAGAATCAAGTAATTGAATGTATTAAATTTATTACAAAAAATAATAACATTATTTTAAATTTTATATCAATTTATCCATATATAAATACATTTATCCAAATGATTATTTTAATACGTACAAATAATAGAATGACATTATCCAAAACCCATTATTTATTTATTTATTTATTTATTTCAAATTTTAAATAAACACGCATATGTATTTATTAAATCTGTTTATCTACACAATACTATTTTAATGTACATATATTTATATAACTATGTATCTATATAAAATTGTATTTACGTCCATTACTAAATATTATCTAGGCTCGTTCACAATAATAATAGTGTTATTTCCATATTAAAACTAGATTTTGTTGTTGACACACCCAAAAGATACAAGTCAAGTAATTGGGATTGACTTAACATAACATGACCGCTCGACAGGTTCAAGCAATTTGTTTATGTTAATACTATACAATCTAATGGATAGACCTGACAAAATTGACTCATCAACATGGAAATCTTTAGAAGGCATAAACATCATAAGAAGTGATAATACAAATATTTGTTTACATTAAATGCACACAACCCAAGACAGTCCTACAGGAGCCATAATGAACCTGATTCTAAACCAACACAATAAGTGTTGGGAGAGGATGAACCGGAAGCACACAATTTGATTACTAAACCAAGCAACTTAATATGCGGAAATTAACCAGATTCACCAAGTAACTAGAATTCAGAATAACACATGATATGAGAGACAATACACAAATTGTATTAACACTTTATACAGAAAAGAATACAATAAAGAAGATGCCACTTCTTCTCCACCACCTTACAGAGGTTTCCCACACCTCAAGTGAACAGTAATTCTCCTCCCCAAAGCTCTCCCTCTCACAGGTCCCAACACCCAACTCAAAATACAGAGTTGGTGTTCACCTCCCGTGCTCCACGCACACCACAAGCACTCCACGTGCTCCACAAGTACTCAAGGTACTTCAAGTAGATCTCCCATGAATCTGCAACAACCTGCAATTCAACAGACCATAGTTATGGAAGGAACTCCCTTGCCTTCCTCTTGCTCTATCCGAGTACACACCTGTACTCCAAGTAGATCCTGCCTGATACTGCTCCCTGTAGTGTTGCTGTCTATATGACCTTGCACACCTGCAAATCAAACAACGGTTCTGCTCACCTGTGAACCTCGACCTTGCACACACATACACCTGCAGATCAACGATCTTACTTACCATGTAGATCTCCTATATAGGCCATGCAACTGTGACCAAGATCCTACACTCTTGAAGAACCCAGCTGGCTCTCCAATCTAGCACCAACACACCTGGTACTGTGGCACTAGGAGGAACGCACCATAGCTCTACCTCACACACAGAAGGAGCTTATAATTATGCTCTCTTACTCCCTAGCACACTTTTCCAATACAACCATGAGTCTATTATATAGATCTCATCCAAACAATGATTAGACATCTAATTACAATAATTAGATCCGCAGCTATGAGTCTAAAATTAGCACTCATCATGCAAACACTTGGTTCGTCAACCCACTGCCCGTAATTAACTCGCAGTCGAACCACACAGGTGACCGACGTCGGTCCCTGTCTGCCTGGGGTCGCCGACGCCGGCCGATATATGACCGACGTCGGTTGCCTTCCTGTCTTACCCTGCCGACGCCGGTTGGCCAAACCAACGCCAAACACTTCTGACACTTCGGCAACTCATTCTGCAACCTCCTCCATGTCTGCATCAGTGAAGCTTATAGCTCCACAATCCTAACAATCTCCCACTTGGAGATAAATAGCTGCACTGTACCTGTACCTGTACTCCATCTAATCTGTTTCCTGGTTTGTATCCCTCTTCAAGCTCCCACCTGAAGACAACCCACCACACATCCCGTGGTGTACCACCTGTCATCCGAGTAACCTGCCACATCCGAACCTACAACACCTGTAGTGAAGTCCTGACCCTGCATAGCAACACCTGCTACCGGTCCCTCTCAGAAAACCTGAGAACTCACTTCCCCGAATTGGCTCCTAACTCTCTGACAGCTCCCACTGCATGGGAATACTCAGGTCTATACCAGACCTCATGTGATTTTGGACACTGTACCTGTCCAGCCCTTAGTGTGCTCTGGTTCTGCATCCCGAACCTCGCCAACACCTGATTCACATCAGCTCCCACTCGAGACAAAATCAACCTGTGATCTCCATGCCTCCCATGTCAAAGAATTCCGCTGCTCCAAACTCCTCCTGACATGCCACTGAACTAATCTTACCCTTAGCTCAGCAAAACCCTGTATGTACTAACCCTGCTAGCAAATATACCATCCACATACAGCAACAGAATGATGTCGCGACTCATCATCCCCCTGGTAAGACAAAACCACAGTAGTTACCCTGACATTGACTGAAGCCATGCTCCGTCCTCCACCTGTCAAAACCTGTACCACTGTCCTGCAGCTCCTCAAGACCATATCCCTGATCTTCTGTCTCATGTATCCGTTCTCTCTATTCTTCTACTAAGGTATCCATTCGTCTCTGTGCTTTCATACCTGCTGGCAACCCTACCAAAACACACATGTCTGGTTCTCCTCCAAGGAATCACATCCTCATCCATGCCAAGCTCACACATGTTTCCTAGATCCTTCCTGCTCTACAATCAGCAACATGTATAAAGAAGAGGAACACGAATTTGAGGGCCTACTTACGTCTTCAGTCCTCCGTATGGGTGTTTGAGACTCCTTGACAGCATGTTGTCCACCCAAAATTTGTTACAGTGACCGACCTCGGTCACCCCACAGTCTGCATCCGACCGACGTCGGTTCCATGCGTCTGTACCTGACTACCAACCTGCCAGCGCTGGTGTCCCTGCTGCCGACGTCGGTCCTCATAACCGACATCAGTCTTACATACTGCCGACGTCGGTCCCATGACCGACATCGGTCTTACCCTGCCCGACATCGCCGACTTCGGTCTGCACATGACCGACATCGGCACCTGTCTGTTCGACGCCGGTTCCTCCTGACCGACGCCGGTATCTGTGTTTGCCTGTGAGTGATGAATTTTTACCCGCGAGCTTCTTTGAATCAAAATCCATGTCCAAACTGCCCTGCTCAGAAGTATCCAGCCACATCCACTGGGTTCTGTCCGCCATCTCCTCCATAAACACCAAGGCTTTCCAGTTCTTAAGCCTGTCAAATATATCTGTCTTCCGCTTAAGAACATGCATCTCCTTCCTGCTCATGTGACCAAGCCTACGAAGCCACGTCTCCGCAACAAAAGAAGAATCAGTAATATAAACAAGTAGATAAAGGATACCTGTTTTCTTACCACCAGCTAATTCAAGTGAATCCGCTGTGAGAGTTCTTGTGCATCTCTCATCACCCAATCTTTCTGAAGAAATTAGCCATATCTCCAAACCTGGGACCTGCATGACCTTCATCAACACCTGTGTGTTGGCCGCTTGCAATTTCAGCTTCACTTCCCCTTTGCCAATTCTTTGGCAAGGCTCACCAGCTCCTCTACCTGGAACTGCATGGAAAGAGGCAACCGAATCTTTTATCCAAGATTCAACTTTATCCAAGAAACCTCCAAGAACATCCTGTGCAATAACACCTGCAACATCTGCTTCTTCAGTTTCTTCACGCTGATCTGCTACCAACCAGCAATAATCTTTTACCTGCTCTTTCTTTCCATAGGACCGTGAGTGACCATCTGTGCTTTTCAACTCCTCCATTCTTAGCTTACTTTGATCTACTGTTGCTCTACTCCCACTCGATCAGAAACACCTGAGAGTGCCCTATAACCAAACACAAAACCTGCTTCCTCCAACCTTAGCTCTGATACCACTTGTTGGTATCAAGCTATGAGCCAACAACCTGGGTCTGATACCACTTGTTGGGAGAGGATGAACCGGAAGCACACAATTTGATTACTAAACCAAGCAACTTAATATACGGAAATTAACCAGATTCACCAAGTAACTAGAATTCAGAATAACACATGATATGAGAGACAATACACAAATTGTATTAACACTTTATACAGAAAAGAATACAATAAAGAAGATGCCACTTCTTCTCCACCACCTTACAGAGGTTTCCCACACCTCAAGTGAACAGTAATTCTCCTCCCCAAAGCTCTCCCTCTCACAGGTCCCAACACCCAACTCAAAATACAGAGTTGGTGTTCACCTCCCGTGCTCCACGCACACCACAAGCACTCCACGTGCTCCACAAGTACTCAAGGTACTTCAAGTAGATCTCCCATGAATCTGCAACAACCTGCAATTCAACAGACCATAGTTATGGAAGGAACTCCCTTGCCTTCCTCTTGCTCTATCCGAGTACACACCTGTACTCCAAGTAGATCCTGCCTGATACTGCTCCCTGTAGTGTTGCTGTCTATATGACCTTGCACACCTGCAAATCAAATAACGGTTCTGCTCACCTGTGAACCTCGACCTTGCACACACATACACCTGCAGATCAACGATCTTACTTACCATGTAGATCTCCTATATAGGCCATGAAACTGTGACCAAGATCCTACACTCTTGAAGAACCCAGCTGGCTCTCCAATCCAGCACCAACACACCTGGTACTGTGGCACTAGGAGGAACGCACCATAGCTCTACCTCACACACAGAAGGAGCTTATAATTATGCTCTCTTACTCCCTAGCACACTTTTCCAATACAACCATGAGTCTATTATATAGATCTCATCCAAACAATGATTAGACATCTAATTACAATAATTAGATCCGCAGCTATGAGTCTAAAATTAGCACTCATCATGCAAACACTTGGTTCGTCAACCCATTGCCCGTAATTAACTCGCAGTCGAACCACACAGGCGACCGACGTCGGTCCCTGTCTGCCTGGGGTCGCCGACGCCGGCCGATATATGACCGACGTCGGTTGCCTTCCTGTCTTACCCTGCCGACGCCGGTTGGCCAGACCAACGCCAAACACTTCTGACACTTCGGCAACTCATTCTGCAACCTCCTCCATGTCTGCATCAGTGAAGCTTTTAGCTCCACAATCCTAACAATAAGGTAACCAAAATAACAATAGTCACAATATATCTCAATCACACATCGAGCTAAATGACACACTTGACACACTAGTCATCCATGTGATGACATGTCATTATGAAAACACTATAGAACTTGAGAAGTGTATTAAATGTTCATGTGGATCACCCTTTCCTTTATATTTTTCAAACTTAGGAGGCTCAAAATGTGTTGCAAAAGACACTTTTAGGATACTCATATGAAGGGGATAAGAACAAAATTCTTCATATTTACACTTCTTTGTATGAGCTCAGGTATCCACATTATGAAGAGCTTCATTCATGGCTTGCCATTTGTGGGCAAAGGATGGATCCATTAATGGATTAGATGTAGATGGAATGGGTTTGAGTTTTTTTTGATCCTGATGTGTGGATGACAAAATGGTTTTAGTAGCTTTTTAGATAGGTTGGACTTTGGTGGTATAAAATTAAATTAAGAGGCCAATGAATTAACTTGTCAGGTTATTTGATTAAGATGGTTGGGAATGGACTAGTTATAGTCCTTTTCAAATTTAATCTCTAGAATGGATTTCCATTTTTAAGCTTCAAATATAGTGTTATTAATAATTTGAAGTGGAGGGTGTTCTCCTTCACCTTATTCTTTAGTATCAACTAATTCTTGATATTCATCTTTTTCTTGTGCAATGGAAGGAGGAATATGATAAGTACTAGGATGTGATGGTGTTTGGGCGAGACATTTTTGAAGGCCTACATTAAATTTTGGAGGTAATGTGGTTCTAATTTTGAGAAGATGTAGTAATAGTTGTTCTCTATTTTCATAGATATATTATTCAAACCTAGCTTTGCTATGATTCAAAAATTCACTTTGATTGTCTTCATCACCTCTCAGGGTGTGTATATCAATCTTATCTTCTTCATTATCAATAAGTCACTCACCCAAATTTTCCAAAAGATCATTTATTTGTTTAGGTGTTTTCCCTATATTTACTATTTGTGGTTGGGTATTGGGTGCCATATTATTAGTTGTTATGGTGAGTAGATAGTAGAAGATTGCCTTCAAAAGGAGTTGATAGATTCTAGAAGAATAATTAAGGTTTTTAGAGATCATTGATTAGGTGAACAAGAATTATAGAAGACCTTGAGCTAGATGACTAATAAATTAGAGATTAGTGTGATGAGGTGTGAACAAGAGGGTGTGGCTTTACTTAGGTTTGGACTATTAGTAAGATATATGATAACAAGGTATCAATGACTATTGGTTTCAAATTATCAGATTGACATGAAATTGATGATTGCCAAATTTTAAATTAACAAAATGATAAGATAATGATAGGTGTTAATTTCAAATTTGGAAAAATGATGGGTGGCAAGAAGACAAATGCAAAGTTAAATCCAATAGAGTGATAAATGCTATAAATATGATAATACAAGAGCATGAGAATATTTGAGATGACAATGAAGGTTTAAGGACAATATGTGGTAAGGGACTTAGCTCTAACAAGTTAAACAAATAACTTTGTCAAGATAGGAGGAAATGATGATGTGGTGAGGTACTGAAGAGAGGTAATATGGATAGATGAAAGGATAATTTTTGTTTGAGAAGATATAATTTAATGGAAGAGGATTACTAAGGCAAGATTATAGATAAATGGGTGAGATGAATTAAGATATGATAGTGGGATGACAAGTTATGAAAATAATTTGATATGACAAGTGTTTGATTGAGAGGGATTGGTTATGGTGTGTTATATTGACAACACACAAACACATCAAGAAATCCATAAAATGCTAGTGACTAACTCTGGTGTGAAACTCGACACCCAAACCACCTAATGTCTCGCTAAGAGTGGTGTTATATTGGTCTTCTAACCCTCACTCAAAGTCTAACCATGGTGAGTGATCTCAGATGATGATATTGTCCCTTGCCCTAGATGCCTATTGCGACCGATTGGTCTTATCTAGGTTTATACAAGTTCACTAGGGGAGTCCCTGATATACACTAGGTATGATGGGGCCTTTATCTATTTAAGGTGTTGTCTAACCATTTTGCGTATATGAACAAAAATGCCTCTTACTCCATAGAAACCTTTATGGGGAATCCCACTTTAGTTCTCAATGATAGTTGTCCTTGATATTTATACTCCACTAGAACACAAAGTGTGGTGATGAAATGCATGCCATCGACCCTTAATGACTATGAAAAGTGCCTAGGGATCAATTCCATGTCACATTGCACCCTAGAAAGGAAAACATGAAGGTATATCAGTTGTTTTTTATTCTCTAGGAATCACCACTAAGGACACAAGGAGGAGAGCATACACAAACATAGCCCTTAGGTAAAAGACAAGTAGGCAACAAGATTAATTAACCAATTACTTAAGTGTGATTGACAATCAAGGAAGAAAAGTAATCAAAATGTCTCAAAATATGGCTTTTAACCACTTCTTGGACCGATCGAACTACATGTCAAAGAGATTAACAATTTGATTCAATTGACCTTCGAATATTGATTCAATTGACCTTCGACTAATTGTCATATCAAACAAATAAGTTAGTAATTTTAATTTGGCAATCTTGAATGGTATAACTTACAAAATTTGTTATTCAAAACTAATTTTTTATCAGAACAAAACAATGTTTTCACAAGCCAAATCCATTTCTAATCCCTACAAAATTGCTCATCACATTAATTATTAGTAGTAATTTAATTAAAAATACATAGTATTATACCTAAACAATTGCTAGTCAGCTCTATAAAACCATTGGTCACTAAAATGAAGTTTTTGATTATGATTCTAACAAATAATGACATTTTTAAATACTTGCACAGACTAAAAACAAACACCAAATAGGGTTAAAAGTAATCTTAACATAGTTATATATATGGATAGTTGATTGTTTAGTGACCAAAACTAAAAGAAAATGTTACAAAGTGAAGTCATAGATGTCAAACAATAAAATTGCTTCTTGGTGTACAAAGCCACATTTTATAATTTATGCTAATAATTTTTTTGTTTAAACGTACAAAATAGAGTTAGATTATTCACATAAAGCTAAGAATAAGTTTATAAACATAAATAAGTGGTATTATGATAGTTAAGGTAACTAAAAAGGAAACACTAACAGGGATTAGAAGCTTTTCAAAAACTTGCATAGAACCAAAAGATAAAACCACTTATCAGATTGAAAAAGTTGCATGCAAGTTCAACCAAACTGCTAGTTTCAAAACTTTACTAGTAGCAGTTTTGTATAACTAATCTATAGCTATTAATTCAAAATCATGATTATCCTTAACAAAATCACCTCTTTATGAACAAAATCACTTTTTTCGATGAGATGATATTAGTGGTTATGTAAATATATTAAACAAAATTACAAATTCATGACTTCCACAAACAAAATTGCTTTTAAAGTTAATAATAATATTATTATTGAAATGAGATATTAGCAGATTTGTGCTAATTCAAAATGATGAATGAAATATAAGTATTATTGGTGGTTTAAAAATCTAGTCAGAGACAAATCTGTAGTTATCAGTATCAAAATCATGTCTACACAAGCCAAAAATGCTTGTTTTACTATAGGTGCAAAATACATGCAAAAAAGAAATTTTGGGGCCACCTAATCTTCTTAAAAGGGTACCTGCAGGCCTGCTGAATCATAAAAAGCACTCAACAAGCAAGAGTTGTATGGATTTATTCCATTTTGGTCACCAAATGTATTAGCTAAGATTTGAAACCAAAATCATAAATTACATCAAGAACAACAAAATGAGCATGCAATTGACCAAAACCTCAATTTCAAATTATATCTAACCTCAAGACTAAGCAAGGTAGATAAATTAGGAGAAAATCATAATTTAATAAAGGATTCTTACCATCATTTTGCCTTAATTTATCTCCAATAAACATGATGTGCTCGAAGACAATTTTGACAAATTGATTAGTTGATATTGGATTGCTTTCAAGTTAGCTCAAGACTATGGTTGTGATAGATGCTTGGTAGATTATTTGGATAACATAAGATTACTTGGATTCTTACTTACAACTCCATGTATGGGGATTGAATGGTTTAAATAAAGGGTGGTGGATTGAAATAGAGGGTTAGATTTTCAAGATGGGATAAGTGAGATCAATGGCTAACAATTTTTAGGAATTTTAAATTCCTGAGTGAAGGAGGGTTATTAAATGCCCAAAGGATTTAAATTTTTTTTTGGAGAGGCCTAGAAAATGGGTATGGGGTTCTATCAAGTTTAGGTTTTCCTAGATTTGGTTAAGGAGAGTTAATAGGGATTAGGGAGTATTTTAAGGGAGGATTCGTATGAGAGTTAGTTGGGGGTAATTAGGATTTTTAGAATTTAAAAATTTCCAAAAGGTCATGGATGGATTAGATGGGTTAATAAGGTTATAATAGGATTAATAAATTGGTGAGGAATGTAAAGGTTAGTGAGTTGTAAGAATTATGAAGGTGTTTAAACTATTGTCTAGGGTAGGTTATGTGATAAAAACAAATGATTTATTAATTGAACTAGTGTATGGGATAGGTAATGTATTAGGTGATTCTAAATATAATTAGGTGTTTTTAGATGCTGATTGGGTGAAAACATAAGCGAGTAGAAATGAGTGTATACAAAACCAAATCTTTACTTATTTTAAAAATGTCAACATTTTAATGTTCTTCCACCCTAATGGTACCCTATTAGGAAGGGATGAATTTGGGGTCCACTTGGCACACTTCAATGAGATGAAGAGAAAGGTGGACAAATCCAATAAGGTAGGAACTAAGTTATCTTAAAGTTAGCCATGCAATACAAAAAAAAATCAACCAGGTCTAAGAGGTGAGGGTCTCCTTGGAGGCCCCACTCAGGGCTCATGAGAAACTACTAACTCAAGTAGAGATCATCTTATGAGATCCACCTATCAACCTGTAGAAGCTCGACCATGAAGCTAACCTTGTTGATCAATCATTGGTAGCTCATCAAGCCCTGCCAAAGTAATTAAGAAGTGGCCCACCTCCAACCTTCTCTTGATTCTCTCTTAGTGGGCTATAGGGAATCCTCTCTGAGTATTCTAGGAATATGAATATTTTGGTATAACTATGTTACAATAATTTTAGGCCATAATGTCCTGCAGTGGGAACTTGTGCTTCTAGGGGATGAACCCCATTCTTATTCTATAAATATTACTATGTAATATTTTTTAAGGGTCATCTCTATTATAAACAAATGTTGTCAGATTAATGCTAATTTGATTTTTATGTATAAATGCATTTGAATCATGGATGTTTTCCACTTTATTTATGCTTTTATAGATTAACATTAATGCTATAAGACTGTAATTTGTGCTTTTATACACATTTCATGTGTTAACTAGATCGATGTTTTGTTATTCTAATTAAGTTCTATGATTCTTTTCACTTTATTTGAAAGTTGCTAGGAATCATGTGTATTTAACTATAGTCATGTTACTAGTGTATTCATTAAAATAACCCCTAAATCAAGCATTCCCCCTTTACCCTAGACTCTTTCCCTGTGTGACTCGATCCTAAGCCATCATGAAACTTATCATATAGTGGTGCAATTGTATCTAGGCACGTTTTGGTCCTGGAATCATTTGCATTAACCATTTATTCATATTTTTTTTGCCTTGCCCTCTCCCTCTACTTGATGCTTATTTTTGAACAAGTGATATTTTCCTTTCTTTATAAATTGTGAAGTGAAGCAAATTAGAGCATTGAATTTCAATATGTTACAATTGGTTTGGTTAGAAGTGTATAAATTCTATGAGTTAGTGAAAAAATTAGTATTAAAACTCTGGTGGTAGCATTGCACTTCTTGAAAATCTATTCCAAGAAGACTATTTAATGGAGTCTAATATCAGTGACTCATTCCCTAGATTATCTCAGTAACAATCTTAAAATAAGAAGATCCAAGTCCTCCAATTATTCTTTGAATTTACTTAGTACATCTAACCTAATAGGTGCATTTAAGAATGAGATCTTGGACCAAATAGTGCACATTAATTTGTGAGATTAAAAAAAGATAAAAAACTAGTTTAAGTAAAATGTTATAAATCAAATTAAGGTTCCTTGTAAATTTTTCAATACAAAAAAGTTAAAGAGTTATAAGGTGCTTTGGGCACCCAAAAAAAACTTAACACAAATGAATGTAGTCTTAGAAAAATTTAAAAAAATAATGTAATAAGTGATAATATAATTAATTTTTCTCTCATATATATAATATAAAATTCAATTTAATAATTAACTATTATTTTGAAATTTCAAATTTTTAATTTTTTTTTTTAAATTTTATACATATTAACCAAGAATAATGATGGGGATGAACACTTTTAAGTTTTTGTGCTAAATTAATTTGTAAGTAGACAATATAAATGCAAGGTTTTAGATAGTAAGAGAAACATTTAAACTCATTTTAGTTTTAGTTTTTTTTTTTTTTAAAATTTATATTAAGGGGGGGGGTTTACAATGCCTATTTATTTAAAATAAAATTTAAGTTTATAATATGAAATTCATCATTTCCTTAGAAAATGGAATATAATATATATATCATATTTATTATTCCTAAGCAACATTAAAATCATATTTATATATTTTTTTAAATAAGATTAAAATAAAGTGGTTTTATTTTTTTTTCAAAAATGATGATATGAAATTCATTTTCCAAAAAATGGAAGATAATATATGTATCATATCTATTATTCTAAAGTAACACTAAATCATATTTATATATTTTTAAAATGAGATGAAGGCAAAGAAGATAATATGTGTATTAAAATTAAATTATATTTAAATTTTTATGATTTTTTTTTTTAATAATATTTTCATAAATAATTATTATATTAATTTTTTTAAAATTTATAATAATATTAATAAAAATTATAAGATTATATATATATATATATATATATATATATAATCAATTTTTTTAATTAATAATAATTGATAAAATTTGAGTAAGTTAGTAAAGTGATTTGATTGTTTTAAATATTATTTAGGTTTAAATTTTTGGACCGTTTATAATTGTTTGGTGGTATTTTCAAATTAATTATAACTATTGTTAGTAATTGTAATACTTATGATAGATGATCACTTGAAGATCTAAACCCCAATTATATTGCAGATAAATTATAATTCCCATAAAAAACAAATGAAATAAAGACACCACCAAAATTAATATCTATTAAAAAAAAACTAATAATAATAATTAAGAGATACAAATAACCCACCAAAGAAATAAAATTAAATTGTGTATCCTACCAATTTTTTTATTAACTAAACCACCACCACACAGAAGCTAATCACTAACATATGGTATGGGGTTTGAGATTTGCAAAAGTCAAAAACTGTTCAATTGAAAATGCATAGCAGCCAGACGTGTTCAATTGGTATCGAACAGATTTTTTCAGCGGAAATACTATGCAATATGTAAGCTTTAAATTATCTACCTAAGAATAATATACAAATAAGCGATTTTTTTTTCACAAAAATCTAACTATTTCAATTAACAGATTCAATCAGTAGTATACAAATTGATATTTCAAGCATTTGATCTACCTTTCACTGGTTTCATGTTGTAAAGTTCAAGCGCCCTGAGTTCAGTAGGCACCTATGGAGAATTGGAGCGCTTTACCTGTAATTTTAGATGAGATGGACCAGGAAAAATGAGATAAACGAAGCTATAATTTAATGTTTGTGCCGTACGGCCCAGCTTGCTATAATGCTCGGTACTGCCGAGCCTGGGGCGCTATCATTGAAAGCAATGCGAGCTTTTGTGTCTCATATGCGTGGGCTATGAGAAGAAACTTGCGGCTGAAGAAACTTTAATTTGGCATATTCATTGCACGGTCACGGGACGATAAAATTTGGCCGGTAAAAAGATGTGGAAAGACTTTTTGTTTAGCCCGCGGAAAAAATGGTTTAGAAATAGCGGCATTTGGCATCTGCAGACTCAATAATAATGACCGTGCATATATTGGGGGATCTGTTTTATTTTCACGAAGTTCATGGACTTTAATTATGCCGACAACATTATTGAATTTGATACGACTTGAATAAATTTTTAGTTATATTTTGACTGTGTTAAAGCGTCCGGAAGAAGGAAAAGATGATATTTCATTACAAAGGCGATTGGATTTTCTCTATTTATGCAAATTCAGTGGCCACTTGTTTTGCCCTGTTACTTCAGCACGCCAGAAAACAAAAATCCTGTCGGTTACTTTGAAGGCCGATAACATTTCTTTGTCTTTGAATGTCTGTTGAAAGTCCATCCGTTTGAGAATGTGATGCAGGATGTTGCTCAAAAGCTTTGTTCAGACTTTTATTTTTCTGTTTCAAGGAAATATCTGCGTTACCTACGCTCTCGGAGCTGCTGGAAGTCGCCAAAATGATAAATTTATTTTCTCCCCCTCAGCAGCGGAGAAAGACGTGGCAGCTTAATTCTTTCAATGCGAACAGTCCTCGTTCATTTTAATCAACCAGGCAGGGGTTTGAACTTTCGGCTTTCGCAGCTTCTAAATGGTCGCAGACATGGAAAATCGATTCAGCCGAAGCAAAGTTTGCACAATAGAGCCGGCAATGAGACTGTTGAAGGCGATTTGGAAGCTATGGTTCAGGATTTCATCGAGAACGGGAGCACACGGCAAGATGTGCACTATAACGAGCGTGATAAAAAAGAATCAAGCACTGCCGAAAATGATCTAAAGGTACATTTTCCTTTACACTGCTCACGATCCTTTCGCGAGGTTTTTAACAATTCCCCAAAGCAAAAATTTACTTCATGTCTAGGGTTTTCAGTTGATAATTCCTGATCTTATCACAGTCCTTAAATTAAGTTGTAACAATTTGACCCTATATTGCCGATGGCTTAAATTAATTTTTAACAAAGTACCTCTGCAGGCTGTGGCCCAAGTATGGCAGATGCCGAGTCGTAGGTTCGAACTCTGATGCCTTAGAAGTGGTGGTCTACAATAAGCTACCCTGAAGAATATAGGCAGCTCCTCTGTTATAAGCTACATTGCAAAATATATATATATATATATATATATATGAATGAGGGGCTATGCTATAAGTTAGCCTACAATATATAGGCGGGTTCCCGGTTATAGGAAGGCTACCTTGCAGTATGTTAGGGGGCCTCCCGTTATAAGCTGTTTTAGTAGGGCTTTATGTAATAAGCTACCCTTCAATATATACGAGGAAGCCTTTATGTTATAATTTATCTTTTAATATATAAGTAAAATTAATATTGAATCAGGAGGTTTAAAAATAAAAAAATAAGAGAATGTTGTAACCAATCATTAAATAATTTTGACTTCCTATCAATTTATTATTTCATCTCTTTCATCTGGGCTCAATTTTTATATTAATAATTATTTTATTAATATGTAAGAATAGAAGTTTGTTTGTATTATTATATAATAAAATTTAATATTATAAATTATTGTAATTATTGGAATTAAATTTGACAATTGTATAAATATTTTTCAACTATATATTAAAAGCTTTTGTATTATGTAAAGTTTTATATTATAATTATTTTATAATTTATTAAGAATATTTTTATTATAAATTATCTTATTGATGTTTTATGTTTTAAATTACCAAACCTCTATGTTATTTACTGCCTTTCACTATATGATAGAAATTCATGGGTTAAATTTAGTGGTTTTATGAATATTTTTTAACATTTTTATTACAAAATATAATTAAAAATTTTCAAAAAAAATATTTATTTTTTTATAATAAATTAAAAAATTTAATATATATATATAAGATTTATAATAAATATTTAATTTTAAAAAAAAATCATTTTTAAAAAGAACAATACGGAATAAAGAGGCATCATAATTCTGTTAATTATGACGAAAGCTCCGACAGATTTTCAAAGTTCATTCATTTAAATACCACCCAAAATAACCGTGCCTGAGTATGAAGAAATTTTGAAGCTGATTCCCTTGATATTTATAGGTTCTCCGAGTAAATTAGAGCAGGTGTTGCAGTTTATGTCGGATGCGGGGAAACATTCGTTGATATTGGGCCTGAACTCCCATGATCATGACACACATCATAATTGCAGTAGTTGGGGTTCATCGAAGACTTAGTCAAAACCTTGATTTGCTAAAAGCTGATAGAACGAGCAGTCAACAGGTGTAAACATGAATTTATCACTTTCTAATGACACACTAATTTTTAGGATTCCTTTTGTCTTTGTTCTCTGTGTTTAAAAATGGATTTCTCTATTTATTTGGGCGTAGTCATTTTGTATATGCTTTGATATGGCCCTCATGAGCTTTAGTTAGCACGATTGTGCCACAAGGCACAATCACATGACTTTGGGGGCATTAGGCCTTTCAGACTTGTATTTGCTTTGTTTCATCATCTCCCTGAGCTAATGACCCCTGCGATGGCACCACGTAGCATTATCATGGGCCTTAGGGTCATCGAGGACTCTATGATCTATTCTACCTTTGCCTTGATTTTGAGCTGCAACTATATGTGATTGTGCCATGGGGAATTATCATCAGGCTCCATGGTGACCCCTATAGAGTCTTGGGATTCTGTGATGATGCCATATGGTGCCATCGTGGGCCTTTGGGACTAGGAGGTAAATTCCATCTAACTGTGACCCCTACCAAGTTCCAATTCGATGTGATCATCCCGCATGTCATGATCATAGGATTCATTTCTTGGGTGAGTTTAAACTAATAATAGAGTGATATTATGCCTAAATTCCTATGATTGTGTCATGCATCACAATCTCAGGGGTTAGGGGTCATCTAAGTGCTTGACATCATGACATGTGCCCATATTTTGTTTACTAGGAACTGACATAGAGAAGTACAGAATTGATTTTAAAATTACTCATGAGAGCTCGATATTGTGCTGTGTGTCATCATCGTAATGACTCAGAGCTCACTAAGTGAAATTATATAGTCACTTTTAAAACTCTCAAGAGTTAGAGATCCTGACACATGTATTCATCGTGGAGACTTAAAGACCACAATGAGAAAACATAGTCAACCTTCAAAATTCCTAGAGAGGGTGATAACCATCCACATATCCTCATTTTAGTGACTTGAAACTAGTAGAAAAAAAAAATAGTGTAGAGTTTGTTTAACAAAATATATGAAAAACTATTTGGTCAATCTTTGATTGGCTTAAAACTTTGCATGATATGGGCGCCTTCATTTAGGTCAAGGTAGGGAAGGACAAATAATTATGAAAATATTTATTACACTATTAATTCTACATAATAGTAATGTCATTGTCAATATTGAATGTGTACACCAAAATATTAATGCATATATAAAAATGGCGGTAATATTTTGATCTTCATGACATGCAGAACATTGATTAATGCCAGGGAACTAAGACTTGTAGTATCATCAAGAACTAATCAGTGGAAACAAGTGCTAATGTAGTAACTTTTTGTTCTCCCCAAATAATTCAAAGTCTTCCTCCTTTCTAGAGACATGACATTAATACACTTGGCAGCATCACATTTATTGAAGACTCACCCAATTAAAAGATAGACAAATTTTCCCAACATGTAAGAGTTTGAGATTTTGCCACATGTCTTGATCATGACAACTTAGAGCTCATGATGAGAAAGTGCATAGTTGATTTTCAAAAGACTTCTGAGAGCCCGAGATTGTGCTACATGTCTTCATCATGATGGTTTGGAGCTCATGGAGTGAAAGGACAGTTGATTTTCAAAAGACTCTAGAGAATCAGAGATTGTGCCAGTGTCTCCATCATAATGATTTGAAGTTGACGGAGCGACAATGCATAGTTGATTTTACCAAAAATGCCAAGATCCCTAGATCATGACACATGTCCATATCTCATTGCCTTGGAGCTTCAAGAGAAAATGTATACCAAGGGAAATTTTTAATCTTTGGGATCACGACATGTGTCAAGGTCTCATTAACCTGAAGCCTCAAAATCTTAGCCAAAACCTTGATTTGCTGAAAGACAATGGATTGAGCAATGAACAAGTGTAAACATGAGTTTTCCACTTCTCACTTTTTGAATGGTTTGGATTCGTCTTGTGTATCTTTGTTTCATGCCAATACCTAGGATTATTTTAGTCCTGTTCTTTGCGATTAACAAATGGATTTATCTTTATTTTTTCAGTACCAATCCTTTTGTATATGATTTGATATCCCCCCCCATGAGATTTAGGCTTTTCAAACTTATCTTTTCTTTACTCTATCGATTTCACTGTAGGGTCCTTAGGGGCTCTTTGATCTATTCTGCCTTTGCCTTACTTCTGAATCGCAACTACATGAGATTGTGCCATATGGCATGATCACAGGGCTCGTTCCCTCCTCTTGATGCTTTGTACCATGGTGACCCCCACCAAGTCTTGGGCTCTTGCAATGGTGCCGCTATGAGCCTTAGAGGCAACATCACTTGAACCGCAACCTCTGTCGAGCTCTGATTCAATGTGATCGTGCCATGTGACACAATCATAGACTTTGAGGTTCGAAGGGAACTTGAATTACTTGTTGAGTGATAATTGGACTAAACTATCACAGAGAGTCATCAAAGACTTAACAAAAACCTTAATTTGCTGAAAGATGATGGAATGAGCAATCAACATGTGTAAACAAGAGTTTGCCACTTATCACTTTTCTAATGACACATCAATACTTGGGATTATTTTTGTCCATGTTCTATGTGCTTAGAAAATGACCCTCTTTATTTATTCCGGCTCAGTGCTTTTGTATATGCTTTGATATTCCACCCCGGAGCTTTAGTTATTGCGATTCTGCCATGTGGCACAATCGTGTGACTCTAGGGGCATTAGGCCTTTTAGACTTGTCTATGTTTTGATGATGAGATTTGTAATTGTAAAAAATGTTTAATTGAAAATGCATCGCAGGCCAAACGTGTTCGATTGATATTGAACAATTTTTTTAGAGCGGAAATACTATGCAATATATAAGTTTTAAATTATTTAGTTAAGAAAATATTTGTTCTCAGATTAATATGAAACTAGGTGAATTTATTGTGAGAAAAATCTAATAATTTCAATTAAAAACAGATTCAATCCGCATGTTTAAGCATTTGATCTACCTTGCAGCACTGGTTTCATGTTGTAAAGTTCAAGCGCCATGAATTCAGTAGGCACCTATGGAGAATTGGAGCGCTTATCCTGTAATTTTAGATGAGATGGACCAGAAAAAAATAAGGCAAACGAAGCTATAATTTAATGTTTGTTCGTACGAGCGTAAGATTCGCCTAGGATGCGAGCTTTTCTGTTTCATGTGCGTGGGCTATGAGAAGTTTGCGGCTTAAGAAACTTTATTTTGGCATATCCATTGCACGGTGACGGGACCAGAAAATTTGGCCGGTAAGAAGATGTGGAAAGACTTTTTGCCTAGACTGAGGGAAAAATGGTTTCGATCTAGCGGCATTTGCCGACGACTAATAATGACGGTGAAAATTTTGGGGGATCTATATTTTTTCACAAAGATTATGCCGACAATATTATTGAATTTGATACGACTTGAACAATTTTTTTACGTATACTTTGACTCTGTCAAAGCGTCCGGAAGAAGGAAAAGGAAATATTTCATTACAAATGCGATTGCATTTGCTCTATTTATGCAAATTCATTGGCCGCTTGTTTTGCCCTGCTACTTCAGCACGCCAGAAAACATAAAGCTTGTTGGTTACTTTGAAGGCCGATAACAGTTATTCGGCTTTGGATGTCTGTTCAAAGCCGTCCGTTTGAGAATGTGATGCAGGAACTCGCTCAAAAGCTCTGTTCAGGCTTCTATTTTGTTGGTCGAAGGAAATGCCTGTGTTTCCTACGCTCTCGGAGCTTCTTGAAGCGGCCAAAATGAAAAAAATATTTTCTCCCCCTCAGCAGCGGAGAAAGTCAGATGATCATGTTAATCAACCAGGCAGGGGTTTGAACTTTCGGCTTTCGCAGCTTCTAAATGGTCATGGCAGACATGGAAAATCGATACCGTCGAAGCAAATTTGCACAATATTGCCGGAAATGAGACTGCTGAAGGCGATTTAGACGCTATGGTTCAGGATTTCATCCAGAACGGGAGCACACAGCATGATTTGCAGTATAACGAGCCTGATCATAAAGAATCAAACACTGCCGAAAATGATCTAAAGGTACATTTTCTTACACTGCTCACGATCCTTTCGTTAGGTTTTAACAATTTCCCCAAGGCAAAAATTGTAGATTTTAAAAGAATGCCTTATTCCTGAACCAGTGGGCTATAAAGAAAATAACAGCAGAGATCACAGCAGCAAATTATGACAGCAGAGATCTAAAATTATTAACTCAGAAAAAAAAAACAAAGCACACACACTTCTGTATTTTTGCAGGCTGAATAATAGATTTTTTATTGAAGCTTATATAAAAAAGAACTATGCTAAAAACAGTTCGTTTCATCTAAAGATAGAATGAAAAACATAAAAAACAAAGCATGCACTTGACATGTATTATTTGCTGCGCTGGAACACTGACAACTTGACGGTAAAAAGGAGTTTGTTAACTGCTCTCTAAACTAGTAGTCTAAAAATAGGACTGAGCATGGTGGTTAATGAACTGTAGCATGGCGATGCATTGTGAATGTCAATTTGGAAGCCATGGTGGAACCGGAAGTTCTCTTCAACATCACTTTTCAACATACTCCCCCTTGATGTTAAGAGGGCTCACAATCTGATTTCTGAATGTCAAAAATTGCTCTGTTGCAACTCCCTTAGTGTTAATATCTGTCAACTATTCTTTAATGTTGATGTTTTTCAATTCCACTACCTGCTTCTGCACTAAATCTTGGATAAAATGATGCTTTAAATCAAATTGTTTTGTCCTACTGTGATGGATTGGATTCTTGGCCAATTTGATAGCACTAGTGTTATCATAAAAAATCACTATGGACTGAATTTGTATCTCTCCAATTTCTTTAAGAAATTTTCTAAGCCATAATGCATGTGTACTTGCTAAAGTAAGTGAAACATATTCTGCTTTGTTAAAGAAAGAACAACTGTACTTTGCTTCTTTGAGCTCCAAGTAATCAACCCAGAACTAAAAGAAAAATAATTACCAGATGCAGACTTTCGGTCATCCAAACTACCTCCTCAATTAAAATAACTAAAACCAACAAGATTGAACCTTTTAGAAGTGTAGTAATGAATACCAAAATTTAGAGTGCCTCCCACATACCTCAAAATTCTCTTCGCCGCTTTCATATGTATTTTAGATGGCTTGTCATGTACCTTGAAACAAATAAAACTGAATAAGCAATATCAGGCTTGTGTGAGTTAAAGACATCAAGCTTCCAACAATGCTCCTATAAGTTGTCTCATCAACTATTTCAGCACCATCATCTCTACACAACACAACTCCATGAGCCAATGGATTGGAGACTAGTTTACAATCAACCATATCAAATTTCTTCAACAAATCTTTGGCATACTTTGTTTCACAAATGAAATTTTCATTCTCACTTTGATAAACCTCCATTCCTAGAAAATATTTCATGAGACTTAAATTTTTTTTATCTCAAATTCATTCATCATAGCAACTTTGAATTTCTCCTTCATCTTAGAACTACTACTCATATACAAAAAAGTCATCAACATACAAACTTAAAATAAGAATATTATTACCTTCTTGTTTGTAGTAAAGGGTAGGTTCACTCTTACTTCTTTGAAAGCTATTCTCTTAAAAATATCCATCAATCCTAGCATACCAAGCTCATGGTGCTTACTTGAGGCCATGCAAAGCCTTCTTCAACTTATAGACATGATTTTCTTTTCCTTGCACTTCAAAACCTTGTGGCTTCTCCACTTATACTTCCTCTTCTAAGTACCCATTCAAGAAGACACTTTTCATGTCCATATGATAGATGCTCCATTTCTTTTGACCTGCTAATGAAATCAACATTCTAATGGTCTTTTGTCTTGATACTAGTGCAAATGTCTCTTCATAATCATTGCCATACTTCTTTGTGAAGCCTTTAACAACTAATCTTGCCTTATGCCTTTCAACACTTCCATGACTGTTATACTTAATCTTGTAGACCCATTTCGTGCCAATCTTCTTCTTGTCATGTGGAAGCTTTGTAATCTCCCAAGTGTCATTCCTGTGAATAGAATCCATCTCCTTTTGCATTTCTTGCATCCAAACCTCATTAGTATATGCATCTTCACAACATGATGGTTCAAAATCAGCGTTGGTAAGTAAAGCAAAATTCACTGTCTCACCTCTTAGATTTTTTTCATGTGTTTGATTTGTACTCCTTTGATAAATGTCACTCAATCTTCTTACCTTCTTTGTAGAACTAGGACTTGAATCTGGACTTACACTTGGAATTGAATAACTAAATGAGGGGTTACTTGGTGGATTTGTAGCACTTGGAACATAAATATTAGTGGGCTCCTCATGATCAATATCATCAATGATAACATCATTTAAAATAGATTTTGACTTCTCCATAGCGCATTTTTGATGACCATAAACTCCCCCTTCATCAAAAATCACATCTCTTGACATAATAAGCCTATTAGTGAGAGAATTATATAACCTATAAGCCTTACTTTCCTCATTATATCCAACATAAATACATGACTCACTTTTGGGATCTAACTTTTGTCTCTTTTGATCAAGAACATGAACATAAGCTAAACAATTAAAAACTTTGAAATGATTAACATTTGGCTTTTTCTCATACCAGGCTTCATACAGAGTCATCTTGTCAAGTGCACTAGTGGGACTCTGATTGATAATATATACTGCTATAGCAACTACATCTCCCCAAAAAGAATTGCTTAATCCCTTTTTTTGTAGCATACTCCGTGCCATCTCCACCACTGTATGATTCTTCCTTTTAGCTACATAATTTTGTTGAGGTGTGTAGGTAGTGGTGAGTTGTCTTCTGATGCCATGCATATCACAATAACCTTGAAAAGCTTTTGAACAATTTTTTTCTCTATGATTAGTCCTTAAGCATTTGATTTTGCACCCTTTTTCATTTTCCACAAGGGATTTAAACCTCTTGAATGTATCAAGGGCTTTACCCTTGGTCTTCAAAAAATAAACCTGACACTTTTGTGAGTAATCATTAATAAAAGTGATAAAATATGATGACTTACCCAAACTTTTTGTTTGCATAGGACCACAAATATCTAAGTGAACAATTTGAAGTGGATGATGGGCCCTCCATGCAATTCCCTTTGAAATTTTTTTCTTTGCATGCTTTCCTTTAGCACAACCTTCACAAATTTCCTTGTGCTTTTCAACCTTAGGTAAACTAGAAACTAATGCATTTGATGTTAGAATCTTCAAACTATGAAAATTTAAATGCCCATACTTGAGATGCCACAACCAACTTGTATCCTCACATGCCATATTGGTAAAGTTTCTATTATGTTCACCAAAATTCAATGGGAACATCCTATTCTTTGTCATAGGCACAACTGTAACCACCCTATTAGCTTGATTCTTATCATAAATTATGGATTGTTGATTTTCAAACACCACCTTATAATTTTTCTCACATAATTGCCCAACACTCAATAGATTATGCTTTAATTCTGGAGTGTAATAAATGTCTTTAACACTCTTCATACCTTCTTTTCATGGACTTCCATAGCTCCTTTTGCAACAACCTCCAATGATTTGTCATCACCAAGTTGGATCTTAGATTTGAAACTTTCATCCATTGTTGAAAATAACTTTGCATTTCCTAATATGGTTAGAACATCTAGAATCTAAATACCAAATATCTTTACTATTATTTTCATCTTTGGCATATGATAAAAATAAATGATCTAGAGGATTCTCATCACCTTCTTGAGCATAATGAACACTTTAACCTTCTTTTAATTTGCAATCTATTTCAAAGTGGCCGTACTTATTACAATGATAACATTGGACATTTCTTTTATCAAATCGACCTCTACCTCTTCCTTTGAAACCACCTCTTTCTTGTAAGCCACCTCTACCTCTATTTTCTATTGAGAAATTCTGATTTTGACCTCTACCTTGGCCTTGGCTACTTTTGGTGCTACTATTGGCATATTCATTCTTGGTTATTTGTAATTTGGAGGAAAAGGCTTTCTCATTACTATCTCCAAATGAATCTCTCAATCTTTCTTCATGAGACATCACAGATCTAACTAGGTGATCAAATTGAAGGGTAGACAAATTTTTGTTTTCTTCTATGATTATGGCAACATGATTTCACCTTGGTGTGAGAGTCCTCAACACCTTTTTTTTATCACAACCTCATTGTTCATAATTTCACCAAGTGTAGCCATTTTATTGACCACATATTCTACTCTGACACAATAAGTACTCACACTTTTAGCTTCTTACATATTCAAATTCTTGAGTTCCCTCTTCAATGTTTGTAACTTGACAACTTTGACTTGATCACTACCTTAGTAAGCTTCTTTTAGAGTCTTCCAAGCATCCTCATCTGTCTTTGCTCATACAATTCTCAGAAATAGGCTCTTATCTAGAGCTATTTGAATATGAAATAAGGCTTGAGCATTCTTCTTCTTAGCTATTTTATCATTGGCTGTGAGGGCATTCCAATCAGCTGGCTCTGCATAACTTAAATCAACAATTTCCCACAAATCTTTTTCTATAAAAAATATCATCATTTTGATGCACTAATAATCATACTCATTTTCATCAAATTCTGGAATGGGCAAGGAGTTAAAATTCGACATGATAAACCTTTGGCAAAATTCCAACCGCTAAATCTTTAACCCAAAAGAAAATACCTACTCTAATACCAAATGTAGATTTTAAAGAATGCCTTATTCCTGAACCAACAGGCTATGAAGAAAATAGCAGCAGCAAATTATGACAACAGAGATCTAAAATTATTAACTCAGAAAAAAAAAGCACACACACATTTCTGTTTTTTTGCAGGTTGAATAATAGATTCTTTATTGAAGCTTATATAAAAAAGAACTATGCTAAAAACAGTTTGTTGCATCTAAAGATAGAATGAAAAACATAAAAAACAGAGCATGCACTTGACATGTATTATTTGTTGTGCTGGAAGACTGGTAGCTTGACGGCAAAAAGGAGTTTGTTAACTACTCTCTAAACTAGTATTAAAATAGAACTGAGCATGGTGGTTAATGAACTGCAGCATGGCGATGCATCAAGATTGTCAATTTGGAAGCCACGGTGGAACTAAAAGTTCTCTTCAACATCACTTTTCAACAAAAATCTACATTATATTTAGAGGCTTTAGTTGATAATTTCAAATTTTATTAATTTTAAAATTCTTTTTATATTTTTTTAATTATAAAAGTTGTTATTATTAAAAAGTCAAACTTTATCTTTGTGATTTGAACATGAGATAGTTTCAAAGTTCCTACTGCTACACCCAACCCTTAAAGCTTACAATCCTTAAATTAATTTTTAACAGTTTGACCGTATATTGTCGATGGCTTAAATCAAGTTCTAAAAATTTCACCATATATTATCGATGGCCACAAAACTTGCAACCAATTGCAAAAGCACTCCGGGTTAACATCTTCGAAGTACCTCTGCAGGCTGTGGCCCATGTATGCCAGATGCTGAGTCATAGGTTCGAACTCTGGTGCCTTAAAAGTGGTGGCCTACAACAAGCTACCCTGCAGAATATAGGCAGCTCCCTTTTATAAGTTACATTGCAATATATGAGAGGGGCTATGCTACAAGTTACCCTACACTATATAGGCGGATTCCGGTTATAGGAAGGCTATCTCACAGTATATTAGAGGGCCTCCCTGTTATAAGCTGTTCCAGTGGGGCTCTATGTTATATGTTACCTTGCAATATACTAAGGAAGCCTCCATGTTATAAACTATTGTTCACCATATAACAGGGTTTTGCGTTTTAAATTACTGTAACTACCTGCAATAGTATGTATTATAAGATTTAATTATGAAAGTAGTATAAATGTTTTTCAGCTGTATATTAGAAGCTTCCGTATTATGTAAAGCTCTGTACCATAAACTACCCTGCAGTTTATTAGGGACATCCTTATTATAATCTGCCCTGGTGAAGTTTCATGTTATAAGCCACCGAACTTTTAAATACTACTCGAAATGGGAGAATCACACTATAATTTACCTTGCAATTTCTAGGCCAAATACCACACATAAATCACCTTCCTTTCATTTTATTTTTGAATTTTCTTCATAATCTTCCACTTCTTCAGTGATAAAATTAGAGGAAACGTGTGATTAAAGATCACTATTTATGTTGTCTGTAAACTAAACCCATAAAAGAAAATTTCACTTCAAATGCGAAGTGCTTTTTTTACTTTTTACAATGTAACTGTATCTAGAATGATTCTGGCTATATAGACCATATGAAATAATTTAGATGGAATTTGGAGAAACTGTACATGGTTTTAACTATTGTATTACTGCCCTGCTCACGATCTTACTAATTCAAGCTAGATTTAAAAAAAAAACAGAAAATCAAATTTAAAATAAAAAAACATTCTGTAAAAATGTTTGATCTTAGTGTTCAGGCTCTGTTGTCGATGAGTTCTGAAGAGCGCGATCTTTATGGTGCAACAGCGTTGATAATATCCACCTTAAATGTGGCGTCTGTTGATTTACCCGGCCACGGCTGCGGCTGCAACGCCACCTGCCTCTGCCGTCTTTTAGTAAAGTATTTAAAGCTCGCAGGATACAATGCTGCGCTTTGCAAGGTTAAATGGCAGAGTACCGGGCGGCGTTTACGAATATATAGACATCTTATTACCGTCGCCGTCAAATGACGCGAACAATGTCTAGCGCCTTATAATTGACATAGATTTTCAGTCTCAATTCTCAATCGCAAGGCCCGGGCCTGAGTATGAAGAAATTTTGAAGCTAATTCCTTTAATATTTATAGGTTCTCCGAGTAAATTTTGAAGCTAATTCCTTTAATAGTTTATGTCGGATGCGGGAAAGCATTCGTTGAAGCAGAGCTGTTTGTTCGTTCCGCCATGGAGGACGTTGGAATACATACGCGCTAAGTGGTTTTCGGCATACAGAAGAATCACATGCTCTGATGAATGGTCAGTTTCAGTTCAAAAGCATAACTGTGAATATTGTAGAGAGCATTTGCAGCATCTCAACGTGTTATCGTGCAAAACAGAGGATTTGTAGACTGGCATCAATATATTTACCGAAGTTTCAGCAACAGGTTTCGATCACGAGACCTATTATTTTCTTTTTATTGCCAAACATTGGCGATACCATTTTTATCCAGAGGAAGCGGTATTCACGTTAAAGAAAACGTGCTAACGATAATTTTGGAAAATTTCAGCCTCGTATCAAACAAGCACGTTAAAAAATCTAGCCTGCAAGTTTAACATTGTACCGCGCATGCATTTGAGAGTATTTGCTGGAGCTTTTTTATTTCGCATATAATATTTCGAAAATTTGAAAATTATGATATAAACATATAATGTATAACATGTGTTTATGTCATTTTTTTTAAAAAAATAGAGGGAGTCGTATACAATGTGTGTGTGTATGGGAAAGGAGGACTACCTTTTCATTTATTCAATTTTTATTGTTGTTATATTTAATTTAGGTGAATTTGGGTTTATATAATATATAAATATTTTCTTTTGGTATGGAGTCTTACACTTTTCATTTGATTTGAAGGAATTGGGATGGAGGTCTTGTGCATTAGGCGAGGTTTGATCTTGGGTAGGAAATATGATATTCCCACTTGTATAGTTGTAAACCAACTTTAAACATCTAAAAGTGGTAATTCAACATTTATTAGTCATAAAATTGTATTATTTTAGGGTGATATGTGTTTGTTTGTTATTGGTTCAAATTAGACTTTATTGACATGTTTTTATGTGTTTCTATTTATCTATATCATATCCCATCTCATTTTCTCTCTTTCATCCTCTCTCTTGCCTAATTCTATTGTGTTTTTGGTGACTTTTTTCATAAATGTACACTACACATTTATGAGTGGTGCAAGTATAAAGAGGGGGTCCACTTAAGCACTGCCTCCACTTCTATATTGCTTGGACCAAACACTCATTCATAGACACACTTTCAACACATACTCATACTTGACTCATTTAACACACATTTCTATTGTATTCAATAACATGTTACAAGAACATAATGCAAACTCACACTTACACTCACACAGTTGCCTTGACATGCTTATTACTTTACATGAATATAATTTAGACTCATACAGTCCCTCCTCGACTGATACAACTCTTTGTTCTACTCTTGGAGAGTTTTGCTCCCAACAAGCTTATCCCTCTCTAAAAAAACATCTTTTCACTTTTTTCAGTATTCCCTTTTGACATCCCAAGATTCATGGGGCATCTCTTCATTTTATTTCATCTCAACATAATGTACAAGAGTTTGTCAGCATTCAGTTTTCTGGATTAAATGACAAACTGTTCATAATGACTCCTTCCACACATCATAAAACAAATACAATCGTATGTAATTGTCAAACATTATTGATGTGCCTCCTCACTGTTGGGGATCAACCAACAAAGTTGATTACTATTATGAAAGCAATTAAACACGGAATTAAACCAGAATGATAAGTAACTAGAATCAGAAATAGCAAAGAATAAGAGATACAAGAAACCACCCTGAAAACTTGTATTAAACTCTTTACAGAAGGAATACAATTGAAGAAACTTCTTTTCTTCCACACCTCTCTCAGATGTACATATCTCTTTCCAGATCTCTTTCCCTCAAGAGTTCTCTCTCTCAATTACAATCAACTCCAATAACCTGGATTGATTCACATATATAATATGTCTTGTACTGTTCTCTCTTACACTTACAAGTTATGAAGATCTATCCCTATTATATAACTTTAGGGATCATGAGCATACAATCACAACTATTAGATACATCTCTTAATCAAGGGCTCAAAACAGTCCTACTAAAGATAGAGATGCAGACTTAAGACTAACATTTAATCCTATCATGCAAACATTATGTTCTATCCATAAAAATAGATTCTAGACGCACAGGTGACCGACATCGGTCTCTCCCTGTTTGCCTGTGACCGACGTCGGCAGCCTCTAGTCCATTCCTGACTGTCATCGGTGACTGTGTGACTCCTGCAACTTTTGCACTCACTCATTTGGTGAAGCTTTTAGCTTCACAACTCAACAATCTCTCACTTGGAGATAAACAGCTGCACCAGTACCTGTACAACATCTTCTAGCTTCTCCATCTTCAAGCTCAATCTTGAAAACCAACAAAAATTGAATGAAAATTCAACTTCTCCTTTGTTATCGGCTTGGTTAACATATCAGCGGGGTTCTTATCTGTATGGATCTTCTCCAGCTTCAACTCACCATCCTCCAATACTTGTCTAATGAAGTGGTACTTAAGCTGTATATGCTTGGTTCTTGAATGAAAGGCTCAATTCTTAGCCAAATGAATTGCACTCTGACTATCACTATATAATCTGCAACTCTCTTGCTCCTTTCCTAGCTCCTTCATGAACCGTGTCATCCATATCATTTCTTTGCTAGCCTCTGTGACTGCAATATACTCTGCTTCTGTAGTTGACAAGGCAACAACCTTCTACAACTTTGAAATCCAGCTAACCGCCGTTCCACCAACAGTGAAAACAAATCCTGTGGTGCTCTTTCTGCCATCCAAATCACCTGCCATATCTGAATCTACATAACCATGTAGAGAAGTGTTTGACCCACCATAGCACAAATACCTACTATTGGTCCCTCCAAGATATCTAAGAATCCACTGAACTGCTTTTCAGTGCTCTTTCCTTGAATTGGCCATATACTTACTAACAACTCCCACTGCTTGGGCAATATCTGGTCTAGTACATACCATTGCATACATTAAACTCCCAACTGTGGAAGCATATGGAACTCTACTCATGTACTCTACCTCATCATGTGAATTAGGACACTATTCTTTACTCAACTTGAAGTGTCCAGCCATAGGTGTGCTTATCGATTTTGCATCCTGCATATTGAACTGTTTCAACACCTTGATCACATAATCCTCTTGAGACAAAATCAACCTGTGATTTTTCCTGTCTCTCTTAATACTCATGCCAAGGATTTTCTTTGCTGCTCCCAAATCTTTCATGGCAAATGTGTGAGCTAATTTCACTTTAAGCTCATAGATATCTTGCATGTGTGAACTTGCAACCAGCATATCATCTACATACAACAACAGAATAATATATCTACCATTATCCAATCTCTTAAAATAAACACAATGGTCAGATTGACATTTATTGTAGCCATGCTTAGTCATAAACCTGTCAAATCTCAAATACCATTGTCTAAGAGCTTGCTTGAGATCATACAAGCTTTTCTTCAATCTGCACACTAGCTTCTCCTTACTTTTGACCTCAAATCCTTTCGGCTGATCCATATATATTTCTTCATTCAAATCTCCATGAAAAACGCTGTCTTAACATCAAGCTGCTCAAGATGCGAATCCTCAATAGCAACTAAAGACAATACAGTCCGTATAGAAGTCATTTTAACTACAAGAGAAAAAATCTCACCAAAATCAATACCTGGTTTTTGTGTAAATCTTTTTACTACCAACCTGGCCTTATATCTCATCTGTCCATTCTCACCTTCCTTCAATCTGTAGATCCATCTGTTCTTCAGTGTCTTTTTTTTGCTGGCAACTCAACCAAATCCCATGTTTGGTTCTCTTTCAAAGAATCAATTTTCTCATTCATGTCTAGCTCCCACTGATTCTTGGATTCCACCTGTATTGCTTCATCAAAACTCTCTGGTTCTCCACCATCAGTAAGCAATAAATAATATAATGAAGGGGAATATCGAATTGGAGGTTTACTTACCCTTTCTGACCTTCTGATGGGCGTCTGAGACTCATTCACAACACGTTGTCCACCCAAATTCTCTGACAATGACCGGCCTCGGTCACCTCCAGGCCTGTTACTAGCCGACGTCGGTTCCAGATGACCGACGTTGGTTCCTACCTGACTGACGTCGGTCACTGTATGACCAACATCGGTTCCTGTATTGCTGACGTCGGTTCCTGCCTGACTGACGTCGGTCTCTGTGTTTTCCTGTCTGTGATTATTCTTTTTCGCGAGCTCATTTTGGACCATCACCTCATCCAATTCTTCATGGCCCTGCTCAAAAATTTTTAGCTTCTTGAGCTGATCACTATACATCACTTTTTCATTGAAAACAACATCACGGCTCTTAATTATTTTTTTAATTCCTAGATTCCAAAACCTAAATCCAAAATTTCTAGAGCCATAACCAATAAATGTACACCTCATAGACTTAGCATCCAGCTTCTTTCTATTTTTCTTATCAACGTGCACAAAGGCTTCACAACTAAAATTTTTGAGAAATGAGAGATCTACCTTTTTACCTATCCATGCCTCTTCTGGAATTCCACCATCTAGAGCTGTAGAGGGTCCTCTGTTAATCAAGTAAACTGTGGTATCTACAGATTTTACCCAAAACTCTAAGGGCAAACCAGCATGAAATTTTATACACCGTGCATGCTCCATTATTATTCTGTTCATCTTTTTAGCAACTCCATTTTACTGAGGTGTCCTTGGAACCGTCTTTTGCCTGCGTATTCCATGCATATAACAATACCAGTTGAACTTGTAGCTGCAGAACTCACCACCATTGTCAGATCTAAGGCACTTCAATCTCCTACCTATTTCATTCTCAACCATAGCTTTCCAAATCTTAAAAGTGTCAAAAACATCATATTTCTTTTTATACAATAGACCCATACCTTTCTTGTAGCATCATCTATGAAAGAAACATAGTACTGTGATCCTCCAATAGAAGCAACCTGAGCTGGTCCCCACACGTCTGTGTGAACAAGCTCCAACTTATGTTTTTTCTTTGTTGACCCAGTTTTGAGAAAACTCACTCTCTTCTGTTTTCCAAAAATACAGTGCTCACAAAAATCTAGATCTATGCTTTTCAAATCTGAAAGTTTACCTTTTGACTTAAGAATAGACATTCTCTTCTCACTCATGTGGCCAAGCCTCTGGTGCCACAACTTTGCATCCACATCTGAAATAGATAATATAGAAGGAGAATTATCAGTAATACAATTACATAAATAGAGAGTCCCTACTCTCTTACCTCTGGCCAATACAAGTGCACCCTTGGTAATCTTCCAAGATTCAGCTGTGAGAGTTACTGTGCAACCCTCATCCCCTAACTTTCTTGCAGAAATCAAATTTCTCTTCAAGTTGGGTACATGCATGATGTCTCTCAACACCCATGTGTTGCCATTCTGCATTTTCAGCTGCACTTTTCGTTTGCCAACAATTTTACAAGGCTCATCATCCCCTAAATAAACTATTCCAAAATCTCCATGGACATAGTCACTAAAATATTCTCTATTAGGATTTGCATGAAAAGAGGCACCAAAATATAAAACTCAAGATTCTATATTATTATGCAAAGAGAATATAAGAGCATCTTGTACAACAATACCTGCAACTTTTGCTTCTTCTTTACCTTCTTGCTGATTGTCTTTTTTAGGTTTTGACCAGCAATCTTTGCTTATATGCCCTATCTTTCCACAATTCCAGCATGCTATCCTCCTGCCATTTCTGGATTTGGATCTACCTCTCATCTTTGACTTAGACCTTGATCTCCTATGCTTGCCCTTCTCTTTTTGCCTTTCCTTGCTCTCAAAACTTAAAGCGTTCCCTGATGTTTTCTCTGTGCTTTTTCTGCGAATTTCTTCATTTAAGATTACACTAACAACATCATTTACTTTTAAAATATTTGAAGCAGATGCAATATTACTAACTGCCATTACCAAGCTATGCCAGCTCTTAGATAAAGAGCATAAGATTAATAGAGCTTTAATTTCATCATCAAACATTATTTTGACTGAATTTAATTGATTTATAATTCCATGGAAATCATTTAGATGATTAGATACAGATCCACCTTCTTGCATTTGCAAATTAAATAACTGCTTCATAAGATATACCTTATTTGAAGTTGAGGGTTTTTCATATAAATTTGCTAAAGTAGTCATTAACTCTATCGTTGACTTTGCTTGTGATAAATTAGATATCACAGTATATGCTAGACTCAATCTTATAAATCCAAGAGCCTTTCTATCAAGAACTTCCCATTCTTCATCTTCCATGTCCGTGGGCTTCCTTGAAACCCCACATAATGGTAAGTATAGATCTTTCTGATACAGATAATCTTCTATCTGCATTCTCCATAATTAGTAATTCTTGCCATTGAACTTCTCCATTCTCAGTTTACTTTCTTCTGCCATTACTTCTCCCACTCAAACAAAAATCTCTGTGAGTAACCTGTAATCAATACACACTAACCAAATCTGAAACCAACAAATTTGATTAGTCAACCTGAGCTCTGATACCACTTGTTGGAGATCAACCAACAAATTTGATTACTATTATGAAAGCAATTAAACACGAAATTAAACCATAATGATAAGTAATTAGAATAAAAAATAGCAAAGAATAAGAGATACAAGAAACCACCCTGAAAAATTGTATTAAACTCTTTATAGAAGGAATACAATTGAAAAAACTTTTTTTCTTCCACACCTCTCTCAGATGTACAGATCTCTTTCCAAATCTCTTTCCCTCAAGAGTTCTCTCTCTCAATTACAATCAACTCCAACAACCTGGATTGATTCACATATACAATATGTCTTGTACCGTTCTCTCTTACACTTACAAGCTATGAAGATCTATCCCTATTATATAACTTTAGGGATCATGAGCATACAATCAAAACTATTAGATACACCTCCTAATCAAGGGCTCAAAACAATCCTACTAAAGATAGAGATGCGGACTTAAGACTAACACTTAATCCTATCATGCAAACATTTTGTTCTGTCCACGAAAATAGATTCTAGACACACAGGTGATCGACATCGGTCCCTGCCTGTCTGCCTGTAACCGACGTCAGCCGATCCATGACCGATGTCGACAGCCTCTGGTCCATTCCTGACCCTTGTCGGCGACTGTGTGACTCTTGCAACTTTTGCACTCGCTCATTTGGTGAAGCTTTTAGCTCCATAACTCAACACTCTCAATGAGAGACTTGACACTTAGGTTGAATAATAAAACACGAAATACTTCCAAAAAGATTTACTACCCATTTGATGTGTGTTGAAGAACCAAATTGTTGACTCTCGGGTGCTTATATGACATTTCAGGTTTAATGATAGTTCTCAAAACTAACATAATTTTAACACTGTAACTCTAATTGATCTAAAATTTGATGCACAACTTGTACTATAAATTTTCTATGATCTCACCAAATTTAACATTCGAATTTACTACTTCATAGGAGAACTATCTTGCCAAGTATCGTAGACTAAATAAATGAATGATAATTGTTAAAACTATCATAACTTTACTATTATAACTCTAATGGGTATGTTATTTAACACATAGATTTAACTTGTTAGGTACTATGACCTCACCAAATTTCACTTTCCAATATGATATTGCATTGAAGAACCATCTTGACAAGTGTCTGTGACTCAATGATCCACATAGATTGGTAGAAGTAGACAAAAGATCTATGCCCTACCACTCGATAATGAAATAATTTTATAACAACATGCAAACAAAATAATAGAACATTAACACAGAAACACACCACTCTATTTTGATTGATGCAAGATTTCCTGAAGTTTTGGATGCTCTTGTATCAATGATGCCTAGCAGTATATACTGTACGTTTCAAGGGTTGGGCCATTTCACATAGTTTTCAACACTCTTAAGAGTTTTAGGAAATTTCATATTGGGTTTTATGCCTATTATGTGTCAACTTTCATATCAATAGGTTCCTAATTTAAATCTAAGAAGTTCATAAATACATAAGTGCATTAATACATTTAAGACACCAATTCATGAAGAAATTGATGTAAGTATATGAAGAACACATTCAAGAATTTAAGGAAAGTTGAAGAGAATCCAGTATTTACTACTACATTTTAGAAGAAAAAAGAATTCATTATAACATTGAGAATCATAATAGATAAACACTACACCACACTGTAATACCTAGCTAAATTACAATTTACTTGGCATATTGTTTTTGATATTGTATAGCAATGAGTAGCTTTGACAAGTAGCTAGTGCTTTAAAACCTATTGATATTGATCACATGTGCAAAATAAATTTTTTATTTATCTCATGTAGGTTCAAATTACCAATTAGGGATTGAATAGGAACATCAATTTCTTAGAGATTGACACGAAAATTCACTAAGGTGAGTGAGGTTTTTAGATCCCATATCTAATCAAATCATTTGTCAAATTAGATTATACCTATTTGATGTCTACTAGAAACATGTTTTCTATAGTTTTAGTTACTAGGAATGTGGTGTTTATGTTTCTTAAGAGGTGCTCAAGTCGCTACGAATTTTCTATGTTCTCATTGTCTTAACATAAAACCCATGACTCTGTTGTGAGACTGTGATGACTATTTTCAAATTATACAAAAATTAATGATATTTTTGTTAACACTTTATTTTTTAATTATTACATGAGTGTTGGATTAGTAATTAACTATTATTCTACTATTTTAAATTTGATTAGGTTTGATTACATGTTGTATGAGTAGATGTGATACAATTTGACTTAGGTGTCTTTATTTATATTATGTTTTAGTGAACATGTGCTCTCTTACACCCATTTAGGGTTAGACCTTACTCCATATTAAGATAGACTTGATTTTTCTCAGGTTTGTTTGATGTGTTTCCTCCCTTACGATTAGATCTTGTTTCACATAGTGTTACTTTACAATGCATACAATTGGTATAGGATGTATCCTATTATACACTTCTATTTTTCTTTCTTCCACATCTCAGGTTATTTTTAAAAAATCATTTTTTTCCAACCCTAGTTTACTTTCCAAAATTTGGGAGCATATGGTGTTTCTCCATATTTTGATAGATATAAATTTTCTTGGGGTTGTTTGATATGTTTCATCCCCTAAGATTAAATCTTGTTTCAGACAATGTTATTTTAGAATCCATATAGTTCTTCTAGGGTTTATCCTATTACGCACTTCTATTTTTATTTATTCTAAGTCTTAGTCATTTTTAAAATTTTGATTATTTTCCAACCCTAGTATGCTTTTCAAAATATTGGTTGCCTTTGTATCTCTAGCCCCTTAATTTTTTTCTTACAGTTATATTTTTAAAACCCTAATCCTAGAGTGTAAAATTGGTTATAAATTTCATATCTCTATGTGTAATATACCTTTTATTATAGAGGAATATTTTCAATTGTGATTTCATTACATTGTACTTCCAAATGTTTATATCTACATGGTAGCATGTGTTTAAATTATTGTGTATCATGTTTTCCTTATTTTAAAATTTTATTGTCTTCAAGTTAAAATATATATATTTTTAATGGAATCATATAATGATAGAATATATTTCAATACATGTTAGGTTTTCATAAAATTGTGGTGTTGCTTCATGTTTATGTCTTGCTACCCTTGATAATGATATAAGAGATATAGATCCCCGTGTAGAAATGAAAACTCCCAATGATCAATGTATATTGATACATTATGGGGTCAAGCATATTACACAAAGGAAGGGAAGGGGTAAAATGCAATATTCCCTCTTAATCTTATTAAATATCAAGGTGGTATAAACTAAAAATGTCATGCCCAGATTGGTTGTCCAAAAACCCATGTATTTTATTTTGTTAACATAATTCAATGATGATTCCTTGTTAATTGTAGTTTATTAGTGGTTAAACTATTGTGATTAGCTCAATGAGAAAGTAGAGTGTGACACACACAATTATTATGTGATTATTTAATTTATTTACTTTCCACCAAAAGGCTTTTGTAGGAAGCAAGATACAAACATATTAAGTGGGGTTGATCAAAATTGATTTTTGAAATCCTTTTACTTAATGTCCTTAATAAGGAAGAGGGACAAATCACATTATTATGATGTAAATATTAAAAGTTCTAACTTAGTTGTAATTTTTGTATTTAAAAGATCATGGAGACATTCAAACATACATCTCAAGTCTACACACACAAAGGAAAAAAATAGAGAACCAAGGCAACAAATTACTTTAACTAGGTTACCACCGTAAGACTCACCAAGGGAGAGTCTCGACTAACATTATATAAGCTATAATGTCAAAGTATGATAACAAAGAGATTTACAAAAGTTTAATCATTTTGAGGAAGCTAAAATTAAACCAAAGAAACTTAATATAAAGGGATCAACAATTTTCATAGATTAATCTCAATCGTTATTTAATTAATATTACATATAAAGCTACTCCAAACACATATGTACAAGTCTAATATAAAGGATGATGATAATTACCCTTAACCTATCTTATAAGGACCTAGACTCGATGCCCCTACCACAACTTAGGTAGCCTACATATTCACTCCATGGAATCAAGGTTCAATATAATTATCCTTTCACTTGTGTTGGGTTTTTTAGTCATCTAAAATGTCCTTTAAGTGTCAAGAGTGTTACTTGAGACCACCCATATTTAGTTAGGCCTTATACCTATCTTAGGGATTATTTAGAAACTTATCCAACTTTCACATGGGTATTACACATCCCTAAACATATCAAAATCAATCTCAGACCCTTCTTTAGGTATCCAAGCCACTAGTGGCTCAGGTTCTGCCACCTAGACATTAGTGCCATAATTTGGATGCTAGTGCCCCCTGATATTGTCCTAATTAGGCAATATTGTCCTTTTCCCTCTTTTCAACCCTAATAGATGTGTTTTTTATTCCTAAGACACCTAGGGTTAGTATAGACCTATTTCAAAATCTATATACGCACCAAATCAGTATAAATACATGAATTGTATCCCTTTATCCACAGAAATTAGATGCAAATACACACAAATAAGCTCAAAACAAGTTACACACAATCAAGGTTATTAATCCCTATTATACCCTAATTCTGCATACAATCATCTATAAACCTTCTAAGCTCAAAATATGAATATTTCTAGTCTCAAGCCTCATTCAAAGCACTCAAACTGACATTTATAATAGCTTCACTTACACTTACATCAGCACTTTGGTGGGGAGAAATACATTGGGATTGATCCTCCTTGGAGTATTGGTATGTAAGAAACTCTCATCACATCAAGGTGTTGAGGATGTATAACCTACCCAACTAATATCACACTTTTTCTACTTGTGCCAATCGAATACCCTAACCACATGTAGGTCTAGGGTTTGCATACAAAATCAATCAATATAGGTCATAGATAATGAAGCATGGTTTATCTACATAGGAATAGGGTTGGAAAACTTAGATATAGATACCCCTAAAAGTCTAGATTAATTATTGCATAGAGAAAATTAGCACTAAAAATGGACACTAGCACCACAATGCTACTATCTAAGGTAGGGCACTATTGTCTAGGGAGGGTTTCTAACACCTGAATCCTATTTACAACACTCATACTAGCTTCTGTACTAGATTTTAGCTTCTCGATATTTCATCTTAGTTAGTTTATAGCCAAGTATTTAATTATATCTATAATCACCTAAAAATGTCACTAGAGTGCTATTTGAGACCACCTATCCCTAGATTAGCCCTATACCAATATTAGAGTCTATTTTCACACTTATTCAACCTTCATGCAAGCCACAATCATCCTTAAACATCCCTAAATTAGTCTTAGACCCTCATCTTAACATCATGGCCCCTAGTGCCTCAATTTCTACCATCTAAACACTAACGCCATAATAGGGACAATAGTCCCACATGATGATAGTGCCCTAATTTTGGTGATATTGTCATTTCCCTCATTTTTCCACCAACATTTATATTTTCAAATCTTAGACCACCTAGATTCATCCTAAACCTCTTTTAAGACCCACATAATCATAAGAATAATATATATACATGAATTTTAGCCCTCTAACCACTAGATGGAAATTAGATATAAATTACACATACAAACTCATAACAAGTTATACACAATCACAGTTATCAATTCCTATTCTACCCTACTTAGCATACAACCATATATAACATTCCTAAGCTTAGATTACTTAGGTTTCTAGTTTCAAGCATATTCAAGGCACTCAACTCAAAATTCATACTAGCTTCACTTTCACTTGTACCAGCATTAAGTGGGGTGAACTACATAGGGCTTGATCCCTCTTTAGATAATTGGTATATTGACAATTGCCATCATAATAGGGTGTTGAGGATGTCCAATCTACCCCACTAACAACATATTACATTACTCGTATTAATTGTATGCCCTAATAACATGGAGGATTAGTGTTTTGCACATAAAATTAGTTGAAATAGGTCATATATAGAGACACAAAACTCATGTACATAGGAACAAGCTTAAAAAACCCAGACACAGGTGCACCCAAAAGCTCAGAATGTTTTACATAGAAGACACTACCACCAAAATAGGGAAACTAAGACCACATGACGCTACTATCAAATTAGGGCACTATTATTTGGGAAGGGTTTTGACACTTGAGTCCTATTTTTGACACTTAGACCAACCTGTGTCTCATTTTTCAACCTCCTAATCTCCCATTTTAGTCATTTTCTAGCTAAGTTTTTATTTACATTATTTATTACTATTTTTATAAAGGTCAAATTAAGTCAATTCTATTATAGATGAATGGTTGTATTTATTGCATATTTCTACCTTGATTTACTATACTCAACCCCCTTAACAACATATGATTTACATACACTAAGTCTTAAAAGGTTAATTTTTTTGGTGAACCTAACTTCAAATATTTCAAAAACCCTAACCTTAGATAACCCTAGGGTTTATGTTTCCTGTCTTTTAAGACCCACACTCAGATTTCAGATCCCTATATTGTTTGATTTATATTTAATATAATCATGATAGTAATGACATATGAAGTTTATCACTTTTTAATACAAAGTTTTCTAGCTTCCTTTATATTCTAGTTATCTTTCATTTGGAATGAATTCAAAGATGACATAAACACATATGTACATGATGTTTTATATTAGTTAAAATGTATGCCATATTTCATTCTATCTCTAGCATGTTATTGTTCTCTTACATGGAATTCAATTAAGAAACAAATCCTTACATACATAGAGGATCAATTACAATATAGTTTATTAGACCTAATCCATAAATTTAATACCCTAACCATGATTCAATATTCAATGTCATATCCTATGCACATGAAAAAATATCCTTCTACTCATCATATCCATGAGGATGATAGCTATTTGCCCTCTAACCAGGTCCATGCTATTACTCTGCATATACATAATTTTTAAAAACTTTTATTAATTATTGATTATCTCTCTCTTACAAGAACATGTCGAGTGTCAATATATTTGAGTGCACACCTTAAAGGGTGCACCAAGAAATGGGTGGGTAGATCATTGGTGCTTCAAAGGATTGTTTTCCCCTATACCACCACTTGCTCCTAAATACTTCCTTAAGCCTTATCTCCTCTCTTGCACACTCTTTAATTCATTTACCACCTTCATTAGGGCTTCCCTAAGCTTAAAACCTTTTTTTATGGTTTAAATTACGCTAATGGCCCCATCAACTTGATACTCAAATTGGTAGAACATGTTAAGGGTCTAGGCCAACCCTTGGCTGACCTAAACCAAGACCTATTTTTTAAAATCAAAATAGTAATACTGAGTTGATTGGGATAACACTGATGAATAAAATTTTATAAAGGTTTAGGGTTAGATTCAACTATATATACACATTCAATTTTCCATTTCTTAGAGAGAGAATAGAGTTAATTATTCATTTGCACTTCTTTACAATTTGCTCTTTTGTCATTCTACTTGAGGAGTTATAGCTTAGGGTTTATACTTGGAGAAGAGTCTTGTCTTGTGGAAAAGTCTTTGATGATTTGGAATTTCTTAGTGATCCTTAAAAACCACAATAACTTCTTTTAAATCACATTTGGCCAAGGGAGAGATTAAGTCTCAACAAGTTTATCTTCAAGGTAAGTATCTCTAACTTTACTCCTCTATTTTAGTAGATAGAAATAGCATAAGTAATAGCTTTTGAATATATTGATCTCTCCATGCATTAGGGTTTTACCTATACATAAATTATTTAGGATTATCTTATGCATGTTTAATTTTATGCTTACTAACCCATATTTTGTGCCATAAGCTTTGGTGAGAACTAAATTAGGCTTTTACTTTCCTTTACATTTACTTTTGTGACTATGAAAACATAGGACCTAGCTAGGGTTATTACACGGTGTTGCATGACTAGAGGCTTTGGAACCCTCTCTAGTAATGTTATTATGGTAAGAGATTCTTTGGTTAGGTCTAGCAGATCCATTTTGGTCATGACCCTAAATATCTAATGTGTCAACAATCGGAAGTGTAAGAAGAATTTATCTTCTTCAAGCTAGGATTGATTTATAGATCAGTTGAATTTTCCTTTTCATACATTTTGGTCAACCCAATGTGAATCAAACCCTTGTAGATTTTATTTTATGCTCTTATTTTGTCATCATATTATATTTTTTAATTGTTACAGTACTATATCTAACTAGTCAATATAGTTATAAAAATCTATGCGTAAGTTTAACACATAGTCACTCCAAAATGACTCTATTATGTCTGGGTAGGTTTTTTCCAAATATAGGTTACTAGATTGATCAATTTGGTATAATATTATTTTTTAGCTCCAAATTCACATACATAGTCAAACTAGTTGACTATGTTTTCAATTCTCTTCTTTCAACATACAGGTCTAAAAACATAGTTAAGACACTCGAATCTATTTGAAACTTCTTTTTCAAAAAACATGTTTTTCAAAATCTATCAATCTAGTCGACTCAGTTAGTAGATTTTTGAATTAGAATTTGAACATCACAACATAAGATTTTACAATCTCAACATCTTCAAGCCCATCAAGGTTTAGTCCTTCTCTCTTTATCATTTTAGTTTTTCCTTTTCAGTACTATTTTTTACAATTTTACATTCTATAAAACTACATCCCTATAGTTAACTAGGTCAACCTGCTCGACACAATTTTATAGTCTTTCTTCTATTTTGAAGACATAGTCGACTTGTTTGACTGTGTTCTTCTAGATCTTGCTTCTATAAAATAGTAGTGACCCAATCCACTCTATTTTACACCTTTTTCATATAGTGTTGTCTAAACCATCTCTATACTCTTCTCAATCAAGGAATTAACCTCTATTTTCTAGTAATTAGTTCACCTTTATTTTCAATTGCTTGCATGCTTAGAGTAACTAACATAGACTAATTAGGTGGTTTTTAATTTATCAATTTAGTCACATAGTTTTTTATCTTTTACACACACTTCCAAATCACTTTAAATTAAAAAAAACATTAATGATTTATCTTTCCAAGGTCTACCTACTTGGATTTCATCACCAAGGGGGAAGTCAACTTGGTTTTCTTACTAAGTATAAACATGTGCTTGATGGTATATATTGAAAATATTAGTGTAGGTTTTTATTTTTCCCTATTTATTAATTAGGAAAATTGTATTTTTGTGCATACATGGAGTTTTCCTACATTTGTGAGATAGGCTAGCTTATGTGGAGATGTGTGTCATAGATGTGTCATAGGTGTCATAAGAATGTCATAAGTAACTCCCTTGATGAGAGTTACTTCTCTATTCTTAGCACCTTGTCACCACCTTTCATGGAGGAGTTACAGTCTATTCTTGGGGTGCCTTGGCCACCTTTTGTGGAGAAGTTACTTACGTACTCTCTTATATGTATTCTTGACTTTGGCCATCTCATGTTAATCAGATTTTAGTTTTCTCCATTTTGTCTTGTGCAATTTATCTTCTTGGATAATTTCAAATTACTTTAGCATCTATGTGGTGTGCACTTGCTTCATCTCATGTGATCACGTCTCCATTGCATTCGCATTATCCAGATTTTGGCAATAACTTCGATATGGTATCAGAGCCACTCTAGAAATCGTGTCTCTGGTTATGCTATTAGTTTATTTTGAAATTCTTACTTTGCTTCCTTAGTAGTTTTTTTGTTTAACTCCGTTGCATTTGAGAGTTTTGGTAGAGTTTTTTGAAAACTCATGCAAATCTATACGGAAACTTATTCAAAAATTACTTCTGAGTTAGAATTTGCCAAGACATATTGTCTAGATCTGTTGTGGCTTTACCAAAGGCAGTAGAATTCTTTTTCACAACGCAGTTCAGCTCCACGACATGCTTCTCTCGTTGCAAGTTAAAGTTATTCTAATCTGAATCAATCATCTGAATTAGAAATTTGAAAAGTGGAGAGAGGCGCAGTGCATTGACAGATCACCCATTTCAACACCTTCATTTCTTTTGCTCCTGCTTCAAGGAAGGGGTAGGCTGCATATGGGACTCAGCCTAAGCACTAACCTCAGCTTGCAGGAGTCGGCAGACTACTGTCTGTCTGTTGACAAAATTATGTTGTTATCCTTCTGCCATGCCAATTCCTTTCGGCACGCTAAGTAGCAGCAACATCCTTTCTATAGCCATGCCATCAGCTGTATGGCACCCAACGTCCAGCAAAATCAGACCTTTTTTTTGTAAATGGCGCCTTATTCTAGTCCTTTTCTGCTATTGTGGGTTGAAATCTACAGTCAATAACCTTCCTTTCCCAACAAATCAAAACTACGCCCTTTTTCTTGGTAAGAGAATTCTGCCAGCACCTTTTTTTTAAAAATGGCGCCCCTTCCTTGCTTGGCGTCCCATGTGGCAACTTGAACTGGGCATTGGTAATTGCTTTTTAAAAAGTTTTCTACCTTTATTCACTTTGCAGTGTCATTTAGTATGCTGAAAAACAAGTAAGTTGAAAACATTTTTAAAAAAGAGCAATTTAGAGGTTTTTAAAAAAAAACTTGTATCTTCAACCTACGAAGACGAAGGGTGAGGCCCGAGTTAGTAGGAGGCCAATTCCCCCTCACACAAACCTCTTTTGGATTCCTTATTCTATGACGAATCCAATGAGTGGTTGGAAGGTGACTTTCTCTCTCAAAACAGGCATTTTTTAATGTTTTAGTGCTTTTTTTGCAAAAACACTAGTTTACGGGAAAATTGAACCTTTAATATCTTGCAAACGGTAGCTCAAATTTGGGTGCCATTTTTTGAAAAAGTATTTGTAATTCAGTTCTCCATAGTGTAGGGTTGTTATTTATCAAAAATTCACTAGTTTATAAAGTGCATAAAATTTGGGTCTCCCGAGACGCATTTTCGGCTGAGTCCGACATCCTGTTTGCTTATAGTCTTGCACTGATTGCTCTAAGACGCATTCTTGGCTGAGCCTGATGTATTTTGAGTGTGCACTTGAATATTTGGGGGGGGTCTCAACATTTCGTGGGGGTGTGATTATTTTTCACAACTTGCAAATCTTTGCTTTCATTCTCCTTTCTACATAATTTCACAACTTGCAATCAACACAACTTCACTTAAATTCAGCTTAAAATGGATTATTTTCAACTTAAACCCCTAACACCCTTCAAATATCATGAATGGAAGGTTAAAATGTCAATCATTCTTAGAAGCAAAGGGTTGTATAGGATCACTATGGGTACTGAAGTAGAACCCAACACTGATGCTGAAGAGGTCAAGTGGTACAACCGTAGTGATGAAGCCTATGGATTAATGAGCTTGTCTATGTTTTCATAATTTCTCTTCCATTTAGAAACCTCCAAAACTCTCAAAGACATATGGGACACCTTAGAACTCTTATTTGGGAAGCTTGATGAGATGAGAGGACATGAGCTTGAAAATGAACTCATAAGTCTAAGTCCTAGCAACTTTGACACCCTACAAGACTTATTCACTAAGCTTAAGGCCCTTAGATTGCAATTGAAAGAATTTGGGATAGATAAGAAAGATGATCAACTCATCCTTTCTATTCTCACAAAGTTAGGTCCAATCTATTCAGTCTTTGTCTCCACTTTCCATGCCATAAAAAGTGCCCTTGGCACTACATGGAAAATGCCTTCTTTGGATTCATTCATTGTCGACTTGATTAGGGAGCAAGACAAGCTAATTCAAATGGGCACAATGAAGTCTACTCAACCCCAAGCTTTGATAACTAGAAATGGTAAGGATAAGACTTCAACAAAGGAGAAGAAGAAAAAGAACAAGGACCAGGAGAAGAAGAAAGAAAACAACAATCTTGCCAAAAACAACACTGAGTCTTCTTCTTCCAATGCTAAACCTAAGAAGGAGAAGGTTAAGTGTGCTTATTGTAAAAAGATAGGGCATGATGAACACAAATGCATGAAGAAACAAATAGATCTCCTTGTCAGGATCTTAGAGTACAATTGATTACTTTTGTATAAGCAACTAAACATGAAATTGAAACCAGAAGTAATAAGCAACTAGAAATTAGAAAAAACAAATAATAAGAGATACAAGAAACAACCAATCTATATGAAACTCTTCCAGAAGGAAATACAATGAAGAAATCTCTCTCTCCTCACACCTCGTAGATGTATAGTAATTCTCCCTCAAGATTTCTCTCTCTCTCTCTCTCTCTCTCTCTCTCTCAATCAATTACAATCAACTCAATTACTGAATTGTACATGCTATGGGGATTTAACCCTACTATATAGTATACTACAACACTAGGGTTCATGAGCCATGTATTCACCACCCTTAGATCCACCTCTTAAATCAAAGGCTCAAATTTGTTCTCTTAAAAATAGCAATTCTAAAACACACAGAAGTCGGTGTCAGTCTAAAGATGATCGATGCCGGCCAACCCCTAACCGATGCTGATCGACCCCTAACCAATGTCAGTTGGTTCTGACCGATGCCGATTACTGTGTAAGCCCAACAACCTCCACATTAGCTCATTAGTGAAGTTTTTAGCTCCATAACTCAACAATCTCCCACTTGGAGATAAACAACTGCACCTGTACCTATACAACAACATCCTCTAAACATCTCTGGCTTGTTTCTCTCTCTTCAAGTTCAATCTTGAAGACCAACAAAAGTTGAATGAAGATTCAACTTCTCCTTTGTTAACATATCAGCAGGGTTCGTATCCATATGGATCTTTTTCAGCTTCAACTGTCCATCCTCCAATACCTGTCTAATGAAGTGGTACCTAAGCTGTATATGTTTAGTTCTTGAATGAAAGGCTGAATTCTTTGCCAAATGAATTGCACTTTGACTATCACTGTATAATTTGCAACTCTCTTGCTCCTTTCCCAACTCTTCTATGAACCGAGTCATCCAAATCATTTCTTTGCTAGCCTCTATGACTGTAATGTATTCTACCTTTGTAGTAGACAAGGCAACAACCTTCTGTAACTTTGAAATCCAGCTAACCATCATTCCACCAATAGTGAACACATATCTTGTGGTGCTTCTCCTACCATCCAAGTCACCTACCATATCTGAATCTACATACCCATGTAGAGAAGTGTTTGACCCTCCATAGCATAAATGCCTATTGCTGGTCCCTCTCAGATATCTGAGAATCCACTGAACTGCTTTCCAGTGTTCATTTCTTAGATTGGCCATAAATTTGCTGACAACTCTCACTACTTGGGTAATATCTAGTCTAGTACATACCATTGCATACATCAAGCTCCCAACTACTGAAGCATATGGAACTCTACTCATGTACTCAACCTCATCATGTGATTTAGGACACTATTCTTTGCTCAACTTGAAGTGTCCAGCCATAGGTGTGCTTATTGGTTTTGCATCCACAGAGGCAGAGTACAGGGGAGCTATTAATGCAACTACAGAGGCTATTTGGCTTCAAGGGATTCTTTCTAAGTTTGGCATTCCTATCAGGTAGCCCACCATCATTTATTGTGACAACTAGAGTACCATTCAGATTTTCAAGAATCCAGTTCAGCACTAGCGAACCAAACACATAGAGATTCACATGCATTTCATTCGAGAGCTTATTCATAGTCAGGGCATTGACTTGATATTTTGCTAGTCTTCGAAGCAGGTTGTAGACATCTTCACCAAACCTTTCACCGAGAGCAAGTTCATTCATCTACAAGCTCTTCTTGGGGTGTGGTCTACATCTGCAACAACATCATCTTCAGGGGGGGCCTTCTAGCCTCTTCTTTCTTTTGTCTCTTTTGGGGGGGGGGGAGTTTTTTCCTACGAGTTTTCTCCTTTTCTCTATCTTATGGGAGATTGCATTTGTACATGGGTACCTCATCAGGCCTAGTTGTCGGAACCCATTTTATATTTCCACATTGCCCACCTAAGCTGTGCTTATGGGGGGGTATTAGTGTAGGTTTTTATTTTTTCCTATTTATTAATTAGGAAAATTGTATTTTTGTGCATACATGGAGTTTTCTTACATTTTTGGGATGGGCTAGCTTATGTGAAGATGTGTGTCATAGATGTGTCATAGGTTTTATAATAATGACATAAGTAACTCCCTTGATGGGAGTTACTTCTCTATTCCTAGCACCTTGTCACCACCTTCATGGAGGAGTTATAGTCTATTTTTGGGGTGCCTTGGCCACCTTTTGTGGAGGAGTTACTTACGTGCTCTCCTATATGTATTCTTCACTTTGGCCATCTCATATTAATAAAATTTTGGTTTTCTCCATTTTGTCTTGTGCAATTTATCTTCTTGGATAATTTCAAACTGCTTTAGCATCTATGTGGTGTGCACTTGCTTCATCTCGTGTGATCACGTCTCCATTGCATTCGCATTATCCAAATTTTGGCAACAACTTCGATAGACAAAACACCTGACACCTTTAATGTTGTGAGATTATGAAGTGAGAGGGTAGGCCTAAATACGAAGCTAGTGCCATTGCCAATACATATCCATTTCAACTTAAACATCCTAAAACTAACCTTATATTACTTTTTAGTTCCCTCTTACAGCCAATGTCCTGATTAGATTAAAATTTATCTTCTTTATAAATTAATAAAAATTAGGATGACCAATTACTTAGAATTTAATTTTATGTTATTGATTACTCTTTGATCATTGTATGTTGTATTATGAAATTTGCATTAACTAGCATTGGTTCAAAGTTTTATATTGTGTGTTCCAATTGGGTCAGTCACATTAATATAATTGCTTGTGTTCATAATTGCATTTTCTTAGATTCTATTTTACAAAACCTTTCTTTGCTTCACAACATTGTTCTTTCTATCAATATAGTCTCTTATAGACTATTTATCCTTTCTTCCTATAGTAAATAGGCAAGCTGTCCAATTATGTCTCTTTATATTCCTATTTAGTCCCCTATCTAAGTAGTGCATATTTGACCTATCCGACTGTGTCCTCTTATTCCTGTTCCCTATTTAAAATTACATTGTCAACCTATACAACTATGTACTCTCTTTAGCCTATCTCAATTTCATCCCTTATAACATATAGTTGACTAGCTCAATTGTGTGCTCTTGTTTGCCCGTTTTATGAATTTTTTCACATACGCTATTGACCTAGTCTACTCTATAATTATTGGCTAATATTTTTATTTATTTAGCTAACTTTGTCCCTAATTTTCGTTCTTTTTTCCTAAATCTGATATTATTTCTTCAAGCATCCTAAAATCCACTATCAAAATATTTATAGATAACATGAATCCATTTAGATACTATATAGGGTGCTCTTTTCTTCCTATCTTTACTTCCAAAGATGATCCTCACTCTTGGAGTACCTCTTCTCCTCCCTCATATTTTAATTGTAACATGGTTCAAATTACTTTAATAGATGAGATTGGTGGATCAAATCCTTTTCATACATATCAAGATAATTCCCATCTTCAAACATCTCACCATAATGTGGGGGAAATTGACACAAGTCTATCCAATAACCCCACATGGAATCTACCACATAGATACTCTCCCCTAATACCAATTTGGGGAACCCTCCTAAAAAAAACCATCCCACCAATTAATACCCCTCATATTCTTTCACACATAGTACAACAAATGAATGTAATGCAAACATATAACACCTCTCAAATGATGAAACTAAAACATCATTTGATCAACATGGCTAATCTTCCTCCCATTCTTCTCCCTCAAAATAATCAAAACTTTATTGCTTCACTCTTATAGATGCCACAAGGAATGTCATTCCCCAACCTATCATGCATAATAAGATGCTTCAACACATCCAAAATGAGTCTTTAGCCCCTTTCATTATTTCTATTGATATTGGTAATATATCTCCAACCATTAAATATGATGTGACTAAAGACACTGCATCTTTTATTAATTTATTCAAAAGTCTTTACAAGGAGTGAATCTAGACTAATACTTTCACCACATCCAAAATTTAGCTAAAATTTTTACTAGTGATGTGGTATAATGGTACAACCAACTTTCCCAACATTGTATATGGAAACTAGAGGATTTAGTCAGTCTTTTACTTAAAGAGTTTCAACATAATGACCTTCTTGAAAATTTCCCTTGTCATTTCATCAATGTTAAGCAATCTCCCACTGAATCAACTCATGATTTTATCAAACAATGGAAATATTTGGCTCACAAGGTTGATCATAACATGACTAATGACAACTTGTTTAAAATATTTATAACTGCATTAACACCTTCACTCCAATACAAGGTTTGGACTTTCACTCTCCAAATTCTAAATGAAGCTCTTGACCATGCCAAATGTCAAGACTTCTTAATGAAACAATTTGAACCTAATAACAAAATCATTAAAATATATTTTCAACATTCAACTAATGTGATAAATGACAATCCTCCTCAACCTAAAATGGGAGTAGCCAAATCCAATAATCCCAAACCTTCACACATGCCATTAATTATATAGCAAATGAAATAATTATTAGCACCTTGTAAACTATTCATGTAACCTAATAATCCCACCAAATGGTATGAACCTAATCGATTTTGTTGGTTCAATGCTGATATAGGTCATTCCGATGAAACATGTAGAGGGCTTAATTTTTTTTTAATTTCATTTATACTTAGTGATTCATTCAATCACAAAGCCATGATTCAAATCTATCATCAAGATTACATTAACGCTTCTCAAAATAAACAAGTGTCCAAATCTTCTTCTTCTGACAAAACTAAATCTTTCTCTACCTGTAAATCTTTATAAGATAACAAGGATATTTGTGTGATTGGCACCAATTATGACCAATATTACACCAATTACCAATATGTAAATGTATCTAAGGTCAATTATCAATGTAAATCAACCCAAAAAGATCCTATCATGAAACCTAGGAAACCATCTTTGGAAGAACAACTTCTCAAAGATACTACTAGTACTCACTTAGCTTCAAAAAATAATGAGGAACCATCTCTTCATTCTAAACCTCTAACCACTTTTCTTCCTCCTAAACCTATTCTACATTCTAAGCTTCATTCTAGTTCTTATTCTTCAAAACCCCATTAAAAATTCCTAGAAGAACTCTATTCTATACCTTATAAAATTATTCTCATGGAGTTAGTTTGTACCTCTAGTTATCATAGTAAGTTCCTCATACAACAAATTCAAGAAATTGAAGAGCCCTCTCCTTTAGAAGAGGAACCATATTCTAATGAGCCTCAACCAACTAAAGTTCATACCATTGAATCCATTTGTCCTTCTTCAAAACCCTCCATAGAGTTCATTGAAGAAGACAAGATCAATAATGAGATCATTTTTTTAGTATATGATCCACCCATATTCATTAAAATAACCATTAACACCACCCTCATTCATAACATATTAGTAAACAAAGGGTCTTGTATTAGTGTGACATCTCTTTGGCTCATCCAACAACTTAGCTATAACAAAGATCACCTCAAGCAAACTTGTTTGACATGTCATAGATTTAACAAAACTAATCAAAATCCACTTGGTTATATTTGGATCCCTATTACTATTGAACCTAAGACTATACAAACTAATCTTATGGTCCTTGATTTACCATTATATTATACCATAATCCTAAGATACCCATGGACTCATCATATGAGGGCTATCGCTCTTCTAGTAGCCACTGAATCAAGTTCCTTTGTAATGGTAAAATGTATAAACCTGAGGATGAACCTAACCCATGGAGTATTTAGCTCCAAAATCCCAAATCTCAATATCATATTCCCACTATTATGAATATCAATAGTGCTCCCTTACCTGAGTTCATCAATATAAATCCAAATTTACATATCATTCTTACTAATTTTGATAATGACGAGCTTAATGACTTGAAAAATACCTATCATAGTACTAAGCTACATCCTTACATCTCAAAATGACTACCTCTATCCTTATTACCTTGTGATCATACCATCCCTCTCATCAATGAGATCACCTATTTCCCCCTCCATGCAATGTTTAGGGAGCATCTTACATAGATGATGACTTCACATGCAATGATTATGGACTGCCTAAATTATTTTAAGATCTTTTAATCATGTCTCCACATAAATTCAATAATTTAGGCCTTTCACCTTCTAGAGTTCCTCTCAAGTCATAAGCATGTATAATTTATCAACCTTATGATGATGACTACTTCTTGTCCCAAGCTCAATCATGAGACTTAGATGTTCAACATTATCAGAAAACTTTAGCTCAAATACATGATTTCAACCATGATGTTCATACCATTTACATAGATTTTGAGTTAGCACCTGAAGGTCATGTACCTCATTCTAATTCTCCACTTCTTGATACCCAATGGGTTGTGGAACAAATCTTACCCCTCTCACCTTTGAAACTTCCAACATCTTTTATACCTTCTACCAAACTAGTCATTCTATATGAACCTTTCCCTATCAATAATGCTAATGATAAACTAATTGAATCTAATCAACCTTCCTCTATAGTTCTACCTATTCTTGATCTCACCCTTGATGTCAAGGCTATAGATGTAGGTCAAATACATTCTAAATATGACCACCATGGTAACAAAATTATTGATCTCAAAGTATATGTGTAATATTATGGCCCTCTTCCCACATTTCCTAGCGATGAAGCCATCCTTGAATTTCTACATGGTCAAGAACTATAACTTCCTTGAAAACATCATAAACTTGGTAATTTAAAGAAGAAATCCCCTTAATTTAATATCTTCATAAATATCATTGTTCCTAAAACAAATCCCATTTCTTCTCTACCTAACATACCATATCATTTCCAAGATGGGAATGTTATGCCTATCGATGAAACAACATGAATAAAATATGACACGATATCATGCCTTCAACCTATAATAGTCTTTAGAGAACTTACATCAACTAAAAATGATAAATTTTGTTTACTCTTTGATAAATATCATGAGACTTTCATGTGGTCCTATGAGGACATACCTAGAATTGATCCTATTATCATGGTGCATAACATTATCACATATCTTGATGTCAAACATGTGCAATAAAAACAACATAAATTTCCTCCTAAAGTTTTAAATAGATGCCATGAAGAAATCATTAAACTTCTTGATGTCAAATTTATAAAACTTATGGAATATTCTAAATGGGTCTCAAACATTGTCCCTGTTTACAAAAAAGTCACCATAGTCATTTGTATTTACATCAATTTCATAACCTTAATCTTGCGCTTCCCAAGGATAACTTCCTATTACCTTGCATATATTCCATCACTGATTCCATTTTTGGTTATGAAATGTTGTCCATTATGGATGTTTTTTCAATTTATAATCAAATTTATATTACCCTTGAAAATTAACATAAGATAACTTTCACCACAAAATGGGGCACCTATTGTCAGATTAAAATTCCCTTTGGCCTTAAAAATGCTAGAGCTACTTATCAGTGAACTATTACCCACATTTTACATGACCTTATCCATAATATTTTAAAAACATATGTGGATGATCTCTTTTCCAAGTACAAAATCCACAAAACTCATATTTTTGATGTTGGTATCATCTTTGATCACCACATCAAATATAAAGTTAGACTAAACCCCTAAAAATATGTCTTTGGCATCACATCTGGTAAATTAATATGGTTCTTAGTCTCTCTTCATGGTATTGATGTTGATCTTACTCAAATCAATGCTATTATCAATATGCCTAATCCTCATTCCATCCTAGATATTCACACTGACCTTGGCAAGCTCGGGGCAATAAGATGATTTGTCCCCAAAATGGATTATTGTATTAATTCCCTTCTTAGAAAAGGTAATTCTCTCAAATGGATGGATCCTTGTTATAAAGTGTTTAAAAATATGAAATAATCATTTCTTCATTCACCCACCCTTCATCCACCCTCCAATGATTGTCCTCTAATATTATACACTTCTTCCACACCCATATCAATTGGGGTAATGCTTACCCAACAAGATGATACCATAAGAGAGTATGCCATCTATTATATTAGTTGAAGTCTAATTGATTATGGAAAAAACTATATTAAATTTGAACATGATTTCCTCACTATATATTTTGCAGCTGAAAAGCTTCATTGTTATATTTTTTTATCAAACAACTTAGGTTATAGTCCATTCTAGTCTCCTTCATCATTTTATATTTAAACTCTTTCTCCCTAGAGATAGAATTGGCAAGTGGATGGTTATTTTAATGGAATTTGATCTTTGCATTATCATGTAAAAACCTATCAAAGGTCAAATCATTGTTGACCAACTTGAATTAGCTCCCATTCCTTCTACTAACCACCTTCAAGATAATCTCCTTGATGACAATATCCTCTACATTAAAGGTCTTAATCAAGATATATCTCTTAAAGATTACTTCCATAATTTTAGTACTAACCTCTAATCTAGTAATCAAGAATATTATTCTCTCCTTGATATGACTAAATCCAAATTAGTCATCGAAGAACTTCCCAAAATAATTGTTGATTTACATGAAGACACATGGACCCTTCATTATGATGCTTCCAAGTGCCTTCAAGGAGTTGGGGCAGGTTGTATACTCACTAATACTTGTGGTTAAATCATTCCTTTGGAATTTTGAATTACATTTGATGCCACTAACAATATGGTAGAATATGAAGCATTAATCATAGGAATAATAATAACACTTGATTTGGACATTACATATTTGCACGCTTTGGGTGATGCCTAACTCATCTGTCGATAGGTTAATGGTGATTATCAATAAAAAAAAAATAGTATTGTTTATCATCAAATAGGCACTACCCTTACCAAATAATTCACTTCTTTTACCATTTATCCTATCCCTAGAGATCAAAACTATATTTTTGATTCAATCGCTTCTTCAGCATCTCTATTTCATTTGCACTAAGTCCTAATTGATTCTACTTTTATTATTCAAAAAAGAAATTCCCCATCTTCCATTAAACCACAAGATTCACTTATTTGTCATATTGTGGTTGTCACCATTTGATAGAGCCCATGGTATAAAGACATCACTCAATTCCTTGAGAATCAAAGCTATCCTCCAAATATAGATTCCTGTAAAAAGACTTGAATTTATAAGAAAGATTTCAAATATATCTTTCTATATAACATCCTTTATTATCTCAATGCTAAAGGTACCCTACTCCATTATGTAATGAAAGAGGAGGTTCCTCCTCTCCTTGAATAAGCACATGGGGGAATTTGTGTTGGTCATTATAAAAGACATGTTATAGCACACAAATACTTATGTATGGTATATTTTTGTTCTACTCTTGAAAAGGATGCCATCAAGTTTGATAAAAAGAGTAGTCCTTGACAACTTCATGATCATATCATCCATTCACCGATAACCAAACTCTAAATTGTGGAATCTCATTGGCCATTCTCCATGTTGGTATTGGATCTCATAGGAAAACTACCTAGATCATAATATGGGCTTGTCATTATCATCACGGCTACGAGTATTTTACCAAATAGGTCAAAACCATGCCTCTTGTCAATGCGACCAGAACCACCATTTCTAAAGTCATCATCAATAAAATCATCTATAATTTTAGATTTCCCCATACTATCATTTATGATAATGGCATTAATTTTAAAAATAAAGATGTGAAATAGCTTTGTGCTAAATTCAAAATCTCTCACAAATTTTCCACACCCAACCATCCATAATAAGATGGCCAATTTGAGGTCAATAACAAAATCCTCAATAAAATTATCCAAAACAAAATCTTTAAAATTCATATGGATTAACATCTTAATCTATGTCTCTTTGGGCCTATCACACTAGCATATCCACTACCATTGGGGCAACACCATTTTCACTAGTCTATGGTTTTGAATTTATCCTCCTATTAGAATTTGAGCTTCCCTCTCTCCATATATCTCTTCATAGTATCATACGTGATGAGGAATTACATGAAGCTCATCTTCATGATATTGATCTTCTTGATAAACATCATCTATTTGCTCTACAACACAATCACCAATACAACACTTGCATCACCAAATAACATAACAAAAGGGTTAATCTCCACAATTTCAATGTTGGTGATCTTGTCCTCAAATTAGATCACACCCATGATAACGAGGGAAAATATGCCCAAAAATGGTGGGGCCCTTATTTATTAAAAGACATACTTGGTCCTAACACCCATCAGCTTTAAATTAATTAAGGCCATATTTTTAAAGAGCCCACTAATGTGAAAATTTTTAAAGAATTATTTTTCTTAGATCTTTCCCTTATTATCATCATTTATATATGCTATCCTCCTAATAATTTTTTTAGGATATCTACATGGGTCTCACCCTCTATAGTAGTTTATCTTTCCAAAAATGTTAGCTCCTTCTCTTTGTCTTTTGGTTTCCTTTTTTTCTCATGAGTTGCATTTTAAAACCATGGATAGGACCCAATCTTCCTCATGAATTTGTTTGATCTTATTGTTTCATTAATTTTCAATGATTTTTCAGCCCTTAGGTTTCTATTTTGTGAGTTTTAGTGTAAAACCATGGATAGGACTAGGCTTTCTTCACAAATAACATCTATCTAATTTCCTTTATTTTTTCACATGCTTTATGCATCCTCTTAGGTTTCTATTTTATGAGTTTTAGTGTAAGACCATGGATATAGCCATGCCCTCCTCAAAAAATCACCATCTTTAATTAATTTAATATTCCTTTTCTATAATTTCAAGCAATGGTTATAAGTTTATTATCCCTTATTCTTAGCTTTAGCTTTTATAGCTAAAATCTGCACAATAAACTATGTTAGCATGTTTCCCTACACTATCATTCATTATTATGATAAAAAATCATACTTCACTATCATTATATCCCTTTTTCACCTTTATCACATTTTTTGCGAGTTGAAGTAATTAAAATTGTTTCATGTTTCATTCCTCTTTATTTCTTTTCCTTCCATTCCACTTTGGATCAAACAAGGTCAAATTCAAGATAACACTTTTATTTTACGTAAATTAATAAGACTCTTAGACACCATGCTCTCTAAGTTCTCTTTCTTAGCAACCAAGCCCAATTTTTTTAAATACTAGTCATATTTAGCACCCTTATTTGGTTTTCTAAATCCATATGGAGGAGGAGTAGAAAAACCCATCAAAATTTAAAAGCCAAATAATTTGAAACAAAAGGAAATAATATAAAATACAACATACATAGTCAAAATTAAAAATCACACCAAACGATGTGATTCATAGCACATCTCTTATTTCCAATCAAAGCTCAAACTCCATAATTTCCCTCATGATAGAGTTGAGGTCCCTCAAGGTATAATAGGCCAGTAGATTGGAATAGGAGAATTCAAAATAATCTATGGTATTATCTACTTTCTCACACAAGTACCCAAACTTCATAGTAGATGATGACTCTGTAAGGGGTCCTAAGGAATGGGGAACAAATTGTGGGAAGGTAGGTCCATTTTAATTTTCATGCATACAACCTTCATGGGATGATATTTGTACTTTATTTGATGATCCAATATTTGTATGGCTAGGAAAAGTTATTTAGAGTTCTTAACATCGAAATTCCTCTTATTTTGACAAAACTAATTTAAGTGTCTTGTCTTCGATAAAGAGTTTCTCTACCTTGTTTTTTCCTTCATTTTCCCTACTGACCCATTTAATTTTCCCTCCTTAACAAGAAAGTGTGATTCTAAATTTGTTTTCTCACTTCTATATTTCCTCTTCTTCACATCTTAAAACATGTTATCACTAATCTATTTTAGTTTTCTCTATCTTAAGAACATGATATGCTTGAACAACTCTGGATTATTTTGTTTACACCATTTATTTACATCTCTATAATTGCCTTGGTTTATTTAACAAGTTTCCATTGTTATGTTTCCTTTTTTTTGAACAATTGAATCCATTTCTATTTTTAATACTTTTTCCATTATTAACTGAGGTTGGTTTGTTACTTCTCACTCACCAATGTTGTTTTCCCTTTTATATCCTTTTTCCATTGATAACTAAGTAAAGATTGTTATTGCTCACTCATCAATTTTATTTTACCATTTTCATGCCCATATTTGTTTAAGTAAGTATTTTACTACTTTCACATTGATTTTTAATTACCATTTTTGACTTGTATCCTTGGTTTGACTTGGTTAGTCTGCCTTTCTTATTTAAGGTTTGCTTTTTTGATTTTTTGGTCATTTAGTAGCCTTAATTTTTTGGCTACTTGGTTTACTCTAAATTTTGACTTGGTCATGTGGTTGTAACTTAACATTTGTCACCCCAACTTACCAAATATCCAAGTATGTCTCATCTACATCTCATAATTGATCTTGGATTTCCTATGTTTGTTTATTTTTTCTCTTTAGTTTTGCATCCTTGAGTTTTTCTAAAGTAGTCTCTAACCTTCCACGATCAAAAATACAAACACATCAGATAACCATCCATCAATAAAGGTAAGTCAAGGTACACATACATTACTTTTATTTTTAGTTATTTTCCTTTTAGTAATTTACTTTCAATTATTTTATGTTTTAAAATACTGCAATTTATTTATCTTTATCATTATGTGTTGTTACATTCTATTTTCTAAGCACCATCTCATGTTACACCTGAGTGACACATGATTATATTTGAGTGGGGCATATATATACACATAATATATATATATATATATATATATATATATATATATATATATATATATATATATATATATATATATATATATTGTCAATTATTGATTCTTTCTCTCTGGTAGGAACCTATCATGTTTCAATCTATCTGAGTGGATGCCTTAAAGGGTACACTAGGAAAAGGGTGGGCATACCATTAGTGCTTTGCAAGATTGTTGTCTCTTATACCACCACTTTTTATCAATATAACCTTCTCCTAAATACTTCCCTAAGCCTTATATCCTCTCTTTCACACTCTTATAACCATTTGCCACCTACATTATCCCTTTTATGAGCCTAAAACCCTTTCTAACATTTTATGTTACACTATTGGTCCCATGGACCCTATACTCAAATTGGTAAAACACATTAAGGGTCTAGATCATCCCTTGACTGATCTAGACCAAGACCTAATTTTTTTAATCAATAGTGATACAAATTTTATTGGGTTGACCCTATCGGTTAAACTTTCAAAAAGGTTTAAGGTTAGATTCAGCTATATATACACATTAATTTCACCATTTCTTAGAGAGAGAACTTATTTAATTATTTATTTGTGATTATTTACATTTTATTTCATCTATTCTACTTGAGTTATAACTTAGGGTTTATACTTGGATAATAATCTTGTCTTGTGGAAAATTCTTGGATGCTTTAGATTTTCTTAGTGATCTTTACAAACCAAAATAACCTCTTGCAAAGCACCTTTGGCCAAGGAAGAGATTGAGTCTCAATAAATTTGTCTTCAAGGTAAGTACTCTAACTTTACTCCTCTATTTTAGTAGATATAAGTAGCATAACTAATGTCTTTTGAATACATTTTTCTCTCCATGAATTAGGGTTTTACCTATACATAATTTAATTAGGATTCTCTTATGCATGTTTAATTTTATGTTTACTAACCCCCATTTTGTGACAAAGATTTGGTGATCACTAGATTAGGCTTTTAGTTTCCTTTACATTTACTTTTTTGAATATGAAACTATGAGACCTAACTAGGGTTATTGCATGATGTTTCTTAACTAGAGGATTTATAACCCTCTCTAGTAATGTTAATGTGGTAAGATATCCCTTGGTTAGGTATAGTAAATACATCTTGGTCATGACCCTGAATATCTAATATATCAACAATCATAAGTGTAAGTAGTATTTATCTTCCCAGAGCTAGGTTTGATTTAAAAATTAGTTACATTTCAATTTGCATACACACTCCTCCATGAAATGATGCATCCTATACTATTGTTACTAATACTTATACTCAAGCTATTTATGACTCCACATCTCCCCTATAGGGTGTGTGACTACATGACCAACCAAAAGTAACCAACATTTTCACTTGTGAGACTCCAAGGGATTAAATTATCAGTATGACCAAGATAATATAATAATTATAGAATCAAAATAAGTTATTAAGTGAAAAGGTCGCGTTATTGGTAAATCAAATTACATATACCAAGTATTCAAAAATTTATAGTATTCATCATGCATATGCATATGCACCTAGCAAAGTTGTGCCTAACACTCTTTCATATCCAAATCGTAAATTACAAGATGAAGAATAAAATCAAGATCAAAATAATACATAAGATGGGAATCAAGACACTATCCACCCACTTAGCAATGAAAATCTTATTATCAAAAAGGACGAGATTTTATTGAGTTTCAAATTTAGACTTCAATAAAAACCCCATGATCATGCATAGTTTTTTCAAGCCATAATGGAAATAAAAAACAAATCAAATAATGGCCAATATTCTACTCCCTCAGATTATAATATCATTACACCTACTTTGGGGGCAACTCAACTTGTACAAAATCCAATTTTAACTTGACAAACTTTAGAAATGGAAACACTTCCTATGGCTAACTCCTTTCCTCTACATATAAACTCACTTATGCATGAGATTCAGTCTCTACATGCTAAGGTGTTACATGTTGAGCAAGGTGTTACTTGCCCATCACATGACTTGGATTCTCATGTTATTTTATATACACCTTTGGCACATCACATAGTGACAAATATTTTTCCATCCATATTCATGGAACCTAAGCTTAATTTATATGATGGTAAGGGTGATCCAGAGTACCATCCATGGAAATTTCATGCAACGTGCTTGGACTATGTGTCAAATGATTGGATCCTTGATAATTTTTTCCCATGAAATTTAAAGGACTATGCCTTATATTGGTTCTATAATCTTCCAAATCAGTCTATCACCACATTAAATCCATAGTTAGATATGTTTTTAGCACATTTTAAATTAACATCAATGATAATATCTCATATGCTCAAGTGGCACAACATAAACTAAAATTCAATGAGCCTATTATAGAATATGTCTTACGATATAATACTATATTGGAAAAGATGACTAGTTCCATGATAGTTCTAGAGCTCTAAGACATTTTAAAATAATGTTTTCTACCAACATTACATGAAGCTATATTATTTAAGAAGTTTCCAACCTTCACAGATTTATGCAATATAGTGAAAGAAAAGAAAGTCAAACTTCTCTCTTTGGAAAAATTAAATTATATAATTGGATTAAAATCAACTAATAATAGTTCTAATAAGCCTCCATATAATGTAAGGGCCATTGAAAATAAGAATAATCAAAAGGCCATAGTTAACATAGCTTCAAATCCACCTCCTCACCTAGTTTTATCAACTCTTCCATAGAGAGTTTTCACCAACCTTCCAAAATCTCCATCATGTGTTTTACAATAGCTTTTAGAATGTAATGCCATATCTCTCCCTATCATCAAAGAGGTCAATATGAAACCTCTTCTAAAAAGATATGATTCTATTGCATTATGTGAATATCACAGGGCACCAGACCATACTACAAACTGATGCATCACCTTAAATATTAAGATATAAGATTTGATAGAGGCCAACGCAATTTATGTGGGCAAACCCACAAAGGCACCCAAATTTAAACAAATGGAATCTAAGGCATTGAAGATATTCTCAGATTTGTTTCTAAAGCATACAAAAAATGAGGTAGGGGACACTTTAAATGTTCACTATACATATTAGGGACATCCACCACTGACATCATGCCACACTAATACAAATGATGCACACCCCCTACACAATATCATTAGTGTGTATCATAATTCAATACTAGCTAGACCACTCATCATGTTTTTTAGAACAAGAGATTGTTGATGGTGATTTAGATTTATATGCACTCTTTGTATGAGACTACATAGATCATACTCTTATTCAGAGTATTATGGTTGATAATGAATCAAGTACTAACATGTGCAATATCACACTCTTACAGAATTTGGTGTATTCAGAGTGGGATATTTATCTGACATAAATAATTATTGATGGTTTTAGTGGCCATATTAAAATTTCCATTAGGGAGATTTTAATTCTGTTATAGGTTGGTCCAACACATGTGGCCACTAGATTCTTAGTAATAACTAGTGCAAGAACATTTGACATGTTATTAGGTAGGCCATAGGTATAATATCTATGATCCATCCAATCCAAAATGCATAAATGCCTCAAATATATACATGTTAATTAGATGATCAAAATTAAGGGTTTTCCATATGAATATCCTCTACCTATCTCACAAGAAGTCACACCATAGTTACCAATTATAGTTTTGAGCATAGTTCCTATCAGTACATGATAAAGTTAAGTTGAGCCACCAATGTAGGTGAGATATACTCTTAAAGTGTTACCATGTACACATACTCTCTCATGAAGACCATTATTAGAGAGACCCCTATGTCAAAGATATGCTACAAATTCTATAGGGCATCCCTCTACTCATTTTAATTTGAGATCAGTATTATTAAGTTCTCAAGGTTGTCACCACAAGGCACATATGCTAGATACAACATCTTCTACTAGATGGGTCCCTAAGACCCCTACATTTCACTAGACACCATAGTCAATTTCACAGATTTTTAACACCACTTCATAGGTAGTGCCAACTATGGATCACTCAGTATAGCAGGTTATGGGACCTTAGTTTCCTTTTCATATAGCATGCATGATCATTGTTCCTTTATTTGACACATGCCACATTGATAATGGATATCTCATGAGACTCATTGATTAGTATTGTTCCTCTCTTATTTTACATACTTTCCTTATTTATTGCTCTTTGTTTATAGTTTCATTTTCATGTTTCTTGTATATAGTTTATATGCAAAAAATATGAAAACAATATAATACATCAAAAAAACAAAAACATTCAAAGATTTACTCATAAAACATAAAAATTATAGATTGCATTCATTGTCATGTTTACATTTACTATATTTTCTAGAAACTACATATAATAGATATATTAGTATAGTTAGTTTTATCATACATACATGATTCACTTGTTTTTTTTGAGTGCTTGATTATTGCTAGAGGACACATGTCTACTATATTGATCTATATTTACTACTATCTACCAACTATGGGTATACACACAGATACATGGGTTCCTCATTTGATACATTCTCCCATTTAGGGGAATCATATACATAATTTTGATAACCATGTTACATCTTTCTAAACTCTACATCATAGATTTAACATTGTTATATCTTGAAATTTATCATCCTACACCTACTCAGATTCATTACTAACTCCTACTACTCTAGACTCAGCCTATATAAATTTTAGCTCTTATACATGTTTTACCACATGCTCATGCATAATTTTATTTATATCTTTCCTAGTTTAGATTTGATTGTGTCTTTACGCATTTTATTTTCAAGGGAATATTAATGTGCCATTACTCTATGGCTCTATGCCACTTCTTCTCATTATATGTATTCTTTAGACATGTGCCCATGTTGTTGTGTGTACCTTATTGATTGTACATGTAGACATTTGAACATGTACTTCCATGTGCTTCTAAGCCAACTTACTTGTTCTTTTTGTATGTGGACATTTGAATGTCTTTATTTCTCATATTTAGTGACATGTGACCATGCCCCTTATATTATGGCCCTTTAGCCTACTTTGTGTGCCTCATGTGTGTTTTATGTATGCTTTCTTGTATGTGTCATGGCCATGAAACTATCTCTTGATTGTTACACACTCCAATTTTAGATTCCTTGAGGGACCTCCTTCATCTCCCCTTCCTACATAGATGCCATGATGGACATAATGCCCCATTCCCCTAGGTAGATACTTAATTATTAGTCAAATCTGTTGTTCATATACATTGTTACATCTATCTTGACAACATTATGAGTATTATACCTAACATACATCACACATTAAAAACTTATACTCAACTTATATTACATAATGATGTTATGTATGCAAATTATATTGGGTTATTACACATATATAATATATGCGCTGGCTAACACATATTTTGTACATATTTTTATTTTAAGGATAATTTTTGCATAGGTTCAACAACTCCCCTCAAAAGAGTAGGAATTCATAGGTGTTTTTCATAAAGATTAGGATATATGGATGTTCTCAGAGTACAATTTTTA
>JARHVA010000809.1:2297500-2397500 GCA_037957365.1 Torreya grandis
TCTTTTTATGAGTCTACATTTATCATCATCCTATTTAGAGTGTCATGGTTGACAATGGATCGAGTATTAATATGTGTACTATTACAATTTTATAACATTTGGGTTTTTCAAAGTAAGACATTTCTATGATCGATACAATTATTCATGGTTTCTATGTCCATGATCAAAGCTCCAATAGGGAGATTATACTCCCATTATAGGTTGGGCCAACACATGTGGTGATTAGGTTCTTAGTCATACCTAGTTTAAGTATATTTGACATGTAATTAGGTAGGTCATGGATACAACAAATCCCATTCCATCCAACACATACATATGCCTCAATTATATACATGCTAGTAAGGTGATTACAATTGAGGGAATTTCATATGAGTATCCTTTCCTATCCCATAAGGAGTTACATAATACCACCAATTATAGATATGAGTACAATTTTTATTAGTACACCATATATTTTAGTTGATCCACTAGTGCAGGCAAGGTTTACTTCTACAGTGTTACCATGTATGCATACTCTCCCATGGATACCCTTATTAGAGAGACCCCTGCATCAAATACATGATATAGATTTTAAAGATCCTCTCTTTACCCCTTCCATTCTAAGACTAGTGATGTTGAGTTTCCAGAGTTCTCAGCATAGAGCATCCATGTCAATGAAATCATTTTCTACTAGATGGGTCCTTAATATCCCTAAAGTTCACAAGACATTTGAGTCATCTTCACATATTCCTATCCCTAATCAAAAATCAATGTCCACTATAGATCACTTAATACAACTAGGTCCTATACCACATATACCTTTTCAAATAACATGCACGATTACTCTTCCTCTCTTTGATATAGGACACCTTGATAATGAGTCTCTTGCAAGACTTATTTGTGATTATCTTACTCCCTAATTGTACATAGTTTCATTCAATCTTTATTATTGTATATAGTTTCATTTTCATGTTGCTTGTACATAAATTATGTCCATAAAATACAAAAAATAATATAATATGTCAAAAACATAAAAACATTCAAATATTTGCTTGGAAAATACAAATTATAGATTTTATGCATTTACATGTTTATATTTATTATACTTGTGAGGTACTACATATGTTACCTATGTTAGTATAGTCAGTTTTATCATACATACATGCTTTAATTATTCTTTTCAAGTGTTTGTAGATGCTTACAAGACCTAGGTCTACCACATAGATCTAGATTTACTACTATCTACCCACTAGGGTAACATTTGTAGGTTCCTCATTTGACACATTCAACCATTTGGGGGCATCCTATACATAATTTTGATTATTATTTTACATCTTTATATACTCTATATCATAGATTTAACATTGTTTAGATCTCAATATTGATCTAACTACACTATATAGATTTTTTGCCTTATACTACTACTCTAGACTTAGTTATATACATCTTTGCTCTTGTACATATTTGCACCACATGTTCATGCATACATTAATTTATATATTTACTAGTTTTGAATTGATTGTGTCTTTATGCTTCTACATCTATTTGATGGCATTTGAATATGTCATTGTTCTACTAATATATGCCACTTCCTTTCATTGTATGTATGATTTGGACATGTACCCATGTCCTTGTGTGTGCCTTATTGATTGTGTATGTAGGCATTTTAACATGTCCTTTCATATGGTTCCATCCAAACTTTCTTATTGTTTATGTATGTTGACATTTAAACATGTCCTTGTATGTATTATTTTCTTAGATTTAGTGACATGTGCCTATGTTCCTTAAATTATGGCTCCTTAGCCTACTTTGTATGCCTCATGTGTATTATAGGTACATTTTTATGTATGTGTTATGGTCATGATAATTTTCTCTTGCTTGTTACACACTTTAGTTTTAGATTCCATGATGGACCTCATGCATCTCCCCTTCCTCCCTAGGTGATTTAATGGACATCATGCCCCATCCCCTAAGGTAGTTACTTAGTTTACTACTCATATTTATTTTCCATACACATGATTACATTGTTATATCTATCTTGACAACCTTATGAATGCTATATCTAACATACATCGTATACCAATTTATGCTCAGATTATCTTACATTTTAATGTCATATATATACATTATATTGGATTGATAAACATGTCATATATGCTTAGGCTAACACATATCATATAGGTCTTTTTATTTTGAGGATAGTTATTACATAGGTTCAATAAGTAGCCTCAAGAGAGAGGCCATTCATAGAGGTTTATCATAGAGATCAGGCCATCCAAATTCACCTAGAGCATAGTTTCCAACACTTAGGCATAAAGTACATATCTTAGTTTCAAGAAAACATAGTGAAAAATAGCCAAATAGAGATTAGCTTTAATTTGGTAGAAAAATAATATAATTAGACACTAGTGCCAAAAGTGGACATTAAAACCACATCACTACTATACAAGGTGTGACACTACTATCCAATTTCCCCCAAAACAAGAAAATCTATATTTAAAAAAAAATTACAATAGGTATAGTATAGGTTTACATAAATTCAATTATAAATTATTAGTTTTTATTCAATTTTGCACAAAATCATACCAGATTAATTGGATTAGGGGCATCATGCATGACATGATAACTCCAATTTCAGTTTTAGATACTTAGATATAGATTATTACAACTCAATATAGAATCCATATGCTAAGATATCATATTTGGAGCATGTGAATGACACATTATTTCTATATGATAACTTTTGCACCACTTGATCAGATGGAATGACAAAGTCCATGTTTTTAATATAGACACCATTTGAACCATTTTATACCATATTTTATGCCTTACTCTATATTTAGTAGTTGGCATTATCGAGTAGTCCTTGAACTACATACCCAAGTTCCCAAAAGGCCCTAGGCCAATTTTCATTCTAGAGTTCCTGAAGGGTTGCAAAGTCATTTTATATATTTCTAATTAAAATCATTTAGCTTTAGTTGAATTACACACTTTTGTTATAGATGTATGTACTACACATGGTTAGGAAATGATGGAATCATAGTCTACATCAGTTCTTGATCCACCCACACATGAGGATTGAGTAATCCATTCAACATAGTCCAAGTTTTTCATCGATTAATCATTGTTATACATAAAGGATGTCACCACATTTATTCATTGATTTACAAACCTAGTTAGGTGTATTTGTTCATTTCTTCTCTCTTATCTCTTTACTTAGGTTTGTATTTTAATTTCGATATATCGTAAGCAAGGACTCATTTATGCATGTTTAATTTTCAATGCATGCAATAGAACATGCTTCACATACTCAGATCCAGATTCATGGGATTCACCTCTTAGGTAAGTCCAAGTATGTTTCTTTTCCTTTATCCTATTCATTTTAGTTTATTACATTCTAGGATAAAGGGGTAAAATGTAGTCATCTAAAATGTCACTTTAGTTCTAAGAGTGTTACTTGAGACCACCCATCCCTAGCTTATCCCTAGACTAAGGCTTATTTAGACACTTATCCAACTTTAGTGCATGCCTTATGCATCCATAGACATTTCAAAATTAGACTTAGATCCATACTTAGGCATCGTGGCCCCTAATGCCTCATGTTATTCCATATGGACATTAACACCATAATTTGGAAACTAGCACCCTCAACTAGTGTCCTAGTTAGGTGTTATTAGCCTTTTCCATCTTTTCAACCCTAAAAGATATGGCTTTAGTTCCTAAGACACCTAAGGTTAGACTAGACCTATTTCACACTCTACACAAGTACTAGATCAGTATAAATACATGACTTTTATCCCTTTTCCACTAGATGGGAATTAGATACAAATACACACAAATAAGATCATAACAAGTTGTGCACAATCAATGTTATTAATCCCTTTTATATCGTACTTTTTTATACAATCATCTACAACCCTAATAATCTCAAAATAAACATAATTCTAGTCTCAAGCCCCAGTCTAAATTATTAAATCAACATTTATGTGGTCTTCACTTGAACTTGCACTAAAACTTAGGTGGGGGAGAACTACATCAGGCTTGATCCCTCATCTGAGTATTAGTATGTAGAGAAATCTCATCAAATTTGGTTATTAAGGATGTCCAACCTACCCAACTAACATCACACTTTTGCTAATTATGCTAATTAAATACCCTAACCACATAGATGTCTAGTGTTTGCATAAAAAATTAGTCAAAACATGTCATAGACAACGAAGCAAGGTTTGTCTACATAGGAAAAAGCTTAACATACTCAAACAGACTTTTACTTAAAAGTCAAGATCAGTTATTTCACAAAGAATATTAGCACAAAAATTAGACACTAGAAACACAATACTACTATCCAAGGTAGGGAGCTATTTTTAAGGAGGGTTTTGACACGTAGATCATGTTTGTGACACTTAGACCAACTCATAATCTAGTTTTTAGCCTCCAAATTTTTCATCTTGGTTAGTTTTTAGATAAGTATTTATTTGTGTCATTTGTTTCTATTATTAGAAATATAATATTAGATCATTTATTAAAAAATTAGTGGCTATATTTATTTATTATTTCTTCCCTCATTTATTTTACTCAGACCCTTTAACAACCTAGGGCTTAAACTCCATAACCCTTAAAAATTTAAATAAGGTCTCCTTTATGAAATGTTATTAAGGAAAAAAGAGAAGAAAGAAGAGAGGATTTCCCTTCAATCAATTATTTTCCTAAAATTGAGAAGATTTGGGGAGGGAGGAACAAACACCAACAACCACAAATTTCTCATTTTATTTTATTTTCTATTATTTTATTAACAAAAATAATAACTCTTTCTTATAAAAGATGAAATAAATGAATCCATATCTCTTTTCCTCCATTGTCATGCATGTCACAATGTCCCAAGTTTCCAAAACTCCAAAAATATCCTTCTCCCACAAAATCCTCCCCTAAAATAATTAACCCAACAATTACTATTAATTTTAATTCAATGAGGACTATCTTATACATGGGTTATTTCATGTCATAAAAGGACCCCTACTTTTATTGCACACTATAAATTTTCTTGCACGAAAATTATTACACAAAAATCAATTCTCTTACATGCCCACATGGGCTCCTTAAAAACAAATAATTCTAAATTAAACAACTTTCAAACACTCCACCAAGTGGCTCATGCCTAACAACTAGGATAGGACCCTAGGGTTATAGGTTTTCTATAAGGCCTATGAGATGGGGCTCATAGCTTCTATAGAAGGTCCATGACCCCTTTTTAATATAATATAGGTCATTTTAATAATTAATAATTTATATGATAAATATGTGTAATTTTAAACTTAATTAACCTTTCATAAGATATTTAATAAACATTAAACTATTAATGAACAAGAAGGAAACCACAATTTCAAAATTATACACTATCACAAGATATCACACTTAGAGAACACCTCAAACTGGAAAATAAATAGAGTTACTCTCGTGGGTTATTAAAAAACATCCCTCCTAATCTTGAGGGGAAGAGAGAGAGAGAGAGAGAGAGAGAGAGAGAGAGAGAGAGAGAGAGAGAGAGAGAGAGAGAGAGAGAGAGAGAGAGAGAGAGAGAGGGGGGGGGGGAGGGAGAGGGAGAGGGAGAGAGAGAGAGAGAGAGAGAGAGAGAGAGAGAGAGAGAGAGAGAGAGAGAGAGAGAATGACTAAAATGTGTGTGTGTGTGTGTGTGTGTGTGCGTGCGTGCGTGCGTGCGTGCGTGCGTGCGTGCGTGTGTGTGTGTGTGTGTGTGTGTGTGTGTGTGTGTGTGTGTGTGTGTGTGTGTGTGTGTGTGTGTGTGTGTGTGTGCGTGCGTGTGTGTGTGTGTGCATGTTATAACCCATATACTTTACTAAGAGTATGTAATTTTGAAGGGTTAGAAATCAAAGTAGAATGACTAAAAGGTATGGGGTTATTTACTAAAATAAATGTTAAGTATAATAAGAAATTTACATTTATAAATATAATAATAAGGAATATAAATACAACATTTATCTTCCTTATAATTATATTTATAAATTTAAATGTCAACTTATACTTTTAATTTTTTGAAAAACATAATAAATTTGGGTTACTCTACATCTTCTAGAATTGGCCTCATAGCTCCACAATTTATAATGTGAAAGTTATTCAAAATATAAGTTGATTAGTATTTATTCAAATTTAAGATTTCAGTAATGAACTTAAGGATTTTAGGGTTGTAGATGCTTAAATATAGATTTATATGTTAAACTAGACTTGTATATTTGATAAATATATCTTAGGGTTGTACCCTTCAATTTTACCTCACAAACAAACAAATCAAACTAACCATATCATTAGGTTTAATTACATATTTATTATTCCAACATTTATTACTTTAAATATATAGATCACATGTAACCACATAATGATGAAAATTTGATATATATCTTTCACTGCCAATTACAAAGCCTAAATAACTTTCCTCCTCCTGTATAATTGATGCAGGGGAATTTTAGATACACTCCATTTTTGTCTTGTCTCAAGTGTTTAGGTGTCTTAGAATAATTATAGGGTCTTTTTATGGTTTTTAGAGGTTTTAGGTTGCTTGAAGCATTCAAAAACACATTTCTCGCTAAAAACATTATTTAAATATTTGAATGTTTGAGAAAGTTTTGGGATGTTCTTAGCCTAGGTCATGTTGTCTAATGTTTATGTTAGGTCTATGAGGGGTTAGTATAGGTCATGAAATGTATGGTCAAAGGCCTTTAGTCATAATTCATCCACAATCCCATAGGGGGTAGTTTTCAATAATGGATTAGAAGCGTGCAAGAATTAGTTTTGGTAGTTATTTTGTATATAAAATTGTCATTTTGTATTCTCGATTAGTGGCCACAAAATATTTGATGAATTATGGGAATTAGACCCAAGATACAAAGAAAGGATGATTTTAAATGTTGAACAAAGACTGGTAACTCTATTTTCTGGGTATACATAATTATGATTTGATAATTATGTACATTTGGTAAGTTGATGTTTTGAAATATAATGTTTAGAATATTTATATCATGAATGTTAATATATGTTTAAGAATGTATGTTTGTTTGAGGAAGTAATTTTAAGTAATAAAAGAGAAAAATAGGTTCTTGTTCTTGAAGAATCATAATATAGACCCCTATTTTGAGTATTTTGTCTTGGTTGCAAATTGTATCTTCATGATTGATAGTCAGATTGAATTGGATAATTATTTTGAACATTTTTAAAGGATTATTGAATGTATTTTGAGACTACATGTTACAAGTAATAGTAATCAAAGCATTTGATGTTTAGACCTATTCATGAATAAACCCCTATTTGAATTTGTTTATTGTACAACAGACTGGGTGCTTGTTTTAATGAAAGAATAATCATAGATTCAATTTGTACTATGTTCTAAACATTTATACAAGTTATTTGATATTTTTCAAGAGTTTAATATTTAAAGGAATTCCATGAGAACTGTTTGAGGCTTGCAAACTAATAAAAAACCCTGGTTTCTTATAGCAAACTATTAGTGCATAGACTGATCATTCTATGACTACTATGAAAGGTTCATACCATCTTTTTACAAGTTATATAAGATGCATTGGTGAGTATTTTAAATTTATCTTGAATTTATTGTAATCTTTTAATTTTCTTGTGAGTTACTAACTTGTTATCACATAGCATAGGCCTATATACTATCATCTTTCTTGACACAGTCAACCACATGTTGATAGTAAAAGCCAAGACAAAGGATTGACCAGTGATATTTAATTATTAAGAGATGTTCAAAAGGTTAATATAGACTTGGTAAACCTATTTTTATTCTTTGAACCACTCTAAGACATTCACAATCAAATTTTATCTGCTCTAAGGCTGAGATAAGCACCTAAAAGCCCTGATCTAGGGTTTTAGTCAAATCTCACATTATAATCTTAAAAAAATGTCAAAATTTTGTAGACTGATCATATTTGAATTTTTTATATTGAATATCAATTTTTCATTATGGTACAAAACCATTTGTATAAGTTAAGTTGATTGAGGGTGCAAATAGGGTAAATAGGCCTAATAAGCCTAAACAATAGTATTAAAGAGGTTTAAAGAGTGATTAAAGCTTGGAGTTAAGGAATAAGACTTGGTAAAGTGAGAGGAAAGGTAAAAGAGTATCTACATCAAGTTTCAATTTTCAAATTTGTGAAAGTAAAGAGTTGTATAAAGCCAATAATCCCAACAATAGGGTTAGAAGGACTGTATGAAAAGTATGCAAAATTGAGTAAAGGAAGGATTGAGACTTGGAAGGTGTGGTAGAGTTTATGATATGATAGAGAGGGTAATGAGACTAATATATCAATATCAAGATTATTGTAACCATAAATATCATCAAAGGAACTTCAGTTTCTTATATGTAGAATGAACAAGGGAGCTTTAAGAAGAAGTGGAAAACCATAGTTCAAGTGGTGCATGTTGAGTTAATTCATAGAGTGAGAGATATTTGGTATATGCTATGTATCATCCAAATGATTCATATTCATGGGGATATTTCATAAAGCCATCATCTCAAAATTTTGGTCCTGTTAAAGGTCTCACCTAATGTTATGATTTGTCTTTAATCTTTATGTGCAATCTAGTTCTTCCTTTGACCTTTGGGATTGAAAATTCTTGGATTAGTAATTATTATTTTTACCACTTAGTAACACCTCATTTATTGAATTTGTAACTATAATCATAGTAATAACTCACTCTTTAATTCTTACTATTCATCTCATGCACAAAATTTCCTTCATGTACTTGCATTAGCTTTTAATAGGTAACCCAACCTTAGGATCCAAACACTAAATATTTATTTAGGATTAAGAGTCCAATATAAATTATTAAATAATCTTAAAAGATCAAAAATACCTATTTAGACTCTTTCCAACTTTCAACTCACCCTTCATTGGTTCTTTCCACATAGTTCACTCTCCATGGCTTGTGTAGGCTAGTAGCCATGTTTAAGCAATTCCTCTTTCTTTGATCAATACAAGATATATATTCAATATATCTTCACAATTTATCACATCATGTATCCCATTTAATTTTTATATAAAGTTTCATGTCCTATTTCCTTCTCTAGCTAGCACTCTCTTTGGAAAATACCTCTCTTTTAGGCTTGATTAGGCCTTAATTGCCACATCACTACCCAAATCCATACTTATACATTATGCACAACTCTGAAACCTATTTATTTAGGTATAAAACATGAATTTATTAAATATTAAAAAATTTCATTAAAAATGGACAGTGGAAACTCATTTTAAGCACAAAACCCTAATCTTAGGGTTTTCATGTCCTACTCAAGGCCAAGAGCCTTATAAAATCTATATCTTAAGTTACAAACCACTTAAAAGTACCAAATAACTTTATTTGGGATTAATAAACCTCATGAAACCATTATAATAGGTTATATAACTTATCACATTCTCTAAAGGCCTAGGAATCATAATTTATTGTTGACTGAGTCCTCTTTTTATTGACTGTGTACCATTTGACCCATCTTTATAACTTCCAATGCATTTTAAAACATTCATGTGCTATCATTGAGGTTATCCAATATAAATTCATGATATTATTGGAATATTTAAATGTCATTCCTCTTCACAATGACCATTTCCACTTCCTTTGTCTGTAGATTATGAAAATAGGGTTTATACCACATGTACAATATTTTCACTTTCTATACAATTAGTAAATAAGGGTCTGGTAAGTTAGACCTATTGGAATCCATAAAAAGTGAAAATATTGTACATGTGGTATAAACCATATTTCCATAAATTCCTATAACTTACAACCTTTATCTTACTCCAATTTTTTCAACTTCTTAAACATTACCTTTCTTAGTCATAAACCCATCTAACATGCTACAATACTACAAAAAAGGCTTCTCAATCAATATGCAAGTTACCTATTATATGAACAAAGTATTGAGAGTTCATTCAAATTTCATTCATTGGTTTCACCTTTAAACTAAGTAATCTATCCTCATATCTCATATTTCTTGGTCTACAGGGTATCCTTATATTAGGAATAAATGTTTCCCTTTAAAACACTTTGTTATTCTTCATTTCCTTATAAACCATGACTGTCATGACCAACATACCTAAGGATGAGACTAACATAAATTTATTCACCTTAAAAACATGTTTCTTATCACACTATGAATTTTCCAATATAGGTAAATATTAATAAAATCAATGCATGTGTGTGTCATACACCCTTACCACAATAAAGGGTTCCTAGAATAGACCTTCTCTTTGCTAAAACCTATAGTCCTAAATTCAACCCTAAAAATATACAAATATCATTTAGAGGTTAATATTAAATCCATCCAAAACAACATATGAATAATTCAAACATGTATTAAACAGAGAGCACACATCAATAAGCTTTCTTTCTTTATTCATGAAAATTTGTTCATTCTTACAAAATACAGTCCATTGATGGATTTGTCATCTTTGTTGTGAGGTTTTTTTTTCATTTTATCATTATATAACCCTCTTCTCTCTTCTTATAAATTTATTCTCCTCTCTATGCTAATATCTCAACCTATGTACCATCATCTATTTCCACCAACTTTAAGGGTGGTTATCGAATTTAGTTACAAAGCAACTTCTTTTCTTGCCCACCAAATGTATGGGTGAGGGGTTACCAAGAAAAAATGACTTCCACCTTATTAACTTAACCCATATGACTTATTACCACCCTATATATGAATTCATTAGACTCTTTAACCCACTTGACTCATATATTCACTCCTTACATGCTTTTATCCCTCCTAGACTTAGTTCAATTATTTGAATTTTAAAATTATCTATTTTGGAGGGAAAAATTATATAGCCTATAATACCAAATATTACTAAATAAAATGGACTTATAAGGAACAAATGGACCTAATAAGGTCCCTTACACACATTTACTGTACACTTTGACCAATATTGACCTTCTATTTACCAAAATACAAAAATGACAACTTTTGCTTGATGCTCTTGCATCATACTTCCTAGGAGGGAAATAATTATGCCTCCAAATTTATTTATTTTTTTTAAATTTTTCATTTAAGGGTCCTACATACTCAACATGCTCCTGCACTTGTGTTCTTATTCCTTCTTTCTTGCCAAACTCTTACATTTCTTCTTCTTGGCTTTGTCTAGCCTTCTTATCCATGCATCCTCCACCTCTAGGAGGTATTCACAATATTATAGATTTGTATTTTAAAATATTACAACTTTTACAAGTAATTTAAAACCTTATCATGCTTATTTGTAACCATATAGGTCTGATTCATCTCTCTCATGCTTGTTTCATGGCTTGTTTTCTCATAAATCTCAATTGATTCTTGCCTCTTACGTGATTTTTTCTCCTTAACCCTTCTATCATATTCTTCCTTAGGCTCTAATGGACCCTTTATCATGTAAATATTTGTAATTTTCTCACTTTTACTTTATTTTTCTACCTCTTCTTCAAACTCCTAGACATTTTGATGTCTTTTCCCATCATCTTGCTCATTATACAAGAGCAACTTCTTGTTTCTTTCTTCTCACCATAGTACAATATTATTTGGAATATTTTTGTCTATCCATATCCATTATTAGAGATTTTAAAATAATCAATAAATTTCATAAATGAATAACTCACCTTTTTTGCTTCTTCATACTCTATTTTCTCGCTAACTAACTTGCTTGTGTGCACCTAGGCAGTTTTCAAGAATGGACTAGAAGCTTGAATGAATTAGTTTTGGTAGTTATTTTTATATAAACTTGTATTTTTGATTTTCAAATAGAGTTTTTAATGGTATTCAAAGTAAAGGGACTCAGATACCAAGAAATGAAGAGAAGGTTCTAAAAATCTAGGAGAAAGAATTGTAACCCCTATTTTTATCCTATGTATGCACAAAGATAAATGACTATGCTGTAATTAATCAATGAAGCAAGAGTTATGTGTAGTGTTATTGATGTTTGGTTTAATTTGGTAGAGTTGATCCATATATATTGAACACATTTTGGAAGATTTATATATTCTTTTCAACTTTGTTTGTATGGTGAACTATTAGGCCTATAAGAAAGGTAACTCAATTAGTAAGTGACTAAATTGTAGTAAAGACTATAACAAAAAATATAAATATGAATGTTGATTGATTTTATAGGTAAATAGTATTGTTTATAATCTTTAATAACTATGTGGAATTATAAAATCTATTTTGTGATCAAATTCTTGTAGGAAGCCTTACAGTCTCTATATCCTGTAGTTAGAAGTGTACAGACAGTTATTTCAAGAAGTGTTCAAGAAGGTGAAAAATAAGTTTGTTTTACAAATATTGTATAGGGTGTTCAACAAGGATAATTTTAGCTATTAATACTAAAATTTCTTGGATATTCTATTGGATAACCTACAGTTCTGTTAGGACACTAAACATACTTTTTTAAAGGTAACCATATATCTTGTATGTTACATTAATATGTAAGAGATGTTGTAGAGTTGTTATGGATGTGAATCATGAATGAAAAATTCAAGAGGAGGATTTAAAATACTTAAAAATTATATATGGGTTTGGAAAATGATTTTAATAAGGTTTAATGACAAGAACTAACATTCAAGTTCTTACATGTATGATTGTGTACATATGGTAAACCAAGAATGAGTTGTAAAAGGTGTGTAGAAGGGTTATTATGTTGATATGATGATTGAAATGGGTTGAGTTAAGTCCCACATAGATTATAAAATATTTATTAAGTATTGAAAGAATTTTTAGTGAAAACAAGAGCATTTAGAGAACTCTCATGTGAAAATAGGGAAACATAAACCTGAACTAGGGTTTGTAAATAAAAGTTATATTATAAAACAATATGACTAGTGGAAAGATTCCAAAATTTTTAATTAGGGAGGTATCATTAAATATAAGGATATTATTTAGTTTTAATTTTATCTTCATATATTCACATGTTGAAAGGAGTGATTGAGTGTGAACAGTGACAGGGTTGACCTAACTAGGCCTAATAGTGGCCCTAAAGAGAATAGTAAAGAGGTTAAGAAGGATAATTAGATCTTAAAAATTTAGGAAGAGGACAAGATCGATAGAGGGTATTAAAATATAAAAATGGTTTCTCATTATCAATCCATAAAAAGATGTACATATCATTTTAGCCAAAGAAAAGGCTACAAGAGTTGATAGGGACAAAGATGAAAGCTACCAAGGGAAGAAAAGAAGGGGTAAAGTAAGTTTCAAATAGAGTGATAGGTCTTAAGAGAATACAAGGGGTAATATAATTTTAAAAAATCCCATGAAATAGTCAAAGCATCAATGAACTAGAGATGGACCATTTGAACCTCTATATAAATAAGGAACATTGGTAAAGAAGCAAATTGGTGATTTAGTTGATCATCTATGCATCATTTTGGTATTAGAGATAGTAAAAGATTATTAGTTGATTATGAACAAGATTGACAACATGTTTTTTGAAGTGAAGTCTAGGATAGGGAACCAAGAGAAGTGTTCCATGGAGAGAGTTAACAGAGATAAAGACTTTGTTAAAAATATGGTAGACCAAGTGACACAATTGATTACCCCATTGGTCATGAGGATGGAGGATATTGATGATTCTCTCAAGGAGAGAGAATAGAGAGAAATGATAGATGAATAAGCAATAAATATCAAGAATCAAGGCCAAGTAGTTCCTTTGAAACCAAAGAAAAGTGAGAGAGAAAATGGAGAGGTGGTTCAAGAGAGACCATGAATGCATGCATTAGTAGTTCAAGAAGAAGGCATGGGAGTACAACACCATGCATGTCATATTAGATCATTTTTAGGAAGAATATTGAAAATATATTAAGGTCTTATGAGATATGGACTAAGACAAAGATTTCAAGGGAAATGTTGCCATTGCCATAGAGAGGGATATAGGGTAGCAAAGTGTCTAATGAATATGAGTAGAAGTATGGTGTAGTAGAGTACAAGAGAAGAGAACGAGGAAGTAAGACAAGAAGTAAATGATTCTTTAGTCACATGGAAAATATTATTGTAGCAAAGAAAGAAAGTCAAAAAGTGAACCCAAATAAGAAGCTTATTCAAAAATAGGTACAAAGTAAAAATTAAGATCTATAATGTAGTCATTGATGGAGGAAGAACTAATAATATTATATTTATAGATGGTTCAGAAGTTGGGCTTGAAGAGGATGTCACATCCACAAACATACAAGGTTGCATGGGTTCAAAAGGGACATTGAATCCTGGTAAGTGAGCAAAGTTGGGTTAAATTTCATATAAGAGGATATAGAGACAAAGTCTTATGTGATATTATGCCCATATATGTTTAGTATTTGATATTAGGGAGACCATGGTAGTTTTATAGGTAGGCTATTCATGATGGTCAAGCTAATACATACACCATCAAGCAACATGGAGAGATACAGACACTTATTCAATTCAAAGGTTAATAAGGAAGAAATGATAAGAGAATAATGATTATGGAAACAAAGAAATATTGGAGTAAATCCATGAAAAGTTTAGATTTGGTCAAGGCACCAAAGAGAGAAGCAAAGGTAAGTTGTTTTGAGATGGTGAGAATGAATAATTGTGAGTCCACAAAGTTGGACATGAAAGAGGATGAACAAGAATGTAAGGTGACAACAAGTAGTATTTAAACAAAGGAAAACATAACACCTATGAGAGTGCTCAAGAAATATTATAACCAAAACAAGAGGGGAAACCAAGCCCATGAAAGAGATGATATAATAATGGTAATAGACATTACAGATGAAATGGAAAAGAAATGGTCTAAGAATGACACCAAGTGAGAGAGGAAGATGGATGATGAAGTGTCCAAGGAGGTAACCCAAGAGAGAGCCATGAAGGCTCCAAATTTTATTTATAATAAGTTATTTTGTGATATAAATGTAGTTAAGGATTAGAAAACCATTAAAAAATATTAAGTGAACAAAAACATAGATGTTTAGGTTTAAGGAGATGAAACTCAACCTATTAAAGAAACACCTTGCCAAGAGATGAAGATTAAAGAAAAAGAAACAAGTTTCATAGTTCAAAGCAAGGCAAGAGAGACAAAGTTGGAACAAATTGAGGATAAAGGAAAGTAAAAGATAGAAGAAATAGTATGAGAGTGGTTGTATCATCATTATAATCAATAAAGTCAAGGTGAAGACAAAGTGGTACAACTAAATTACTCTCTTAGTGAATATGAGAGTCATATTAGTAGTCAAGTGGTAAAGTTGCAGTCTAGAAGTACAAATATTAGTAAAGCATAATTAGAGGATGAGATATAAGATATTGTTGGATTAAAATTAGTGGAGGCTATAGGACAAGATATAAGAATGAAAGATTAGAAACCTTTAAGATATTGGAAGAAGAGAAAGAAAAGTAAGCAAGTCACATTAAGCTTAGAGCTTAATTTATTTTTCCCTTAGAAGTATGATGTAGGGGAATCTTATATAGATTCAATTTTTGGCTTGATTTAAGTTTTTATGTGTCTTAGAATAATTCTATGGTCTTGTTATGGTGTTTTATAGGTGTTAGGTTGCTGGAAGCATTCAAAAACACATTTCCCACCAAAAAGCATTATTTAAATATTTGAATGTTTAAGAAAGTTTTGGGATGTTCTTAGCCTAGGTCATATTATCCAATGTTTATGTTAGATCTATGAGGGATTAGTAGAGGCCATGTAATTTATGTTCAAAGGACTTTAGTCACAATTCATCCACAAACCCATAGGAGGCAATTGTCAAGAATGGACTAGAAGCTTGCAATAATTAGTTTTGGTAGTTATTTTGTATATAAACTTGTCTTTTTGTTTTTGGGATAGAGTTTTTAATGGAATTCAAAGGAAAGGGACTTAGATACATAGAAATGAAGATAAGTTTATACAAATTTATGAGAAAATATTGTAACCCTTGTTTTTGTCTTGTGTATGCATAAAGATAAATGACTGTGTTATAATTGATCAATGAAGCAAGAGTTCTGTGTAGTGTTTTTCATGTTTGTTTTGATTGGTAGAGTTTATCCATAGATGTTAACACATTTTGGATGTTTTATATATTATTTTAAACTTTTTTTTCATGGTGAACTATCAGGCCTCTAGGAAAGGTAACTCAGTTACTAAGTGACTAAATTGTATCAAAGACTATAACAAAATATTTCAATACAAATGTTGATCAATTTAATAGGTAAAGAGGATTGTTTATAATCTTGAATAACTTTGTGTGGAGTTATAAAATATATTTTGTGATCAAATTCCTATAAGAAGCCTTACAGTCTCTATATCCTATAGTTAGGAGTGTGCAGACAGTTATTTCAAGAAGTGTTCTAGGAATGTTAACAATAAGGTTGTTTTACAAAGAATATATAGGGTGTTCATCAAGGATATTATTATATATTAATATTTAAAGTGCTTGTAGATTCCATTAGATAACCTACAGTTCTCTTAGGACACATATTTTTTTTGAAGGTAACTGTGTATCTTGTACATTGTAAGAATATGTAAGGGATGTTATAGATTTGTTATGGATGTGAATTAGGAACACAAAAGTCAAGAGGAGGATTTTAAATACATTAAAACTATAAATAGGCATGGATAATCATTATAGGAAGATTTAGTGACAAGAACTAACATTCAAGTTCCTACATGCATGATTGTGTACATATAGTAAACCAAGAATGAGTTATAAAAGGTGTATAAAAGGGTGGTTGTGTCAATACAATGATTATATGGGATTGATGTAAGTCCTAAATAGATTATAAAATATTTATTAAGTCTTAAAACCATTTTTAGAAAAAAACAAGAGCATTTAGAGAACTCTTAGGTGCAGACAAGGCAATAAAAACCTGAACTAGGGTTTGTAACTAAAAGTGATATTATAAAACAATCTGATTGGTGGAAAGATTCCAAAATTGGTAATTAAGGAGGTATCATTAAATATAATGAGATTATTTATATTTAATTTTATCTCCAAACATGCATGTGTCGAGAGGAGTGATTGAGTGTGAACAGTGACAAGGTTGACATAACTAGGCCTAATAGTGGCCCTAAAGAGCATAGTAAAGGGGTTAATAAGGATAATTAGAGCTTGAAAACTTAGGAAGAGGACACGATTAATATAGGGTATTTGAATTTAACATTGGTTTCTCATTCTCAATTTTTACAGATCTGTACATGCCATTTTAGCCAAAGAAAAGGCTACAAGAGTTGAATGGGACAAAGAAGAAAATTGCCAAGGAAAGAAAAAAAGTGGTAAAGTAAGTTACCAATAGAGTGAGAGGTCTTAAGAGAATAAAAGGGGTAAGATACATTTGAAACATCCCATTAAATAATAAAATCATCAATGAAATAGAGAGGGATCGTTTGAACCTCAATATAAAGAGGGAATATTGGTAAACAAGAAAATTGGTGATTTATTTGATCATCTCTACATTAATAATTATGTTCAGTGTAGGAAAATAATGTCAATGCTATTGTCCATACTCCAATTCAAGTGTACTTACCCTAAAAACACTCAAATTTTTAAATATTTCAATGTGTATGGGTTGGCATAAAATTTTCATTAACCCTTTTGTGAGGATCATTTCAAAAGAGCCAATATACATACAAGTCAAAGCTTACTCATTATTCATCTAAAAAAAATACCAAGCAAGAATGTATTCAAACTCAGTCAATCAATTTCAAAACTAATTTATATTTACCTATTCATCCTTATTTGCATATCAATTATAGGATAAATAATATTATAAGTCTAAATCACCCAAAAGACAAACTATGATTCATATTTGTCAAGTTACAAGCTAGATCACTACATGCATCTTCATATAATGTATTTCACCCTTATGCACACACACTACCACATATATGGGAGAACTAAATACATTAGAGACCCTCATTGGAGCATTGGCTATTTAGGTAATACTCACTAATAAAGGGGTATTTGAGGCCAACTTGACACTGTGATCCCATTGAACCACCTTTTTGCATGGTAACCTAACCTAAGGTGTAGAGATAGGGTTTGATATATAAAAATGATATAGAGCCTGTGTGTGAGATGCAAATAAATTAGACAAAAGGTGATAATAATAAAAATGACCCAGGTGTTCACATATTGATACAATGAACATTATGTATAGGATAATTTCATCATGATTTGTATAGTAACATCGATGCAAGTGTCCACAAGTCACCATAAGTGTCAAGGTAGCCAAAATAAATATTTATAGAATTTGTTAACTAGTTTTTGAACATCATACATATCACACATGTACATATTAGATTTATCTATGCATTATTTTATAAGATAACTATTATTTTTATTTGTGATTATGTAATCAAAATATTATTTGGCATTGTAATTTTTATATTTAATATATTAAAAATTCAACATTAAAATTTAATATCATAAACTAAATTATTTATTTGAACTACTTTAAGGAGTGGTTTACTTCAATATTGAATATTATATTACTCCTAACTCATAATAATCAATTAAATTTCCAAAAAATGGGTAAACATTTGGTGAAACCCACCTTTGAATCTTCTTGTGAAAAACCCTAGTTTAACTTAGGGTTTCTTGATTTCCTACTTTCTAATTTCTGATTTCTAATTTCTAAATTGTTACAATATTGAAATAAGATTAATATTTATTTAAAAATAATCAATGATGTTTCATATCGATAGATCTAGTACTTATTTATTTGTATAATATATTATTTTAATACTTTTTTGTTATTTACCATGCATTTCTAAATCAATAAAAGATATAATCAAATGGAGTAACTAAATTGGCCAATATAAAGATAGAGTTTTGAAACAAGATCATAATTTAGTCTCTCTTTACAACTCTTATTACAATAATATTAAACATCTTCCTCCTGATAACATTAAGGAGGGTGATATCTACCATCCTTATAACAAGGTCTAAGATTTCAATTTTATAATGGGTAAGGTGTTCCATCATATGGTTTCAAATTAAGGTAATAAATACATGTTTTCTCAAACCCATCAAACTCCCACTTTTCTCTAGATAGTGTGTGTATGAATATTCAATCCAAAATACCTAGAGTTTGTGCTTGTGAGATCCTTAAAGGTCAATTCATCCTTATGTGCAAGTTAATACATAATTTGTAAAAGAATTTTAGTTCAAATATCAAATTATTGGAAAATAAAATTGCATACCTATAAAATAAAATATATGATAGTGTTAACCATGTGTTTTCATCTTCATCTAGAATTTTTTTTCCCAACAAGGTTTCCTATTAAAATAAGAATTTAAAATAGAGTTAATCTATAACTAATGATCAAAAAAGTGAACAATATATTTCTAATAGTAAAATATAAAACCTAATATAAATGCTTCAAAATAATGTGATCAAATCACCCCATATAAATCCTATAAAGAGATCAAAATACTATTGTGCATATCATGGAATGCAATGGCATTATACAAATTATTATTTTGCCATGAAGGAAAAAATACAAAGTAAATATGATAGTGGTGATCCTATAATAGGTACATCAATCAAGCAACCCACTCATATTTTGAGTACCTCTCCTAAAACACAAGTGCAAAAATAACAAATATGGATATAAAAGGATAATTAAAAACAAAAAATCTCGAAAATGCAAAACATAGATAAATAAAAGATTGAAAAATAAAAATTAGAGAAATAAAAGATTCCAAATGAAAAGTTAGAGGAAACAATGCTACATCAAGATGAAAAAGTAAAACTACACAAAAAAAAAATATATATATATAATGAAAAGGATACAAATCTACCTCTCAATAATGATACTTGGATTTCAAAACAATATGATTTTGGACAAAAATATTTACAACATTTTGGTTAACATGGTAAAGGATTGAAAATACATTCACATGGCATCACTCATCCTATATCCATAACTAATCATAATGAGTATCAAGGATTGGGATATACTGGTAATACTAATGCAAATCATTCAAAGATGCATATTTATTTTTATAATACAAAAGAACAAGAACTTAAAAATGGAAACATGTCCAAGGAAAATGAACAAATGGAGAAAGAATGTTGGGGATCAACCAACAATGGATTACACTTATGAAAGCAATCAATGCGGAAATAAATCAGATAGATAAGTAACTGAAATGATAAATAGCACAGAACAAGATATACAAGAAAACACCCTGAAAACTTGTATTAAAAACTCTTTACAATAGGAATACAAATGAAGAACTTTGTTCTTCCACACCTCTCTCAGATGCACACAAGATCTCTCACTAGATCTCTATTCCTCAAGAGCTTTCTCTAAAGTACAGTCCTTCAAACATTCACAATGTTCTACTTCGTACTCAATTACACTCTCATACGCTTCATCATTACAATAGCTTAGAAGATCTCTCCTACATATAGAAAATAGGAGACTTGAGCATGCTCTTACAACAAACAGTTAAGCCTCTTCAACAAGGGCTCTAAAAATAACATTGCTAACAATAGAGATGCGAGCATGAGTTTACAACTCAAACTCATCATGCAAACACTCGCTTCTGTCCTCGGAAATAGCTCTCTGGACACGCAGGTAACCGACGTCGGTTCCTGTCTGTTCGCCTGTGACCGTCGCCGGCCGACCATACTGCCGACGTCGGCGCCTCTGAACTGCAACTGACCGACGTCGGTCGCTCCTGACCGACGCCGGCGTCTGTGTAGACCCGAACCTGTTTGTCTATGCTCCATGGTGAAGCTTTTAGCTCCACATACCTAACAAAGAATGAGTACAAAATAAACATTTAAAAAAAATCAAGTCATACATCAAAAGAATAATGTTACATGTGCCCCCTCATATAAAGTAATTAAAAATCATTAATCAAAGCATAAAATCATTGAACCTTTCGCAAATGGGAAACAAGGGCAAAATATCATAGCTGATCCAGATTGTGAATTCAATATATGTACCTAGAAATTATTTACATCTATGAGATATGGCATGGAAAAAGTGAATAAATCTAATGCATTTAATATTTTATTTGGATCTATTCAATTTAATTTCAAACTTGGATTAAAATAATGCTCTATTACACTAAATATTAGTCCTTTTTTACTAAATGTAATGCTAAACTTGGAAAACCATGGTTACTAAGAACAAAGGAAAATATCTCTTAAGTAAGGATATCAAATACAAACTTACCAAATGAACATGAGATACTTTATGATTTTGATATGCAAACATATGGCACATATTTTCATGAAATTTTATTCATTTACCACTCCTTACAGATCCTCATCCTCATCTTGAGATCATTGGATAACTTATGTAATTTCTATCAATAATTCAAAAATACCAAAAATATTTAACATTTCATATGTTTACTATATTTTACATATGTTATTACTTTATGTTAGTAGATAGCTTATCATTTATACACACACATGTTTCATGGGTACTTTAGTGTGATATATACATACATTAGACTTGATGATATATCAAGCATGCATATGTTGGATCTTTCTTCTTCCAACATGATATAATATGTTGGGGGCATCATGCTTATATGTGATCATGATTGACATAGGTTATATATTTTTATGATAGTTTTTCATTATATTAATAATATTATATATATTACACATGCATATACTCATGTTGCTATTTTAAATAGTGTATTTTATATGCTATACTACATGACATTTTGATAACACATGTATATAGGGACTAGTATGAAATGCTTATGATAGTTGATTATGTATCATTACTTTATCTATTCACATTATCTTACTCAAGTGTACTTCTTGTGTGATTATTTGTATCTTTTGTGTAATATTTAAACATGTTCTTTTACTTGTTGGCCATAGTGCCTTGAGTGTTACATGACCATTTTTTGCATTCTCCTTGGATCCCACTTTGTGTGACATTTAAATGATATTACGTTTGTGCTTGATTTTTTTATAAACTTGTTATCTTATAGATATTTCCATATTTCATATCATGCACCATAGGGATGGTTATGTATGTATAGTATGAGCTTAATTTATATATCTACTTTGACATGACACAACTATATGCTTATTTTACTACATGATTCATACATATTCAACATAATTATATTATCCTTTTGAGATAAGTTTATTATCACTTTTAAAATCCCCTCACCTTAAATAGGGGTTATTAGTTAGGACATTTCATAAAAAAACATGACTCTTCATACATAAAGTTGAAAAAATGGCCTTAATTTGATTCCATTTGCACAATTTACATGATTTAGATATACATTTCAGACATAATTATATGCATTGGGTGTAGGTTTGGGAAAAATAGTTTCATATTATATATATATATATTGTACACTTTTTATAGAGAAGAGATTATGTTTTGAAATATAATCGAGATTGAGACATGTCTAAGGTGCACATGCACCAAATTATAGATAAACTTTCAAATTATACACACATTTATGCACCGACCTTAACAAGATGCAATGCTTGAGATTTTATCTACTATGATAATTGAATATTTTTTATTAGTGTCATCATGATTGTGCACCATAAATAGAATGGTCACTATGATTCTATTATTATAGATTGATATTGTTACACCATTTGACTCGGGTGAGATTGGCTAAATTGATTAGACTTGATATACTTGGGTTGTGCTATTGAGATTTTATGCTCTTGATGGACTTGGAACAATTCATCCTTATACTTGATTTAGGGCATGTTCACCATATAATTCCCCTCTTCATTTCTCTAAGGTTAATTTGTGAGAATCTCTCCAATGATTCATTTAGGAATCATCACTACAAAGATAAATTACCAAATGGAAACATGGTTTCATCAACACACAAGTATACTCCTTCCTTGATCTATTTCTTTCAAGTATTTTAAAACTATTCATTATCATATTATATACACTAATTACACATGAACATGCTCTTGGTTGTAGGTCATTCATATAAACAAAATTCAAATGGGCTTGAGCAAAGACAAGGTGTTATGTACACATCATGGTATGATTGCTTTCCTTTAACATAATATTTTCATCTTTATGCATTAGTATATTAAATGGGTGAAAAATATAGATGCTTAAACATGGATTTATATGTTAAATTTTTTTTGAACACTTAAAAAATATATCTCTAGGATTTACACTTCAGTTTGACCTTCTTTGTAGCCAAAAATCTCACACTTACCTCCTCATTAGGTCTAATTATAAATTTATTAGTCCAACCTTGATTAATCTATTTATCTAGATCACCTTTAACCATAGGAGTGTGGAGCTAAAAGCTTCACCATGGAGCATAGACAAACAGGTTCGGGTCTACACAGACGCCGGCGTCGGTCAGGAGCGACCGACGTCGGTCAGTTGCAGTTCAGAGGCGCCGACGTCGGCAGTATGGTCGGCCGGCGACGGTCACAGGCGAACAGACAGGAACCGACGTCGGTTACCTGCGTGTCCAGAAAGCTATTTCCGAGGACAGAAGCGAGTGTTTGCATGATGAGTTTGAGTTGTAGACTCATGCTCGCGTCTCTATTGTTAGCAATGTTATTTTTAGAGCCCTTGTTGAAGAGGCTTAACTGTTTGTTGTAAGAGCATGCTTAAGTTTCCTATTTCTATATGTAGGAGAGATCTTCTAAGCTATTGTATGATGAAGTGTATGAGAGTGTAATTGAGTACTAGTAGAACATTGTGAATGTTTGAAGGACTGTACTTTAGAGAGAGCTCTTAAGGAATAGAGATCTAGTGAGAGATCTTGTGTGCATCTGAGAGAGGTGTGGAAGAACGAAGTTCTTCATTTGTATTCCTATTGTAAAGAGTTTTAATACAAGTTTTCAGGGTGTTTTCTTGTATATCTTGTTCTGTGCTATTTATCATTTCAGTTACTTATCTATCTGATTTATTTCCGCATTGATTGCTTTCATAAGTGTAATCCATTGTTGGTTGATCCCCAACAAGTGGTATCAGAGCTCAGGTTCACTAACAGGTGGTTCAGATCTGTGTAGTGTGTTCGGATTACAGGTTGCTCACAGGGATTTCTGTTTGAGTGGGAGAAGCAATGGCAGAGGAAAGTAAGTTGAGAATGGAAAAGTTTAATGGCAAGAACTATCAGCACTGGAGAATGCAGATAGAGGACTATCTGTATCAGAAGGATCTTTACTTACCGTTAGGTGGGATAGCAAAGAAGCCCAAGGACATGGAGGACGAAGAATGGGAAGTTCTTGACAGAAAGGCTCTTGGTTCTATAAGACTGAGTCTGGCCTCCACTGTGATATCTAATTTGTCACAAGCAAAAACTACGGTAGAGTTAATGACCACGTTAGCTAATTTGTATGAAAAACCCTCCGCTTCAAACAAGGTATATTTGATGAAGCAATTATTTAATTTGCATATGCAAGAAGGTGGATCTGTTTCTAATCACCTGAATGATTTCCATGGTATTGTTAATCAGTTAAGTTCTGTTAATATTTCATTTGAAGATGAAATAAAGGCTCTTTTAATTTTATGTTCTTTGCCTGAAAGCTGGCATGGCTTGGTAATGGCAGTTTCTAATACTGCTTCTGCTTCGAATATTTTAAAAGTAGAGGATGTGGTTAGTGTTATTTTGAATGAGGAAATACGCAGGAAAAGCACAGAAGAGACTTATGGGACATCCGGGAACGCTTTAAATTTCGAGAGCAGAGGAAGGCAAAAAGAAAGGAGCAAGAGGAGATCAAGATCTAAGTCTAAGGGAAGAGGCAGATCCAAATCCAGGAATGGCAGAAGGCCACAATGCTGGAACTGTGGAAAGTTGGGGCACATAAGCAGAGATTGCTGGTCAAAGCCTAAGGAGGATAATCAGCACGAAGGAAAGGAAGAGACAAAGGTTGCAGGTATTGCACAGGATGCTCTTATTTTCTCTTTGCATAATAACATAGAATCTTGGGTATTAGATTCTGGTGCATCTTTCCATGCTACCCCTAACAGAGAATATTTCAGTGACTATGTCCATGGAGATTTTGGAATAGTGTACTTGGGGGATGATGAGCCTTGCAAGATTATTGGCAAAGGTAAAGTGCAGCTAAAGATGCAGAATGGCAACACATGGGTGTTGAGGGATGTGATGCATGTTCCTAGTTTGAAGAGAAATCTGATTTCTGCAGGTAAGCTTGGTGATGAGGGTTGTACAGTAACTCTCACAGCAGATTCTTGGAAAGTGACCAAGGGTGCACTTGTTATGGCCAGAGGTAAGAGAGAAGGTACTCTCTATTTGTGTAATTGTATTACTAACAAATCTCCTTCAGTTTTATCTACTTCAGATGTGGATGCTAAATTGTGGCACTCAAGGCTTGGCCACATGAGTGAGAAGGGGATGTCTATCCTCAAGTCTAAAGGTATGCTTTCAGATTTGAAAAGTATGGATCTAGAATTTTGTGAGCATTGTGTGTTTGGAAAACAGAAAAGGGTTAGTTTTCTAAAGACTGGGTCTACTAAGAAAAGGCAGAAGTTGCAGCTTGTTCACACAGACGTGTGGGGACCGGCTCATGTAGCCTCTATTGGCGGATCACAGTACTATGTTACATTCATAGATGACGCCACAAGAAAGGTATGGATCTACTGTATTAAAAAGAAATCTGATGTTTTTGAGACTTTTAAGATATGGAAAGCCATGGTTGAGAATGAAACAGGCAAAAGATTAAAGTGCTTGAGATCCGATAATGGTGGTGAGTTCTGCAGTCTTAAGTTCAAATTGTATTGTTACATAAATGGAATCCGTAGGCAAAGGACGGTTCCAAGGACACCTCAGCAGAATGTTATTGCTGAAAGGATGAACATGACTATTATGGAGCGTGCAAGATGTATGAGATTGCATGCAGGTTTGCCCTTAGAGTTTTGGGCAGAAGCAGTTGACACCGCAGTGTACCTGATCAATAGAGGACCCTCTACAGCTCTGGATGGTGGAATTCCAGAAGAGGCATGGACAGGTAAAAAGATTGATCTCTCATATCTCAAAGTTTTTGGTTGTGAAGCCTTTGTGCACATAGATAAGGAAAATAGAAAGAAGCTTGATGCTAAGTCTATGAGGTGCACGTTTATAGGCTATGGCTCAGATGATTTTGGTTTCAGATTTTGGAATCTAGGAAATAACAAGGTAATCAGGAGCCGTGATGTTGTTTTCAACGAAAGAGTGATGTACAGTGATCAGACAAGGAAGCTAGATCAAGCTGGGCAGAGCAATAATGAGTTGGACGAAGTTATGGTCCAAAATGAGCTCGCGGGAAAAAGAAATAATCACTTACAGGAAAACACAGAGACCGACGTCGGCAGGTTTGGCACCGGCGTCGGCAATACAGAAACCGATGTCGGTCATACAGAGACCGACGTCGGCAGACCAAGCACCGGCGTCGGCCAGGAAGAACCGGCGTCGGCCAGTAACAGGTCTACAGGTGGCCGAGGTCGGTCACTGTCAGAAAAATTGGATGGACAGATTGTTGAAAATGAGTCCAAGACACCAATCAGGAGGTCTGAAAGGGTAAGTAAGCCTCCGATTAGATACTCTCCTTCTTTATATTATTTATTACTAACCGATGGTGGAGAACCAGAAAGTTTTGAAGAAGCTTTACAGGTGGAGTCCAGGAGTAAGTGGGAGCATGGCATGCTTGAGGAGATGGAGTCCTTAAGGGAGAACCAAACATGGGATTTGGTTGAATTGCCGGCTGGTAAGAGAACACTGAAGAACATGTGGACTTACAGGTTGAAGAAAGGTGAGGATGGTCAGATGAGATACAAGGCCAGATTGGTTGTAAAAGGTTTTGCACAAAAGCCAGGTATTGACTTTGGCGAGATTTTTTCTCCAGTTGTTAAGATGACTTCTATAAGGGTTGTACTGTCTTTGGTTGCTTTTGAGGATTTGCATCTCGAGCAGCTAGATGTTAAAACAGCATTTCTTCATGGAGATTTAGATGAAGAAATTTACATGGAACAGCCAGAAGGTTTCGAGGTCAAGGGTAAGGAGAAACTAGTGTGCAGGTTAAAGAAAAGCTTGTATGGCCTCAAGCAAGCTCCAAGGCAATGGTACTTGAAATTTGATAGGTTTATGACTGAGCATGGTTTCAGTAGATGTCAATCAGACCATTGTGTATATTTTAAGAGATTCGATAACGGTAGATACAATATTCTATTGTTGTATGTAGATGACATGCTGGTTGCAGGGTCTCACATGCAGGACATCTCAGAGCTTAAGGAGAAGTTAGCTCAAACGTTTGCCATGAAGGATTTGGGAGCAGCTAAGAAAATCCTTGGCATGAGAATTAAGAGAGACAGAGAAAATCACAGGTTGATATTGTCTCAAGAAGATTATGTGGACAAGGTGTTGAAACGGTTCAACATGCAGGATGCGAAACCGGTAAGCACACCTTTGGCAGGACATTTCAATTTAAGTAAAGAACAATGTCCCAATTCACATGATGATGTAGAGTACATGAACAAGGTTCCATATTCTTCCGCGGTAGGAAGTTTGATGTATGCAATGGTGTGTACTAGACCAGATATTGCCCAAGCAGTGGGAGTAGTAAGCAGGTATATGGCCAATCCAGGAAAGGAACATTGGAAAGCAGTACAATGGATCCTTAGATATCTGAGAGGAACCAGCAGCAGACACTTATGCTATGGAGGTTCAGATACATCTCTACATGGCTATGTAGATTCAGATATGGCAGGGGATTTGGATGGCAGGAGGAGCACTACAGGTTATGTTTTTTACTGTAGGTGGAACGGCAGTTAGTTGGATTTCTAAGTTGCAGAAGGTTGTAGCCTTATCAACTACAGAAGCAGAACACATTGCAGCTACAGAAGCTAGCAAGGAAATGATATGGATGACACGGTTCATGGAAGAGCTTGGAAGGGAGCATGGAAGTTGCAGATTGCATAGTGACAGTCAAAGCGCAATCCATTTGGCTAAGAACTCAGCGTTCCATTCTAGAACCAAGCACATACAGCTAAGGTACCACTTCATACGGCAGGTATTGGAAGATGGTGAGTTGAAGCTGGAAAAGATCCATACAGACATGAATCCTGTGGATATGCTAACAAAGCCGGTTACTAAGGAGAAGTTGAATCTTCATTCAACTTCTGTTGGTCTTCACGATTGAGTTGAAGATGGAGGAGCTAGAAGATCTTGCTGTACAGGTATTGGTGCAGCTGGTTTATCTCCAAGTGGGAGATTGTTAGGAGTGTGGAGCTAAAAGCTTCACCATGGAGCATAGACAAACAGGTTCGGGTCTACACAGACGCCGGCGTCGGTCAGGAGCGACCGACGTCGGTCAGTTGCAGTTCAGAGGCGCCGACGTCGGCAGTATGGTCGGCCGGCGACGGTCACAGGCGAACAGACAGGAACCGACGTCGGTTACCTGCGTGTCCAGAAAGCTATTTCCGAGGACAGAAGCGAGTGTTTGCATGATGAGTTTGAGTTGTAGACTCATGCTCGCGTCTCTATTGTTAGCAATGTTATTTTTAGAGCCCTTGTTGAAGAGGCTTAACTGTTTGTTGTAAGAGCATGCTTAAGTTTCCTATTTCTATATGTAGGAGAGATCTTCTAAGCTATTGTATGATGAAGTGTATGAGAGTGTAATTGAGTACTAGTAGAACATTGTGAATGTTTGAAGGACTGTACTTTAGAGAGAGCTCTTAAGGAATAGAGATCTAGTGAGAGATCTTGTGTGCATCTGAGAGAGGTGTGGAAGAACGAAGTTCTTCATTTGTATTCCTATTGTAAAGAGTTTTAATACAAGTTTTCAGGGTGTTTTCTTGTATATCTTGTTCTATGCTATTTATCATTTCAGTTACTTATCTATCTGATTTATTTCCGCATTGATTGCTTTCATAAGTGTAATCCATTGTTGGTTGATCCCCAACAATGTACACATCATGGTATGATTTCTTTCCTTTAACATAATATTTTCATCTTTATGCATTAGTATATTAAATGGGTGAAAAATATAGATGCTTAAACATGGATTTATATGTTAAATTTTTTTTGAACACTTAAAAAATATATCTCTAGGATTTACACTTCAGTTTGACCTTCTTTGTAGCCAAAAATCTCACACTTACCTCCTCATTAGGTCTAATTATAAATTTATTAGTCCAACCTTGATTAATCTATTTATCTAGATCACCTTTAACCATTAAATACTTAAAAATTTGATATAAATCCTCCATTAATAGTTAAAAAACCTTAAAAAAATTCTCCATCCTAGATAATCACGTTTAAGATAGAAAATTAGCATGGACACTATTATCCCTGATCTAATGCAAGTTACCTTACCCTAAAACACTCAAATTTGAAAATATTTAGATGTGAATGGGTCAAATTAAGAATGTCTTTAAACCTTCCTTAAGGATAATTTCATAAGAGCTAGTATAAATATAATTCAAAGATTTCTCATTATTCATCTAAAAAACATATCATGCAAGCACCTATTCAATCTCAATCAATTTAAATATGGAGTTATACTACCCTATTCATCCCTATTTGCATATCAATCATAGGATAAATCATACTATAGGTTTTAAAAACTCAAAAGAGAGCCCATGAACCATATTTGTCAAGTTATAAGTTATATCACTACATGTATATTCATATAGTATATTTCACCCTTGTACATACACATTCCCACATAGGGGAGAAATACATAAGTTTTAGGCCTTCCTTGGAGTATTAGTTATGTAGGAAGTGTTCACTAATAGAGAGGTATTTAAGGTTAGCTCGACACTGTGAGCCCACTAACCCATTTTTTAGTGAAGTAACCTAACATAATATGGAGAGATAGGGTTTGGGATGTAAATAGTGATACAAGGTGTATGTGTGAGATCCAAATATATTATATGACAGGAATTTTTTTTTTTTATAAATACCTAGGTGGTCTCATCTTGAAACAAGGAGCAATATGTATCAGATAGTTACATTGACACAAGTGTCCATAGGTCAACTTAAATGTCCAAGATGGAAAAAATAATATTTTCAAAATTTGATCACTAGTTATAGAACATCAAACAACTTAATTCCACAAATGTATATCTCATATATATCTATCCATAATTGCATAAGCTAATTATTACTTCTTCATGATTACTCAATCAAAATACTATTGGAATTGTACTTTATAAATTTAGTATTTTTTTTAATTCAATGTTAAATTTTAATATCATAAATTTAATTTTTTAATTGTCTTGATTTAATAAATATTTTACTCCACTCTTGAATATTATATTCCTCTTAACCTTATAAATAAATTTCCAAAAAGGGTTAAAATATTAAGTATGATGACAATATGAACACTTAAGTTCTATTTTTAGAGTTATTGTGTGTGTGTGTGTGTGTTTTGGAAGGTTATTTAATTTATTTATAACCTTAATTAGATTTTCGGTCACTTTTAGACACTTTGCAATGATTTCCTAAAAAATAGTTGGAGCTGCCAATTAACTCTAAGTTACTATCAGAATAATGGAATGAGTTTATAATTATTGGGAATAATTTTAGTGTTATTTAAGATAATTTAAAGTATATTTAAGTTAAATCATATTTATTATAAAATTTTGTATGCCACTTTTATCTAATTATAGTTTGTGGTAGTCAACTGGTAGTGGCTTCTTGCATGATGACCAAAAATCTACCAGTTAGTGTTAGTGGTACTCATAGTTATATCTTGAATTTATATTTAGTTACTTTAAGTTGTATTAGAGTATAATTTAAAAATTGAGATTATAGATTGATTAGTTGAAAATTAAAATTATTTATTTAGTTTTTCTTTTATTCTTTTCTTGAAATAACTTTTCATGTAAGTTATCTTATAAAAGACTTGTTTTAAGTCTTTTTTATTTAATAAAGTTGCACAAATAAAATTGTGGTGAATTAGTTTAAATTAAGGATATTATTATATTTTTTAGTTATAATATTATTTTATGCATATGAAAATTTATACCAATAAGCATTTATTTTAAACTTTGAATCTATTTGTGACACTTTTTGCTCAACAATTTCACGCACAACACAACTAGTTTAACATCTAATAATTTTGGGATAGTTTTGTTGATACATATATTCAATTTTAGAGACAAAAAATTCTTATTTTCACTCAATAAAATAATTTAAAACTATAATTTGGTATTATATCCACGTTCAAACAAGGTTCATAAGGTTTTTCAGGTTCTTTTTAGAAGATATAATGGCTTCAAAGATTTTTGCTTCAATGAATATTCTTGTTTTCAAAGGTGAAAATTTTGAGTATTAGAGAGATAAATTGAAAATAATTATTATGTTTAAAGGATATTGGTATAATTTTATCCATGTGTAGACACCAAATCAATATTGAAACACCTTGACACACAATAAACAAAGAACAAAAAGGGATGAAGAAAAGGGAGTGTAAGATGAAGCCAAGATAAACTAAACAACGAAGCTTGAATAGTGAACATGTATGGATAACATGCATAAAATATTAAAACTCTCAAGAGAAAAAAACTTGTCTCACCAAAGAGAATTTATATAAATAATATTTTCATTAGCTAAAAAATCAATAAAAAAAGGTACATTTATAGGTGAAAATTAAATATGTCCCAACATCCTCATGCATGTGAGATAAACATTCACTAATGACTTAGAATAACTTAAGAAAACTAAGATAAATCATGTAGACAAAACCCAATGGAAAAAATTCTACACTAACACCCTCCTTAAAGAGTATCTTATGTGGGTAGAAGAATTGGGTCCCTGACAATGATCCCTGATGGCGTCCCCAAGCATAATTCAACTCCCATAAAATGGAGAAAAGGAAAAAACCGATAGGAAAAAAATTCCTCCCCAAAAGAGAGCAAAGTGAGAAAAAGTTCATGATTTAAGGAAATTGGGAAAAAATGGGAATTCATCCACAAGGAAGATTAATAGAGCACCTAGATAGAGGAGAACTAAGAAGTACCCATTGAAGATGATAAAGCTACCTATAGTAGAGCTCAGAAAAAGACAAATGCCATTGATGAGATCCTCTACCTGAAGATTGAAGAAAATCCATCTGCATCAAATAATATTTCTTCCCTTTACCAAAGGAAGAAAATGAATGGTGTACTATAACTCTTCCAATTCCAGAGTTGAAGATGAAGGAGACAAAAATGAAAAACACTATGAGTAGGGTCTAAAATAGAAGTGTGGCATATGTCTAGCAAGATCATGCACAAGGAATGAATGTAATGACACTAAAGTGAAACTATCAAAAGAAGGTGAAATGAAGAGTAGATCTCCCTATAATAATGAATGAGACCACCAAGTTCCTGAAAGATCTCCAACCAAGGAACTGTACCCTCATGCATAGAAAGAGGACCAATTAATCTATGAAATCATGGTATAATAAGATCACATCCAATAAATTATTATATAATTCCCTTTACTTATGGAATATACTACCTAATGTTTGATTAGTCATAGATCCATACACCTTTACCCTATAATGTCAGAATCAGACCATAGGTAGGTTGATCAAGAAATAATTCCTCAATATATTAAAAGTGATAATGAGATGGTGTAGGTCTATCCCCATCACCACTATAGTCATCTATTCTATAATAAAACTCATCACTGAGATAACTACTTAGGTTCAAAAGTGTCATCAAGTATAAGTGATTATAATGAATAAGAATGCCATGGAACATTAATTGAAAGAATGTCTATGTGAAGTGAATAATAAGTATCAAAAAACCTAAAGTTTGAAGTAGATACTGTATATGAATCACACAAATTTGTAGAATAAATATCCACAAGAAGAGAATATTCATCAATGCTCTCACAAGGTGTACACTCACTAGAAATAGTAGATTCCTTTAAAGTACCAATCTATGATTTCTATATATGAGAAATATCATGCATAGGAATAAAAGTGGAATCTATAATAGGATCATTAAGGTTAGGTAAAATATTATCTTGTAGTGGTGGCTCGATAGAAGGAAGAACATAATCCACCATAAATGTGTTGTCATAGGAAGTAGAATTATGAATAAAGAGTAAAATAGTCTCTGAAGAGATGATATGAAGTGGGGGAGGAGGTGTGATGTAAATCTTAGTATAATCTCTGAAAAGAGATTGAAAGATGCTCTAAATAGTGTTGGGGTACATGGTGAGTTATACATGGTGATGTAGATCCCATGAAACATGCAATAACAAGGTATCATGAACCTTATCACAAGTGTTTATCCACTTTATATAATTTTCATGATCAGTGGAAGCATGAATATGTCCATAAATAAATGAAATTTGATTCTTTCCTCTTTTTGTGAATAAGTGTTCCATGTAATCATGCCAAGAAGCATAGTTTCTCTTTCCAAGAAGAACCACTAGTGTATAAACAAATCTCCTCATCATAGAAGTGAAATACTATAAAAAATACGTGTAATGACCACTATTTATAATAACAAAGCATGTTCACAAATAGGATGTCAGGCACAACTGAGAATGTGTCTAAATGAGTAGTAAGTGTAAGAAATAACACAATGCATAAAATGGGAATGTGCAAAAAACACCTTAAAATACACAACACAACATAATATCCCTTCATAAATATCAAAAATTACGCACCCACAATGTTTTAGATATAGGTAAACTGGTATAGATGTTGGTTATAGTTGAAAATACATCTCGAGTAGTAAGTGCATAAGTATAAGGAATTGGAGGGATGTTTGGCTTAGTCGATAATTCATCTAAGAGGCATAATATGTGGATAAATATATATAGTTTTATAAGGTCAAAAAATACCATAAATACATAGAGCATGAAAAATAATAACTTTTTGAATAATATGACACTCAAATCCAAGCTATCGATCAAAAGTTATGCATGTTTGAAAATCTACTTGCATGAAAAATTTGGTGGCAAGAGGGTGGAGATTTTTTGATCGACTTACCTGAAAGAAATTTTATGCATCAATTTTAAAAATAAAAATTTAAGCCTCTGTTGAACATAATTTAAGCATTTTTGGGTTGAAAGTGACCATGGGCTTAGTTTCCATATGACCAAGGGCTAAAGGCTAAGCTGGGTTTGTTCTTCATGTGACCACACCATATGACTAGGGGATAAGGGGTAGGATGAAGATTCCCCTTTTTTGATAATGAACAGTGTCATAAATATTATATTAAATTTGATGGTTGTGCACACATCATGGTAAGGAGGTGTCCATAACCCTGAAATTGATAGCCTCGAGCCCATCACCACATGATGGAGGTAGTCTGCAATAGTAAGAGAAACATTTGGCACACTATTAATCCAATGGTGTTATCTATTTCTCATCTATAGATACTAAATTTAAATATTTACATGACATTTCAAAAAACCCCACCAAACCTTTGAAAACCAAAATCAAGAAAATAAAAGGAATGCAATGAACATATCCCACCAAGATTCAAATATCAAATGGATTTTATAATGGATCTAATACCATGTTAGATGTTTCAAAGATAAATTGAACAATGAACTTGCATGGTGAACCTATATGGAGAATTTGCATAAAATATTAAAACCCTCAAGAGAAAGGAACTTATCTCACCAAAAGAAAGTTGTAGAAATAATATCTGTATTAACCATAAAATTAATAAGAAAGGTACATTTATATGTGAAAATTAGACATGTCCTAACATCCTCATGCATGTGGGATAAACTTTCAATAATGAGCTATAATAACCTAGTCAAGGTAAAATAGATCATCTAGACAAAACCCAATGGGACAAAATTCTACACCAATAGGGAGATGTATAAGCTTTCTTCTAGATTCACAATGTTCTAGACCAAAAAATTTATCCAAGAATCATATGTTAGGTGACTCCTTATCCAATGAAAGCACAATTGATTACTTTCTTATAAGCAATTAAACACAGAATTATACCAGAATGAATAAGTAACTAGAAACTTGAGACAGCAAAGAATTTGAGAGACAATACACACTCTTGTATTAGATATTACTAGAAGAAAATACAATAAGGAAGATGCCACTTCTTCCTCCACCTCCAAGGCTTGCCACACCTCAAGACCTTCTTCCCTCTCTCTCTTGCTCAACACAACAACTCTATAGCCTGAGTTATTATCCCTCCTTGAATGCTTCAGCTGATCTCCTTGACCTTACACCTGTAGATCTCCTTGACCTTGCTTGCTTCAATGCTTTTACTTGCCTTCTTGATAATTAAAATACATGCCTCATGGGTCTTTAAATAGAATCCCATGGTTACAAAAATAGAAATCTAACTACAATAATTAGACACACAGCTCGTGACTATAGTTTGTCATTTGACATGCAAACACTTGCTTCACTTAATTGACTGTTCACCAACAGCAGTTCTGGAACACACAGGCAACTGACGCCGGTCCCTGCTTACTTGGTGCTGCCGATGTCGGCTGACTAGCTGCCGTCACCAGTTGCCTTTTACACTACATTTGACCGATGTCAGTCATGCTGCTGACGCCAGTTCTTCTGGTTCTTCAGAATCCTCTTCTTCGTGTCTGCAAATAGTTGAAGCTTTTAGCTCCACACCCTAACAATCTCCCACTTGGAGATAAATAGCTGCTACTGTACCTATACCTGTACACCATCTACTTTGTTCCCTAGGCTCTGTGTCCCTCTTCAAAGTCACTCTTGAAGACCAACCACCACGTAAACCTATGATGCTATATCTGTCACTTATGCCACAAGAATTTTGCTGCTCCCAAATTCTTCATGACATACTTCTAAACCAACTCTACCCTTAGCTCAAAAAACTCCCTATTTATGAAACCCTGCAATAAGCAACACAATACAGTAATAGGATAATGTAGCTAATATTATCCAACCTGGTAAAGATAAATACAATGGTCAAACCTCCATTGTTTGTAGCCTACTCAAGACTATATGCCCTAGCCTTCTGTCTCACGTGTCCATTCACTCTCTTCTCTAATATGGGAATCCATCCCTCTATCCAGTGCTTTCTTCTAGCTGACAACTCTACCAACAAATACTTGTTTAGTTCTTTTCCAAGGACTCACACTCCTCATCTATGCCAAGCTCCCACTATTTCTGGACTTTACCTGCATTGCTTCTTCCATCTTCCTAGTTCTTGACTATCAGTAAGCAATATAAAGAAGGTGAACAAAAAATATGAGGTTCACATACCTTTTCTGACCTCCATATGGGAGTTTGAGACTCCTTGACAGCTAGCTGTCCACCCATCATCCATTCCAGTGACCGATCTCGGCCATCTCTCAGTCTGCTCCCGATCGATGTTGATTCCCTACACTAACCCTGACTGCCGACGTTGTTTCCTTGGCCAATGCCGGTGTCCCTCCTGTCGACATCGGTCCTGCTGACCGACGTCGAACTTTTCCTGCCTGACCTACCAACCTTGCTGGTCTGCACATGACCGATGTTGGTTTCTATTTGGCCGATGTCGGTGCCATGGGAGCACCGGCATTGGTACCTGTGTTTGCTGCAAGTGATGAAATTTTCATCCACGAGCTCATCTTGTATCAAACCTCTATCCATGCTGCCCTGCTCAGATTTATTTAGCCCCTGTGACTGATCTCTATCCTTCATCTCCTTCATAAACACCAAGGCTTCTTTGTTCTTGTCAAAAGCATCAAATTTCCTTTTTCTGCAATGAACTCTATCTATGCTTTCTGAATCTGAACACATACCTTTTGAATCAAGAACGTCCATTCCCTTCTTATTCATGTGACTAAGCCTATTAAGCCACATCTTTGAATCTACAGCTGAAGTAGATAAACCAGAAGTAGAATCAACAATACAAGTAGACAGATAAAGAGTATCTACTTTCTTACCTCTTGCTATAACAAGTGCACCCTTGGTAACCTTCCAAGAATCCATTGTGAGGGTTATTGTGCATCCCTCATCACCCAACCTTCCTACAGAAATTGAACTCTACTTCAGAATTGGAACATGCATGACCTCCTTCAACACCCATGTGTTGTCAATCTGCAATCTCAGCTGCACTTTTCTTTTGCCAACTATCTGACAAGGTGTACCATCCCCTAAATAAAGCACTCCAAAGTCTCCCTGTTCATACTCATGGAACAAATCTCTGTTTGGGGATGCATGAAAAGATGAACCAGAATCTAAAATCTATGATCCTACCTGACTATCCAAAGAAAGTATGAGAGCATCCTGTACCACAATATTTTCATCCTTTGCTTCTTCAATACCTGCATGTTGATTCTCTTTATCTCTCAACCAACACTCCTTCTTTGTATGTCCTTTCTTTCCACAAAACCAGCAGGTAATACCTTTGGATTCGGATCTCCTTCTCGACCTTGATTTCCCTTGCTCAACCTTCTCCCTTTGCCTTCCCCTACTTTCTGTACTTAGAGCATTCCTGATGATTCACCTATGCTTCTCCTGTGTATTTCCTCATTCAATATCATACTCATAACATCATCAACTTTTAAGATTTTAGAAGCAGATGCAGAATTACTTATTGCCATACCCAAACTGTCCCAACTTTTAGGCAAAGAACATAAAATCAAGAGAGCCTTTACCTCATCATCAAAAACAATATTGACTGAAGCTAATTGGTTTACCAAACCATGGAAATCACTGAGATGAGTATGTACCGATCCACCTTCCTGCATTTGCAAAGTAAATAACTGATTCATAAGATACACCTTATTAGAAGCCGAGGGCTTTTCGTATAAATTCGCCAAGGACTTTATCAACTCTTCCATTGTCTTGCACTGTGATAAGCTAAAAATCACAGATGATGTAAGGCTCAACCTTATGGAACCGAGAGCCTTCCAATCAAGAACACTCCATTCTTTATCCTTCATATCTGTGGGCTTGCAAGCAACCCCACCCAACGGTAAGTACAGATCCTTTTGATACAGATAATCCTCAATCTGCATCCTCCAGTGTTGATAATTCTTGCCGTTAAACTTCTCCATTCGTAGCTTACTTTCTTCTGCCATTGCTGAACTCCCACTCAATCAAAAAACCTGTGAATGCCCTGTAATAAAAAACTATAACCTATTTCCTGCAAATCGTAGCTCTGATACCAACTGTTAGGTGACCCCTTATCCAACGGAAGCACAATTGATTACTTTCTTATAAGCAATTAAACATGGAATTATACCAGAATGAATAAGTAACTAGAAACTTGAGACAACAAAGAATTTGAGAGACAATACACACTCTTGTATTAGATATTACTAGAATAAAATACAATAAGGAAGATGCCACTTCTTCCTCCACCTCAAAGGCTTGCCACACCTCAAGACCTTCTTCCCTCTCTCTCTTGCTCAACACAACAACTCTATAGCCTGAGTTATTATCCCTCCTTGAATGCTTCAGCTGATCTCCTTGACCTTACACCTGTAGATCTCCTTGACCTTGCTTGCTTCAATGATTTTACTTGCCTTCTTGATAATTACAATACATGCCTCATGGGTCTTTAAATATAATCCCATGGTTACAAAAATAGAAATCTAACTACAATAATTAGACACACAGATCGTGACTATAGTTAGTCATTTGGCATGTAAACACTCACTTCACTTAACTTACTATTCATCAACAACAGTTTTGGAACACACAGGCGACCGACGCCGGTCCCTGCTTACTTGGTGCTGCCGACATTGGCCGACTAGCTGCTGTCGCCAGTTGCCTTTTGCACTGCATTTGATTGACATCGGTCATGTTGTCGACACCAGTTCTTCTAGTTCTTCAGCATCCTCTTCTTCATGTCTAAAAATAGTTGAAGCTTTTAGCTTCACACCCTAACATCATATGATGAATGAATACCCATGGGGCATGAAATAACTTGGATATTTCATATCAAGGATTTATTAATGTAAGGGAAGCAAAACTCCAAACCCTTAAAATGAATTTTGAGAATGTCAGATTCTAAAGGATTTGGTGATTATTGGATAAGATTAAATGATTTATTACATAGAATGATGGTTTATGGAGAAACTCTATAATATTTTAATCACCTAAAAGTGGTATTTGGATGCTAAGAGTGTTGTTTGAGTTAGCCTATTCCTAGCTTAGTCCTAGACCTATCCTAGATACTTTACCACACTTTTCTAGCCATTGTGTAAACCAAAAACATCTTCTCTCATCCTAAACATATTCTCTGGATAGCATTCCATGATCCTAACCTAGTGTGCCTAACATTTTTCTAGGTAAACATTAGCACCACACTAAGAACACTATGGACATGTGATGTTAGTGTCCCCAATTAGGTGCTAGTGTTTATTGCCCTAGCTCTCCCAAATAGATATTTTTTCAAATGTATGCCCCTCTTAAGGTCAAAATAAGTACATTTTATTATTTTCACAAGCTAAGAATCTCTATAAATACTAGACTATTTGAACTCTATTCATGATATGTAAAATAGATGTAAAAACTTATCCAAATAAGAAATAAGTTGAGCAAAATTAAGGTATTTGATCCCTATTCTACCTTACTTCTGCATACTACCATATATAGATACCCTAAGCCTATATTTTAAAGATTTAAAATCTAAAACACATTTAAGGCATCTAATCACACTCTCATTTTAGTATTCAGTTTCACTTTCACCATGCACTAGGTGGGAGAACTATATCATGCTTAATCCCTCCTCAGAGTATTGGTATGTAGGTAACAATCTTCACAATGGGGTGTTGAGGATGTCTATGCTATCATATTAATGAACACAAATTTATTGATCATGCCATACTTGTAATGAAGATTAGGGTTTTCACACTAAATCAGGTCTTCTAAGTATAATACAAAGTTCCAAATTTTGTCTATGCAAGAATATGACCTAGAAACATAGGTGTAAGTTCTCTCAAAAATAGTAAAAATCCTACAAAAGAGACACCAACACTACTTTGATGACACTACAATAATATGGAACTACTATCTAGGTGGGGCACTACTATCTAGTGAGTAATTAGATCCTATGACCCTATTGATGACACTCAGATCTATTTATAACCTAAATTTTAAAACCTAGATCATCCATGGTAGTCACTTTCCAGATAAGTCTCTATTTATGAGTATTTATTACTATATTTTGAAAGTCAAAAGAAGTAAAAATACATAACAAATTAATTTTTAGTTGTTGTATATTATTTAACTAATTTAGACATCTCATCCCTTTAATCTAACTTAGGATTTACATATGTAAAATCCTAAATTGTTAAATCATTTGGTGAATTTGACTTACTTTGAATATTGCTTCAAAACCTAGTTTGAATTAATTCCAAATTTATTTGTAATAAATTAGGGATCGATATTTCTAATTTTTTGATTTTTTAGACAACCTAAATAATTAAATCAAATTAGGGTTTTAATTTATTTCCATATAATTTAAATTATTACAAAGAAACACTAGATTCAAAAACCCCTAACCCTAGATGCTCTTAGGGTGTGTATATTTTTTTTCCTATTTTTATGAGCTATAAATTTTTTAGAAATATTATATTCTATTTTAGTAGTTCTATTCCAATTTGTTTACTATATGCAATCTAAAAAATCTATCTCTCTTCCATTAAGAAGAATTGCTAGACTAGGTGGTACTCCTATAGAGTACATTCAAATTATTGCTATCCAAGCCTATAACATGGACAAGGAACCTATTACAAATCTAGCTATGAATCATTCACACTCTGATTATTTAGATTTAAATGATAATGCATCTAAAGATTAACAATACAACCAAGAGCAAGATGAGGTACACATTGAGAATCAAGACACTCTCCCTCCACTTAACAATAATGACATAATTATGAAGAAAGATGAGCTATTACATGGCTTTAGAGATAGAATTCAATAACAACCGCTTGATCATGTACATATCCTACTAGACATTTTGAATATCAAGAATAAAACAAATAATGGTCAATCTTCAAATCCCCCAGATAATAACGTTGTTACACCTATTGTGGGGCCATCTCATCTATCACAACCTAAAATTATAATTCAACAACCTTTAGTAACAATTACAATACTTATGGCTAGTTCCTCCACACTAGATGTACAATATCTTATGCATGATATTCATACTCTATATTCTTAAATATTACATATCGATAAAGAAGCCACTAGACCACACATGTATTCAATTACAACATACTCTTGCATACACCTTTATCACATCACATATAAGAAAATCCCTTGCCATCTAATTTTGTGGCACCTAAGCTTACATTATATGATTTCAAGGGTGACCCAGAACAACATCTTAGAGCTTTTCACATAGCATGTTTGGACTATATATCCAATGATTGTATTCTTATGAAGTTATTTCCATATAGTCTCAAGCTTTATGCCCTAAAATGGTTCTATGATTTACCAAATCAATATATCATGGAATTTAATCCTTTAGATAACATGTTTTTATCACATTTCTCTATCAACATCTTTGATAAGATATATGCACAAGTGGCATAGTTAAATCAAAAGTTGAATGAGCCTATCATAGATTATGTCTTATGATACAAGACAATACTAGCCAAATTGACTAGCCCTATGATAGATAGAGAGCTTTAGGAAATATTTAAACAAAGTCTCCTACCATCATTACATGAATTTATCTTATTCAATAAGTTTCCTACATTTACCGATTTGTGCCACACAATCAAGGAAAGAGAGGTTAATCTCTTATCAATGGAAAAACTCAAGTACAAAAATAGATCATAGTCAACTATTAAGAGTTCCAACAAACCTCATACAAGGTAAGGGCTAAAGAAAACAAAAGTGATCAAAAGGACACAATCAATATAACTTCTGAGCCATCTTCTAGATTGGTTTTATACACTCCTCCATGCATAATCTTCAATAATCTTCTAGAGTCACTATCACATATTTTACAATAGCTCTTGGAATGTAATTTCATATCTCTCCCTTCCATTAAATAGTTTTATACAACACAAAATCTTCCGAATAACTTTGATTCCAATGCATTATATGAATATCACAGGGCACCAAGACACACAACCAATAGATGCATTAGCCTAAAGCACAAGATACAAGATCTAATTAAAGCTAATATTATTGATGTAGTTAAACCCATGGAGGAATAAAAATAATAGTAAATAGAGGTTCAATCACTGAATATATTTTTAGATACATTCCCAAATCATATAGTGAATGAAGTAAGGGGAACATCAGGTGTTCACTATATATACTAAGTGCATCCACCACCATATTCCTATCACATAGTTATAAGAGATACACATACATTACATAACATTATTAGCATGTATCACACTTCATTAATACCTGGACCACTTATCACGTTTTTAGATAAGGAGATTATGGATGATGATAGAGATTTAAATGTGCTCTTTATATGATCATACATAGAACACCATCCTATTCAGAGTGTTATGATTGACAACGGGATAAGCATAAGCATGTGAATTATAACACTCTTACAACACTTGGTATATATAGAGTGGGATATATTACCCATATTAGTGGTTTTAGTGGCCATGTTTAGAGCTCCATCAGGGAGATTTTACTTCTATTATAGGTTGGACCAACACACATAATGACTCTATTCTTATTAATACCTACTATAAATGTATTTGATATATTATTTGTTAGGAAAATAGAGGCTAAGGCATTAACGATATTTTTAGATCCCTTACCACAACATATAATGAATGAGGTATGGGGAACATCAAGTGTTCACTATACATACTAGGCACATCCACCACCATATTCCTATGACACAGTTATAGAGGAACACATCTATTGCATAACATTATTGGCATGCATCACACTATAATATGACCTAGATGACTTATCACATTTTCAAATAAGGATATTGTGGATGATGATAAATATTTCCATGTGCTCTTCATATGAGCATACATAAACCACCTTCCTATTCAGAGTGTTATGGTTAAAAATCAGTCAAGCATAAGCATGTGCATTATGAAAATCTTAAAACACTTGGTCTACATAGATCAAGATATATTACCCATAGATACAATTATTAGTGGTTTCATTGGCCACATTTAGAGATCCATCAGGGATTTGTTTCCATTACAGGTCGGACTAGCATACACAGCCACTCTATTCCTAGTAGTACCTACTATAGGTGTTTTTGATATATTATTGGGAAGGCTATAGTTATAGTAGATTTGAGCCATGTTATCTAAAATATACTACTGAGTGAAGTATATACATGCTAATTAGGTGGTTAAGGTTGAGGGTGTTTCATATTACTTAAAAAATAGAAAATTTATAGATTGTATGCATTTCCATGTTTACATTTTTACTACTTTATATATATTACATATTTCTCACTATCTAATTATAGTTGATTTCATCATACATAGATGATTCACTTGTTCTTATCGAATGCTTACATACTACATATAGTACTCTAGTCTACTACAATGATCTAGACTTTCTATCATCTACCCACTAGGGGTATATGCACTGATCTAGGATTATTCATTTGATAAATCCTCCTAATTGAGGTAATCTCATACACATTTTTACCACTAGGTTCTATCCTTACATACTATAAATTCTAGTTTATGCATTTGATATATCTTGATATCGATCATTGCCACTTATTTCTCATATTTTTTATCGACTATCACTAGTTAGACTTAGCACATGTACATCCTAACATTTACATAGAATTGTAATACACATTTATACATGCTTTCATATCTAGTTTTCCTAGATTAGAATTGATTGTGTTTTAGATGCTTCTTCCATTTTTTATGGAATTTGAATATGCTATTTCTATTTGGATCTATAAAAATTATATGTTTGTATTCCTTGGACATTTACCCATGACCCTTGTGTGTGCTTCCATGATTTTATATGAAAATATTTGAACATGTCCTTCTATGTGGCTCTAAGCCAAATTGATTATTTATTGCATATGTGGACATTTGAACATGTCCTTCTATGTCTTTTATACACATATTTTCTGGCATTCACCTATGTCCCTTATATTGTGCCACTTTGGCCCAATTTTGTGTGCCTCATGTGATTTTATATATGCTTCCTTTTATGCTTCTTCACCTTAACACTTGTATTTATTGGTTACACACACTAGTTTTTATTTCCATGAGGGACCTCATGCATCTACCCTTTCTACTTGGGTGTCATGATGGACATCACCCCATCCCCCTAGGTAGCTACTCAAATTTGTTGTTATAAATTGATTAGATCTACCTTGATACCCTTGTGAAATGATATATTTCAACATACATCTTACATTACCTACATATGCTTAGATAATTTTACATTCTAATGTAATGTTTACACATTATATTGGAATATCATGTAGTTACCATATATATGTTCCAGCTTACACATTTTGAAAAATTACTTCTTTTGAGGATAGTTTTTACACTGGTTCCATAACTACCCTCAAAAGAGGGGGAATTCATAGGGGTTTGTCACAAATATCAAGTTTCTACTTTACTACTCATAGATTATTATCAGGACATAGGCTCAATTTTAGAAATCATACATAGGTCAAACATAAAAAAATAGACTAAAAAAGTAGCTCACTTCACCTATATTTTATACCAAGTAGACATTAGTTCCCAAATTGGGATACTATCACCACATGGCACTACTATCCATTACAGGTCACTACTATTAAGTAACCCCAGCTTCAGGGTAGTCTAGACTAGTCAGACTAGTACACTCGGTAAAATATATATTTGCATAGATACAATCATAGGTTTTATAGTTATGTTTAGATTTTACTCAAATAAACTTAGTTTATCTCAGATGCATACTAGTTACTCAAATTTGGGGGCATCATGCATGGAATGATCACTCCCACATTCAATTTAGATACAAAGATTCATTTATTACACAGTCAATTTAGAATTAGTATACTGAGATATAAAATTGGGGGCATGTGCATGACACATAGTTTCTATATGCTTAGTTACACATAGGTTGATCAGATGGAATGTAAAATTTCATGTCATTTTTTACACTATATACACTTGTTATTCCATTCCAGGTTATCACTAGTTTTTTATGTTAATCAATCTATAATGGTTGGGATTATTGAGTGGACCAAAGCTACCTAATGTACCTGAGTGGACACAAAGCTAATATACACAATGAGATACAACTATTTAGATACTTTCAATAGTTTACATATTTCAATCTCAGATGCATATGTTTCACATGGGTGGGAAATGATGGAGTCATGGCCTACTTTAACTCTTGACCCACCCACATGAGAGGGTTAGGCATGCTTATAGTATTATCAAATCTATTCATAGATCATGATCCACTGAGTAGGGGTTAGAAATGATGGATTAAAAACTAGATTGAGTTCTTGAGCCACCTATATGAGTATTGAGCAAGCTATCAACTCAATCTAAGTTATTTGATGATATTATCATTATGTACACTCACACACACAAGTTGTCACCAAGTTCATGCATTGGGTCATGTACCTAATGAGGTGTCTTTATTTCTTTCCCATCTTTACTCAACTGTACTCCATTAATTTGTTTAGCATAGACTTTTACTTTTGATAATATCTTAAATAAGGACTTTTTTTTGCTTTTTTCATTATAGGTCATTTCTTTGGATCATGTTTCACATACGTAGACCCAGATTCACATACTCAAAATTAGCTATATGGGTTTCACTTCCTAGGTAAGTCTAGGTATGATTATTTTTCCTTGATACTAGTCATTTCACTTTGTTGTATTTCTAGCATAAAGTGGAGGCAAATGTAATCACCTAAAAGTGGTTTTTGGATGCTGAGTGTTGCTTGAGTTAGCCTATTCCTAGCTTAGTTGTAAACCCATATTAGATCCTTTAACACACTTTTTATAGCCATTGTGTAGACCATAAACATATTCTATAAGCCCAAACACAATATCAATACAACATTCCTAGATCCCAACACAGTGTACCCAACATTTTACTAAGTGGACATTAGTGGCACACTAACAACACTACAACCATATGACACTAGTGTCTCCAACTAGGTGCTAGTGTCCCTTTCCCTAACTCCCGTGAATGGATACTTTTTCAAATGTGTGCTTCTCCTTAGGTAGACCTAAGTACATTTTATTATTTACACAAGCTATTAATATTTATAAATACAAGACTATTTGACCTCTATTCATGAGATGGAAAAAAGATGCAAAAGCCTATCTAAATAAGAAATAAGTTGAGCAAAATTAAGGAATTTAATCCTTATTTTGACCTATTTATTCATAATACCATCTAAAATAAAATTAAGGCATTTTTTACTAATAAAATGGCAATGATGATACGTCAAACATAGTTAGAGACCATGGTTATATCTATCTAAATCTTTAAAATATCACTTGCACATGTGTTTTCAAAGACTCCATCAGAACTTGTTATCTATAAACCAATTAATCAATCATAAGATGAAGGTTGAATTTCATTAGGTATATGGTCAAAAACCTTTTCTGATTAAAAACAAGTCTAAAGGATCCAATAATTATGGCTAGAGATTTTATCATTGATAAAAAGTTCTAACTTGATGTGTTACATGTAGACACTCCATTCTAATCACTTCCATGTCAATATTACAAAATGGAATGAATTCTCAAAAATTATACATAAACTAGTCTAATATCATCTTTTCATCCCAATTTAATTTATGCATCTAATTTAGGAGTTATAATTCACTTTAGGTCATCCCTAATTTGGGTAAATCACTGTACTAAATGATTATATTTCCACTCTAGTCATCACTAGTCATCTCCCTTTTTATGATCAATTAACCATTTCCCCTTAATCAATAAAATCAACCAAATTCATAATTGATGTAAAATGAATTGAATTAATATTTTGTATTAGTTTTATTAATCCTTTTTATGATTATAAATTCCATGGAATTGGAATTTATAATTTGATTTAATTCTATTTATCTATTTCCCATCTCATGTGGGGAAATTTCCAAGGAGCATTCTCAACCTTGAATCTTGGAAATAATATGGAGGGACGTCATTCCACATTTTAAGATATTCTTGAGGAGGATTATCCAATGTCCATTTCAATATAGATGGATCTTATATCATCCCTCAAGATATTTTGTAGGGGCATTATCCACCCTACATCTTGCATTTAAGATGGAGGGATCATATTAATCCCCCTTGGGATATTTTGAAGATATTCTTCCACCCTTACTCTTGGACAAGATAAAAGGCTCACATTTGTGATCTGTGTGACTCCTTGATGTTAATTATCCACTTTCATCTAGGATAAAATATGAAGGGATCATTATTAATCACTCCACTTATAAATGAATGGGCAGTGTTATTCATTCTTCATGCTTAGATTCTATAGTGAAGATATATCAAAATATCAATGTAGAATTTGCATCAAATTTCATTTTTATCAATTTCATTACTCAAGGTTTTTAAGAGGATATCATATATTTCTTGAAAATAAAATTTCTAAAGACTTCTTGAGACTACATCTGAGCCACATCCACTTATGACAAAATAAATAATCCTTAAAAAGGAAGGCAATAATGGTTGTTTTTGATAATATAATGTGACAAACTAGGGGTCAAATCCTTACAAAGCAAAAAAAAAAGAAAAACTAGAGGCAATAACATCAAAATGACTTGAAACAAAAATAACAAAACCTGTTACATTAGCATAATCAATACAGACAACAAAACAAGGGTAAAGACAATATGTATGAGGAAACATAGAAAAAACAACATAAAGGAAACCAAATCTAAGGAGAAAGATTCTACCATCTCTTAGCCAAAAACTCCATAAATTCATCTAGCTTTTTTAAAATCTCATCTCTATCCTCCATAGCTATAGACTCAAGATCCTGCAACACAGAAAGATTCAATAACACATTATGCTTGAGCATTAGTGGAAATTGAGTGTTCAAGTTTCTTAACATGACCCCTTAGGGTAACAATATCATTATTGTAATTATCTCCTTTCTCCATCTCATCCATAGCTTCCTCCATAAACATCATTGTCCCTTCATTAGCATTAACCTTAGAATCACCGACAACACCAATATATGTATTAGTCTATTTGTTCCCATTCTTACCCTCTACATCCTCGAATATCTCTTGAATTTCAATAACCTTGCCGTCATCCCCCTAGGTGGATTATTTAGAAGCACTCTCTGAATAATCAATAAGTTTGGTTTTTGGTGTTGGTTTTCCAGCAATCCTCCCTAACCTCCTAACACTAGAGGAAAAACCCTCCTTATCCTTAGAAAACATAATGGTTTTACTTCCCAGTCCCATAGGAGTACTGCTAAGATTTTTAGGGGTCCCACATCACCCTACATAGTTTCCTCTTTCCTTCCTTAAGTTTCCTTTTCCTACTCTTTGCACTAATTTTAAGGACTAGAGTGTGGATAGCGGTCCCCATGTTAGTATCCTCATTAGAAAAATAAAGGGAGCCCCCTTTCATCTTATGAGAAGTAGGGGAAGAGCAAGGCTCTTCAAAAATAGTGGTATCATCATGTTTGGTAGCAATTTCACCAATATGGGACTAGATAGGCTTAGGTGGCTCCAGATCAAGGTGGAAATTATAAAGGTAGAGAATAAGACCCTGGTGCAAGGGAATGGGTTTCTTGGATGGTTTCCTAGCCAACTTATATTTAACACTAAAAACCAAATGCTCAAGGGAAGAAAGCAAATAGAATGGGAAACTAATATGAACATTACATCTAAAATAATTCAGTAAAGGAAGATGGTAATTGTAGAACCTGGTAAACCTCCCATCTAGAGTGAAGTATTTCATAAGGAGGAAACACATATCATCCCACAGCTTTGGAAACTTGGCCCATTCAAATCCTCCCTAGTAAGAGACTAGTTATTGACCTTCTCCAAGGAATAACTTCTAGTTATAATGGTCCACCACTTTTGCTTTCCTCTATAGCTTGGTCCCCTTAGACAATAGGCCAGTCACCATAACAATAAATTTATCTAAAACCTCAAACCCAATTTTCCCAATAGTGACTCTATGATTATGCCAAGTCTAAGTGAATTTATTTGACATATTTTCATCATAGCCATAAAACTATTCCAAAAAAGGGCTGATGCTACCTTCCTTATAGTAATGTCAGACGACATCATTATCCATAAACTCGCAACAAGAAATTAGCTCCATTCAAATCCTATCTCCACCCATTATAGCCTTCCAAACAAAGACACATAACCCCCAAAACTAGAGATTCACAAAGTTATTATTAAAGGAAAGATTAGCCATTATGCTAAGAAATCTACACATAATATCGTTAATAAGAGCTACCTTTGGAAGGACTAATTAAAGCCTACTCTTCCCATGCTCGAACATGATTACAAAGGGATCTCTATAATTAGTAGATAATCCCCTCACCTTAACACAAGGGATTAATAAAGTGAAGATGACATTGAGCAAGTGAAGTACAAAAAGTATGTACTTCAAGATACACATCATCATCTTCCAGTGAAACTAGTAGAATAAAATAACTTTCCTAAGATGATTAGTCATCATTGACATGTCATCTCTTTTCAAATCAGGTCCCTTATATTTAAAGGGATGTTATTAATTTGTCACCAACAATTCTAATTAGAAAATTATTGACCCAAGTCCACAAGAGCATCTGTAACTCCATTTCCCTCTCTATCTATATGATAGAATTCAATTCTAGGGATCCACTATAGAAGGATCTATATGTCCACTATAATGTCCTTTAGTTTCTAGCCACAATTCAACATATTATTATATCATCAATAATAAGTTTGGAGTCTCCATAAATGTGTAATTGCTTAATATTAAGTGAAGTAACCAATTTCACCCCTTGTCATCCCTGATAATCCTACCACCACTAGCCTTTCTATCCACCTTAGATGCTCCATCAAAATTTAGTTTGAGCTAATTAGACTTTGGGGGGAACCATTTGGTGTTTAATCTCTGCAACTATTTAAAATTATTATGATCTAGAGTTTGGTTTAGAATTCTCCAGTTATTTGCAATCTACTCCTTTTCTTGAGAAAAAGGTTTTTCCATAGTTTTGACGTGAGAATTGGTCACACTTTCCATGAGGCTCTTATAAAAGGAATGTAGAACTTGAGAAGTATCCCTAACAACATCCCTATAAATCTTGTTATTACACTCTTTCCAAATAGTCCAATCAAGACAAGGCAGAGTTTGGTTTCAAAGCTCAACCAACCATGGATGAGAGAAGGAAGGACACCAATTAACAATAACTTCCCTAATATTAGAATTAAAAACCCATTGAATGCCAAAATTCCTTAAAATAGTACTCCAAATTTCCCTGGCAAAATCACAATGGAGAATTAAATGAGAGATAATTTCCTCCTTCTCAAAGCACAAAAAGCACTTATTGACCAAGGTGAATCTCCTCCTCTGTAAGTTATCTTTAGTTAGGATTTTGTTATGAACAACAACCCACAAAAACATATTAATTTTAGTGATAAGTTTATGATTCCAAACTTTTCCCCAAATCTCATTGTTAGGCTTATCAGGCATCAACAGATGGTAAGTAGATTTAACAAAAAAACTACCTTTCTTATTTGGCCACCAATATAGCTCATCTTACCTAGGAAAAAGAGGGATTTTGACCCCCAGAAATAATTTTTGGATAGACTGCATCCTAGGATAGAGATCAGGATGATGGGTACAACACTCCAAAAGATTTTTATAACTCCTAATACCATTGTTATTGTGAATATAATGACAAACTTTATTTCCAAAAAACTATGTAGCAATGTAAATAATGCCTCCATAACCACCTTGAGTAACCAAGGCCTTATCATTCAACCAAATGTCTTCTTAAAAATTAATAGAATTACCATGCCCCAGTTTCCATCTAAGCCCATGCTTGAGAAGACTTCTAGACTTTAGCTTTTTATTCTAGATAGTAGATCCCTTGGGAAGCCCTTCATAATGGAGAAAATAAAGTGGTCATTTCCATGAAGATAATTGTCTTTCATAATGTCTCCTCACTCTTTATGGTTGTGGATCAAATTCCAATTTATTTTGGATAGGAGAGATTTATTTATATTCTTGGTAGATCTAATATTAAGACCTCCAGGGGATTTGGGAAGACAAACTTTCTCCCAACTAACCAAAGACATTCTCTATTTGTCTTCCACCCCAGTCCATAAGAATTTTCTTTGAATCTACTCCAATTTGTCAGCAATAAACTTAGGCATTTTAAAAATAGATAAGAAGTAAGTAGGAATACCTTACAACTAATCACATAGAAGTTGAAGCTTGCCAACAATACTAAGTAGCTTCCCCTTCCAACCAACCAACTTATTTGAGTTATTTCCATAATTCCATTCCAAAATACTTGAGACACCTCCTTGAATATGAGGGGGAGGCCAAGGTAAATAGTAGGGAGATCAGCTTTAACACACCCAATAATATTAATGATTTTTTTCTAAAGATCAGCTAGGGTATTAAAAAAATACATATTACTCTTCTAAAAGTTTATGATTTGACTAGAGGCTTTACCATAATCATTTATAATATTCTTCTAGCTACGAGCTTCAACCATAGAAGACATACTAAAGAGGATGGTATCATATATCAACTATTGCACAAACATAGTGGGAAGGGAAGAAGTGGGTTTAATACCAACAATTTCTTTAGAGGTAATTTTAAATTGAACATATCTCCTAAGGACCTCAACCATCATGATAAACAAGTATGGTGAAAGAGGATTCCCCTATCTAATCCCCCTCAAGGAAGAGAAAAACCCCCTATGGATGCCATTGATCATAACATAGAATTTAGTAGTGGAGATAGCCTCCCTAATAAGAAGGGATATTTTATCATTAAATCCAAAATTTTTAATGACTTCAAACAGGAATTTACATGAAAATCTATCATAAGCCTTAGAGATATATAAATTTAGGACCATGCTAGGGATTATGCTCTTATCCATAGAGTGGATAGTTTCATGAGTGGAGATCACAACATCAAGAATTTGTCGATCAGGGATAAAGCCTTTCTATGAAGGGGAAATAATTTTATCCAAAAAATGATAAAACTTTAGGATAATTAGTTTAATGCACAACTTATAGATTGTATTACACAAGCTGATGGGTCTAAAATCAAAAATATGCATAAGCTTTGGATTTTTAGGAACAAGAACAATAAAAGTATTGTTAATCTACTTTAGAAGTTTACCAGTTTTGAAAAAATCCCTCATATTAGCAATGATATTTGCCCCCATAATATCCCAATATTCATGAAAGAAGACCGGAGGAAATCCATCCTGGCTAGGGGATTTGAAGGGACCCATCGAAAATAAGAGAACATGAACCTCCTCCTCAAAAATAGGTTTTAGCATTTCAAATTTGTCTTATTTAGTAATCAAACAAGGGATCTTATCAATAAATCAGTCCATAATCCCTCCATTGTCAACATTATTAACTTGCTATGACAACAAAGTCTAAAAAAATAACATAGCTTGGTCCCCAATCTCTTTGTATTTAGTGATAGTGTTGCCATTTTCTAGACATAATTTAGATATAGAATTAGCCTTCCTATGTTTCATGGCTAAAAGATGAAAAAAGGTAGTAATTCTATCACCTTCTTTGAGCCACTAAACCCTGGACTTCTATTTCTAGAAAATCTCTTATTTACTCATAATATTCTTCCATTCAAAAATCATATCACCTTCCTCCTCTAAAATATCATCTGTAGCCTCTCCTTGAGCCATAATCTACTGAAGATAAATTAGTCTTCTAGAGATAGTTTTTTTTTGGCTAAACACATTACCAAAGTTATATCTATTCCACCCATGAATCTCTTATTTAATGTGATGGAGATTTTTGACCAACCTATACATTGGAGTACCCTAAATGGGAGTTTTCCACCATTGAGACACAAGGTTTCTAAAATATTTATGTTTAATCCACATAGCTTCAAATTTGAAAGTGAAAGGGCCACCCTTACACTACTCCTTCCAACTAAAGAGAATAGGACTATGGTCTGATATGGTTATAGAAAGAGCCTACAGACTGATATTATGATGATTATCCCAATTTTTAGAAATGAGAACTCTATCCAATTTTACTTGAATCATTTGATCTCCTCTTCTTCTGCTAGACGAAGTGAAATTTTGAATCTACAAATCCATATCCAACAACCCATAGAAATTGATAAAATCCACAAAATCAAACATGCTATCAGTATAATCAAGAATACCCCCACATTTCTCATAAGAATATAAGGGAGTATTAAAATCCCTAGCCAATATCCAATGAGAAAAAGGGGAGGTGAAAAGAGTATTACACAAGTCCATCCACAACAAATTTCTCAAGGTTCTAGTGTTTAGAGCATAATTATTGATTAAGGACCAATTTAAAGATAGCAAAGAGAAGTTAACAACTAGAAAGTGTTTACTAGAGACAACTAGTGAGCCCTATATTTTAGCATCATTCCACATAGTGACAATACTTATAGAGGCTCCCATAGCTGGGCTAATACAAAAAGTAGCCTTGGTCCATATATAATCTGCTATCATCTTAAAGCTCTCTTCATTCATCTTAACTTCCTGAAGTAACAAAATATCTAACTTATTATCTACAATATAGTTTTTCACTTCAAATTATTTGGTGGGACGATTGAAGCACCTCAAGTTCCAAGACATGATTCTCATTGGGAAGGTTTATGAGATTGGATCTTTAGTGTTTTTTTATTTCCACTAGAAATCTCCCTAGCAATATCCCTTTGCCTTGTTTATCTGAGAGTGGGTCTTCCTTGTTTAGGGTATGTTCCAACATCTACAAACTTTTTAACCCTTCAGTTCTTTTTTTAGGGGTAATACAATCCTCATGGTCATTACCACTACCATTCTCGTTGATCGTAGCTATCAATGAATAAATATATATCTACTCAACAAGAAGAACCTCCTTCATGAATTCAACCATGGTTATAAGACTGGGATTCTACTTAAGGGATGTTTGGGAGGTCACAACCCTAGGAATACAACTCCAATCTAGGAGCTGGGTTATTCATCTAATAGAAGCCAGGGCCTCATCACATTCAATAACATCCTCTATCAATTAGGAGTGAATCTCACCCTCTTCCATCTGAGTATTCTATTGAATGATGTACTGGTAATTATTTGTATCAAGATTTTGATAACCTTTACCCATGTCTTTCTTAGAAAAATCTTCTATGGTAATATTTCCCCATTACTTCCCATTCCCAGATTAACAGGGGTGTCATCTTTGGAAGAGTTATCTTTAACTTCATTGTTAAGGTTAGCATTTCCTCCCATTTGCTTCACCTTACAATGGGTCATTAAATGGCCTTTCTGCTTGCAAATCTGGCATAAATTAGTAACATTCTCATAGAGGATTGATTGGTTCAAAATCCCATATTTGGAGTTTAATTTTATGGACATGGGAAGGGATTGGTGGATCTCTACATTAACACAAAAATGAGCATATACACAACAATAATTATTTTGAGTGGTGTTATCTAAAGTCACATACTGACCAAAAGTATTACCAATAGCAAAAAATATCTTTTCATCCTAGAATTCCAAGGGAAACCTCAGAAGTCTCACCCAAATGAGGGCAGTCTAGTTTAGATCCATGCTAGGATCAAAACCAAGTTTTCAAGAGCACAAAGCAAGTGAATTGGTTCCATAGAGCCATGGTCTTCCTACCAAAATAGCTAACATATCCTCTCTATCATAAATTTAAATAGAAACAATCTTCTTTCCATAGCAATGACTGACACACTGCCTTTAATCCTCCATTGATTAGCCACCCATTTCCTCACCATATCAATATTAGGATGAAGGGAGAAAAAATTACCAACCAGGGCAAGATCGATAGCTACCACTATTTCCTCAACCAAGTCATCAGGAATATCCAAAGCCATTCCTTCCACTGATTCCTTTTAGACTAAGACCCCTGATGCACCTTTAGGGTAAAGAGATGTCTTCCCAATTAACACCTCTTTCCATCCCTTGGAAGTATCCTCACCCAATTATTCTTGGGTCCTAGAGTCACTACCCAGGTAGTGACCTCCATCATCACAAATCTTTGTTAGGATGCACTAGGCTCCTTTGAAACTTTTTTTCTTGCCTTTTCTTGAATCTCAGCTGCTATGATTTAGTAATAATGGTTGTTTCTTATCTTTATTTAAATTTAATTTAGATATTTTTGAGAATTTTTTTCATTTATTTCAAGGTCAATATGGATTTCAATGATGTCAAGGTCAATTTAGAAGTCATTCATGTTAAGGTACATCTGGTAAAGATGCATGGTGAAGTGGTATGTGGTAAGGAAGTCATGTGATAAGAGAAAATTTAAAGGTAACCTATTGTCTCTTTATTAAGAGATAATTTTAAGTCAACCTAATGATTCTTATAAGGTTTATGTCAAGGTTTAGTATAAGTTAAGCATGTTTGTGTACCAGTTCTTAAGTATAAGTTTCTTGAGAAGGATTGTGCGTAAGATGCCTAGTTTGGTGCATGAAGGAACATGATGGATTAGTGAGATGAATTCATAGAGGCATAATAAGATGTTTTAGGACAATTTATCATGTATACAAATCATTTTATCACTCAAGAGAGCTTCAAGGTGAGTCTATTAGGTTAGAACCTACAAGAATAGTAAGCAACTAGACTAGTTGTAGACTCTATCTAACCTAATAAGGTGCCATGAGATTTTTCTAAGGTTTATTAATGATTAAAAATAGTGGTATATCATGTGAGATCTTTATTAAGCATGTGAGTGAGGTAGAGAGTGCTTGGACAATAGTTATAAGGTTTGTTTCAAGGCCTAATATGACCTACAGATCAACATCTTAGAAAGCAAAGAGATAGATAATGGCCTAATGGGGTATTAGGATAAGTTTCCAAGGTAAGCATGGGAAAATGATAATTAACAAAGGAATTCCATTTTTTTAGGTTTGTTGACCAAGTTTGAGGTCAAAATATGTAAAAAACGCATAAAATGTGGTTTTTAGGACTCTTATGTAAATAGAATGAAGAATTCTCAACTTAAAAAAAACTTTTATGTACTCATAGCCACATGTAATCTCTAAATAATAACTTAATCCATTCATGGTAAATAGGGAAGTCTCCTAGCTCAAAGTCCAAGCATTGGTTTCTAGATTAAGGCCGTAAGCTTTATGAGTGATCATTAAGACTATAAGATGGTCTTAACCCTCTTTAATACATTAACAGTGACATGATATGGAAGATATTGATGTAAATGGATTATAATGGATTAGAATACCTATTTTTTTGATTGGATCATGTAGTGGACTTTCCTAGGTATCTCTAGATGGCATTGGTTTATCATGTGAGTGAGTGGACCCTACATGAAAATCCTTATTTCTCAAAAAATTGCTATAACATGCAAGGTTGAGCAAGTCAAAGTTGATAATTGGATGTGTGTTAAAGATTTATAATTATATATTATGTCCATGGTTATTTTTGAGTGGGTTTATAATCTTATATGTTCTGAATTGGTTATGTAAGCTGACCTATCGCTAAAAGGCCTAATGATGCAAACGATGAGAAAATTGAAAAAAAAGAAAGAATGAGATTAGAGATATTTTTTCATGGATTATGGATGGATAAATATGAATTGGGTTGTTTTTAAATACCTATAATACATGTTAATTTTGGTTATATTTTTTGGAGGTCAATGAAAATATTTAAAATATTACTCATAAGTTGACCTGTCTAGTGTAGATGAGATAGTGAAGGTGTAAGGTTGTGAGATTGGTTTTTAAGAACAATATTGTAACTTTACCATGATATATTTATATATAATATTTACCTAATTATATCTTTGGATAATTCATATTCATCAGGAGTCTCTAAAAGTGTCTACACAAGAGTTGAATGTCATTCTCACCATGACTGTGTGTGAATGTAAAATGACAAATCTTAGTAAGCTATTGGGAGTGATGAGTTGGAGGATATTTACCCTTTGATGAAGAATATATATATATATATATATATATATTAATGTCATATACATTATTTTAAGAATCATTTAAATTAGTTAAATTGATTGAAATGGTAAATCCAAAATGGGTTGACTAGTTTAGATTTGACTGTGTATACTAAAAACAAAATATTGGTCTATAAGACTAATATTTGGCATTGAAACTTGTAATATTTTTATTTTAGAGTGATATATAAGTGTCAAATAATATATTTAATATGTAATAGTTAATATGAATTATTATTTTAGAGATTAAAGTTCAAGTCTTCATGACTCTATTTTGAGATCAATTGATAGTTCTAAGTGGGCTACTTGTAGAGAAGAATTTGAATCTTTCTACCTTGAGTTATGAATTATAATGCACATAGTGATGAACCTAAGGTAATTTAGTTTATATATATGTATTAATTTTTTTGTTTTAAAAAACCTATGTTTTTGGTTTAATTTTTCAAAATAGACTTTCTCGATATGCACAGTTCTAATATGAACAAGTACTAATGATGTGCTCCAAGTAGTGGTTTGAGATAAAATATGTTTTAGAGACTATATTAATGTATAATAGATATATTTATATGACATATTATTCATCTCTTCCATTTAATATGTTTTAATTTTCTCTAATAATATCAAAGGGCAACGTGTACTAACAAGGCCTAATGGGATTAGGTCTCCATGAGACCTAAAGGAGAGATAAGACCTATTTGAGAAAGGTCATATATAAAGGGATTTTTTTTTAAAATTTTATACATGTATATGAATTATTATAAGATCCATTACATGGCCAACCTAAGAGGATAAGAGTGTTTTTCCAACTTGTTGTCCCCTAAAAATATCACTCATTTTTGGGACAACATTTGAGCTATTTTGGTCCTACAAACCAAAATACTCTCTTCCCCTTTCAAAAATTGATCTGAGCATTTAGGTTCTTCATTTTTCAAAGCTTTCTTAGAAATCTACGGACTCTACAGGCTTGAATATATGAACTCTGCAGGCTTGAATCTATGGACTCTGCAAGCTTGAATCTACGGACTCTGTAGGTGCATTTCTATGGACTCTTTCAAGGGACTCAAATCTACAGACTCTATAGATATGTTTCTATGGACTCAACATGCTTGAAGTTATCAGGTTCAATAGGTTCAAAGGCTTCTACAGGTGAGTTCAATCAAAAGAACAAGTTTCTAATGCTTAGTCATTTTCAGGATTGGTTCAATAGGTTCAATGGGTTCAATCAGTTCAAAGAGATCAAAATACTTAGACAAAAAGATGGCTTCAAATGCAAGATTGAACCATTGAACTGCTTAACCAAAGTTGGTTCAATTGGTAGATTCAAGGGGCTGCCCCAAAGCCAAAGGAACAAGTGCCCTTATGGAGGGCTGTGAACCAAGCCAAGTGCCCTTGAGGAGGGTAGCAAGCAAAAGTGAACAAAGTGAACAAGGCAAAAGATAAAGTGAAATCCTTTAGACAAATTGTTCAAAGGAATTCACTTGAAAGACAAAAAAAAATCCCAGTAGGAAAGATGCAATGGCAAGGAAGATTTCCTTCAGACAAATTATTTGAAGGAATTCCTTCAGACATTCTATCTGAAGGACATAAAGGATAAAGCCCACTGAGAGAAAGAAGCCTAAAAGCTGCCACATGTCCATTATAAATCAAAGTAGAATATGTCACATGTCTTATTATGACTCAGTAGAGCATGACAAGTGTTTGCATCCATGTTCCCCTTTTGAAGTTGCTCAAGTAAGATGTGTTGTGGACCCCATTTTTTGTAAGTTTCTAATGAGTTTCATTACAGTAGAACTTGCCACTTGTTAAAGACACATAAAGGACCCCCTAAAGACTTAGGCAAGAAGGGATATAAAGAGCAAAGAAGTGCTTAAGCAGTGAAGAGAGGAGTGAGACCAAAGGATCAAAAATATATTCGAAAGAGTTATTTCTAGTAGGTGAAACAATGGATCGAGTAGACTTTTGAGCACACCAAACCAAGGACACGACCTATTTTCTTCCATGAAGTAAAGACAAATATGCAAAGGACAAGATGGTCCATATTAAGGAGGAGACATATTAGATGAAGAGACATGCCATAGTTATGGCAGTGCACTATTCTCAGCATGGTCTATCTAGACAAAACTAGAGACACATTGAAGATGTTGACTGTAGCATGGGCCATCCCATGGAAAAAGGTGCCAATACTTGGGTAGTTGCTATAAGTTTGGATTTTCTCTCATTTGTATAGGAGATCTTACCCTTACCAGAACTAAAACTATGCCTAAATTAAAAGGTATTATTGATAATTTGAGCTCAGATTGTAATTCATATTTCTTTGATTGAATGAGAAAGCAAGCTACTTGCAGACTTTGTGATGTTATAGCTTATGCTACTTTAGGAGATTGTTCTTATGTCTATCTTCTAAAAGCATTCTTATTTATTTGATTTAACAAGCAGGACTAGTGGAGGTGATAAGGAAGGTGTCCTAAAGCCAACTACTTTCAGACTTTGTGCTATCATAGTTGTCTTCAGTGTGTGTTTTTCTTTTATGTTTCTGTGTAAAGGACCTTGGAACGACTTTGTGCCCCCATTGTTCTTTGTATTTCAATCTTGGGTAGTCAAGGTGGAGACTTTGTGCTACATTTCAGGATATTAGTTACTTTACACCTTTGGTTACTAGTTACTTACCATAAAGATTCCTGTTGTTTGAAAGAATAAGCACTTTTGAAAGAAGAGAAGTGCCTTCTGTCATTTCATCAGGATTTCTACTATCCAGGAAGGCATCTAGCTCTTGGCTAAATGTTACTTCTAAAAGAAGAGAATTATTTTCACCAATCACCTAAGATTTCTCCTCTATTTGTTAGTATCATCTCTGAAAGAAGAGAGATGGATAGTTTATCCTACCCCCGTGTCTTACTTTCTGCTTATATATATAGTATATAGCCTCCGCATATTTAATAGGGAACCTCCCATTGATGAGAGGAGATATTTGTCTCTGGTTGATGTAGTAATGTTGCACACCTGGGAAACCAATCTTCCTATGCTGTGGTGATAGGAACTATTTTGGTCACCAGTTAGCTGGCCGACATAATATTCACCCAACACAACTAAGAAGGATATGAACAAGAAAAGTCTAGTATATATACTAGGCATTTTTAGGCCGAACAAGGTGAGTAGAGCAAGAGAGTTAAAGTGAAGTGAAGAAGAGGATTTTTTGAGATTAAAAAGGTTGGGAAACATATAAAATAAATGATATGAATCATTTATAGACATCTATATGGTTTCATGAGCACTTTCATGATAGTTTGAAGCCATAGAAGGGCTAATTAAGTGAAGAAGGTAAAGGATAATTTTGCTTGTATGAGAGGCAAATTTGAGTGTGATAGAGAAAAATAAGACCATAATTAGTTGTGATATAGAAATAATATCAAGGTGGACATTATCATATTGTTTATTGAGAAGGTTATTGATCATCAAGGGGGTTTTAGCCTCCTAACAAGTTAGTGCTTGCTAAAGTCAAGTTGGTGCTTGATAAATTTAGGGGTTAGTGCTCCTTGTTGGGTTATACTTGAATCATGGTCTTATAGGATAATTTTTCCAAGATATTTTTTGGTGGGTTTTATTTCCCTTGAGGGTTTCCCACATATTTATAGTGTTCATGTGTTTCATGCTCTTATGGATTGGTGCTTATGCTTTCTAAGATGTGCATGCTTGTATAAATGAAATATGATTAAGTAAGGTTTATTAAAGTATTAAAGATTGATTCATCCCCCATCTTAGGAATTTTTCTTTAAACATTTGGTATAAGAGCCTGGTCCTTTGAATTAGGTCTAAAGGCCTAAAGGAAGATCCTAGAATCAAAGATGGCTAGTTAGCAAGCTCAATGTGGTTTCTCTACTAGTAAGGATTCATTATTAAATGGATCTAAATATTCCATTTGGAATTTAAGTATGAAGATATATTTGATGTCTCAAGGTCATTATATTTGGAAATTAGTTATGGATGACTATAGTGCTCCTCCTATTCCACCAACTGATGCAACAGGTAAGAAAGCTAGTGAAAATAAATCTAAGGTAATGAATGTTATTTTTTGTGGCCTATCATAAGCCATGATTGTGAAAGTAATGCATTATGAGTATATAAAATATATATGGGAAAAATTGAAGACCATCTATGAAGGTAACACCAAGGTAAAGATGGCCAAATTACAGACTCACAAAATATAGTTTGAAATCTTGAAAATGAATGAAGATGAAACCATTGCATCCTACCTATTCAAGGTTGATGAGGCTATCAATATAATTAGAGGATTGGGAGAAGAAGTCAAATAATCTACTATTGATAATTTTTTTTTGAGATCACCAACTCCTAATTTTGACTCTAAGGTATCTATAGTAGAAGAGATGCAAGATTTAGACAAGCTAGGGATGGATGGGTTTCATGACATTTTGATTGCCTATGATATAATAACTAATGAAGGAAGACCTCCCAAGAAGGAAGTAGATTTCAAGGTTTAAAATAAGATAAAATCCAAGAAGGTCAAGGATTAGAAATTATTAGATGTTGATGGTGATCAACTAATAATCATGTTTGTAAGAAAGTTGATATTTGCCTCTAGTAAGTACAAAGGTAAGTTACCCTTCAAATGTTTCAACTATGGAAAGATTGGCCATTTTGCATCAAAGCATACTAATAAGGATAAGTTTGAGCATGATTAATAACATGATAAACATCATGAAGATGAAAATAACACCTTAATATGATAATAATGAAACCTTATTTATGGCCATAGAATCAGACAATGAGGGTTGTTAAAGTGGGAAAGGCATTATGGTTGATATGGAATCAAATGAAGAAGTTGAATTAGATCTTGAGGAAGAATTTGTAAGTGCACAAGAGGAATTGAAGCTCTAAATGAAAAATAATCACAAGCTAAGATCACTAGTTAAGGACTATGAGGAGCAAATTGGCTTGTTTGAGGAAAGGTTGAGTAATGCTTCCAAGGAATATGATGAGATCATCAAACAAGTTGAGGCACAAATAGAGGTAGTCAATACTAGCCTAATGGCTAAATAGGAAGAATGAATCAGATATATAAATAAAATAGAATCCTTAAAAGATGATTGAAATCAAGCATCTAGCTAAGTAAATACCTTTGTGAGGTTTTAAAAGAACACTGAGGCTGTAGATGACATATTGAGTATCCAAAAGTTTGCCAATGACAAGATAGGTCTTGGTTTAAAAGAAGACCAAAAGGAGGCACCTCAAGTCAAGGAGAAAACTATTGAAGACAAGAGGGTCAACATGAAAATATCTATCAAATAGCCAAATGTTATAAGGTATATCAATCCATTCAATGGTTACTATATGTGAAATCAATTTGGTCATAGAGCAATAGAGTGTAGAAGACTCTCTAAGAATGAGTAGTCACAGGACTATGGAAGGAGTCATAGAAAACATCAGTTAAAAGGTATGTATAAAGTATTTTCTACAATTGTCATGATGTCATACATATTGAAAGATTCTATTCCAATAAGGTTAAAAGGTCATCTAGTCAAAACAAGAGGTTTGAAGCCTCTAAAGTGCTAGAGAGAAGACAAATAAATGTTTGGAAACCAAAGATAATGAAGATGAGTCATGATCAGTCTACAAGATCAAGTGGACTACTTGATGTGATAGATAATGCTTTAAATATGAAATCAAGTCAAGAATGCCTATTGTCAGTTCACATTGATGATGAAATGGATGATGATGAGGTCAAACTTAAAATGCAAATCAAGCCTAAAAGGGTAATGAATGACATTCAATTAGAATATAACATGGATATCTAGGAATCTCCTAAAATTGAGTTGTTTTAGTGCCCGATGGGAAGTGTTGACTCCATTAGGCTTCATGGTGGCACTAGTTAGGCAACATAAGAATGATGTATGTTTAGTTTGAGGGGGAGTTTTTTAGGTTTATTGCTAAGTTTTTTTTTCATTGAGAAGTGGTCTTGTTATCAGAATTAATTTGAAAGAGGTATGCTTGTAGTAAGGGATAGCTTGTTTCGTTAACGTTTCAAATTTTATATGTTGAGATCCTACATCAAGAAGGTTTGGCTATGCTAGTCTATGTAGGTGTGACTCCAGATGATAGTTATATAGGATCATTTGTAATTAATGTCAAAGGGGGAGAAAGTCCAAGAAGGGAGTTTGACCAGCTTGGGGAAATGATATAGATTAGACTAAATAATGTTTTTCCATCAATGATAAAGGGGGATTTTTGTGAGAAGTGTTATCATTGATGTCAAGGTTAAGTTGGATGTTATTGATGTCAAGGTAAATTTGGTAAAGATTCATGGTGAAGTGGTATGTGGCAAGGAAGCCATGTGACAAGAGAGAATTTAAAGGCAACCTATTGTCTCTTTATTGAGAGATAATTTCAAGGCAACCTAATTATTCTTCTAAGGTTGATGTCAAGGTTTAGTATAAGGTTGATGATTTTATACTAGTTATTGAGTACAAGGTTATTAATAAGGATTGTGTATAGGATTCCTAGTTTTTTACATGAAGAAGCATGATGGTTCAGTGAGATGCATGTATAGAGGCATAAGAAGATGTTTGAGGACACTTGAGCATGTATATGAAGTATTGGATCATTCAAGAGGGCTTCAAGGTGAGTATACTAAGGTAGAAATTACAAGAATAACATGAAAATAGACTAGTTCTATATTCTATCTAACCTGATAAGGTGTCATGAGATGTTGTCAAGGTATATGAAGGATAATTTGTTTTGGTAGAACACGTGCGAAGTTGATTAAGCGTGTGAGTGAGGTGGAGAGTGTTTGGACAATAGATAGAAGGTCTATTTCAAGGCCTAATGTGACATGTAGATCAAAATATTAGAGAGAAAAGAGAGAGATAATGGCCTAATGGTGTATTAAGATCAATTTACAAGGTAAGCATGGAAAAGGCATGAATTATGGTTTTTAGGATTCTTATATGCACATATTGAAGAATTCTCAACCTGAGAAGAAAATTCATGTACTCATTAGCATTTTTAATATATAAATAATAATGTAATACATTAAAAGGATATGGTGAAGAGTCTTATCTCAAATTTCCAAGAATTATTTTCTAGATTAAGGGCCTAGGCTTTTTGAATGATCATTAAGACTATAAGATGGTCTTAACCCTGTCTAAATCCCTAACAGTGACCTGATATGGAATATATTGATGAAAATGGATCATAATGGATTGTATGACATATTTTTATTATTGGATTATGTAGTGAAATCTCCTAGGTATCTCCATGTGGCATTGGTTTGTCATGTGAGTGAGCAGACCTTACAAGAAAAGACTTACTTCTTATAAATTTCCTATAGCAGGCAAGGTTGATCGAGTGAAAGTTGATAAATGGAGGTAGGTTGAGTATTGATACTTATATATTATTTACATGGTGATTTATGATTATTTTTCATACCTTATATGTGATAAAATGGTCATGCAAGTTGACCTATTGCTAAAAGGCCTAGTGATGCAGATACTGAGAAAAACTAGGCAAAAGTGAGAATGAGATTAGGGATATGTTGTGATAGATTAGGGATGGAGATAGATGCATTGGTTTTTTTTAAATAACTATAATACATTTTCATGTTGGTTATGTATTTTGGAGGTCAATGAATATATTGAAAATGTTGCTCATAAGTTGACCTGTATAGTGCAGATGAGATAGTGAAGGTGTAAGGTTATGAAATTGGTCTACAAGAACAATATTATAAATTAAAAATGGTGTATTTGTATATGAGAATTACATAATGATATTTTATTATCATAAAAATACATTATTATTCTCTAAAAGTGTCTACACAAGAGTTTAAATTCATTTTCACCATGACTATGTTTGAAGGTAAAGCAACAAATCTGAGTAAGCCAGTGGGAGTGATGAGTTGAAGGCTCTCTACCCTTTCCTAAAGAATCCAATGCATATATTGTTTTTTTAATACATGAATTTCTGATCCATGTTTTTAATAACATTTAAAATCAATTAAATTTATTGAAATTGTAAATCCAAAATGGGTTGACTGTTTTAACTTTGACTATGTATATTAAAGATAAAAGATTGGTTTACAAGACCAATATTTGGCATTGGGACTTATAATATTTGTAATTGAGAGTGATATATAAGTTTAAAATAATATAATTAGGATTTCATAAGTAATTGGAATTATTTTTTCAAAGATTAAAGTTTAAGTCTTCATGACTATGTTTTAAGACTAGTTGATAGTTCTGATTAGGTTACATGCAGAGAAGGGTTTGAGTCTTTCTACCCTAAGTTATGAAGTATAATTCACATGGTGATGAACATAAGATAATTTAGTTTATATATATTTCTGTTTATTTATATTTCATGGTTTTTTGTCAAATTTGTGTTTTTGGTTCAATTATTTAAAATAGACTTTCTGGGTATGCACAAGCCTAATATGAACAAGTAAATTTGATGTGCTCCAAGTAGTGGTTTGAGCTAAAATTTTTTTTTGTATCATATATGTAATTAACATAGGTATATTTGGATGTAATATTATGTGTCTCTATCATTTAATGTGTTTGAAATTTATTCAATAATAACAAAGGGTAACGTGTGCTAACAAGGCCTAATGGGATTAGGTCTCCATGAGACCTAAAGGAGAGATAATACCTATTTGAGAAAGGTCAGATATAAATGGACTTGAAGAATTTTTTATACATATATATTAAGTGTTCTAAGATAGTTTCCATGGAAAACCTAAGAGGATAAGAGTTTTTATCCTACCAAGAAGGATATGAACAAGAAAAGTCTAGTATATATACTAGGCATTTTAGGCCTAATAAGGTGAGTAGAGTGAGAGAGTTAAAGTGAAGTGAAGAAGAGGATTGTGTGAGAATACATATGTGGTGAAAAATATCAAATAAATTATATGAATTAGTTATAGACATCTATAGGGTTTCATGATTGATTTCATTATAGTTTCAAGCCATATAAGGGCTAAATGAGCAAAGAAGATAAAGGATAATGTTTGCTTGTGTGAGAGGCAGATTTGAGTGTGATAGAGAAAAGTATGACCATAATTAGTTGTGAGATGGAAAAAAATAAAGGTTGATAGTATTAGAGTATTTATTGAGTGGTTTCTTTGATCAACAAGGGGGTTTTATCCTCCTAGCAAGTTGGTGCTTTATAAATTTATGGGTTGATACTCCTTGTTGGGTTGGTGTTCAACTAAACTTGATTCATGGTATTATAGGACAAGTTGTCCAAGCTATGTTTCAGTGGTTTTTATTCCCCTTAAGGGTTTACCACATATTTATTATGTTCATGTTTCATGCTCTTATATATTGGTGCTTATATTTGCTAACATGTACATGCTTATCTAAATGATCTATAATTGCTTACGTAATATTGCATAAAGTATTAAAAATTGATTCATCCCCCCTTTTAGTCAATTTTATTCCAATAAATTCTCATTATCTCATGATTCATTGTGCTATAAGTGGTAGAAACATATTTTATTTTGATATTTATTTCACTAACAAATTTTATAACCCCAATAGTAATCCTAATAACACATATGGCATGACCGATGGGATGACCCATAACGCACACTCTTTAATGAGATTTTATTTTAATTTCATTTGCCAAAAATCTAAATTTGTTGGCTAATTTGTGATAATTTCATCACTATTTTCCACACCTAGGTATTGACAAATTTGATTTGAGAAAATGGTAAATTTGCCACTGTATTTCTACTAATTAGCGAAAATACCCATGTAATCAACAAAATGGTTATGTTATCTATTTTTAGCTATGATATATATTATGTGTAGGCTGATATATATATATATATATATATATATATATATATATATATATATATATATATATATATATATATATATATATATTGGGACATGAATCAATTTTTAATATGATTGATCATATCCTGTATTTGGTGAAATTGACTAGGAAATCGATAAAATAAATCCATAAATTGGTGAAATCTCTCTCAAGTATCACATAAAGTTTTTTGTTAAAAAAAATTTATCTTTTGTTTTCACAAAATTGAATTTTATTTTGGTGAAAACTATCTCCTAATTGGTCAAAAAACCCACATAATCAATGGAAACACCTTTGTTCTCTATTTTGTATCCTTCAAAAGTTGTATATTCAGTAAAATCATCTCAAAAATCAATGAAATTATCTATGAAATCAGTGAAAATGTCCTATAAATTAGTGAATTTGATATCTTATTAACAAATTCACTTTGAAGTATTGAACATGTTTTTTCCTACTATTTGTCTTATTTGACTTTTATTTTCGTGAAATTTATATATTATCAATTAAAAAACCACACAATTAGTGAAATTGACCTTACTAAATGGTGAATTCACTTTTGTCTATTATTTTTTGTTTCTATTTTTTATTCTATATATGTTCTTGAAAATAATGAATTTATCTCTATTTTGTAAGGCCAAGAGTTGTCAAAATTACAAAAAAAATTGGCCTCCCTCTCTTGAAAAAGACCCACCTAGTAAAACTACTCACATTATTTTTATTTTAAATACCAAAAGTGGTGGTGATCCATTCAAACATATATTATTCATTCGCATTTCCTTTAGTGATTTAAAAAGTTCATATTTTGATTTTATGTAATAAAAACACTTTAATTTTTTATCATATTTTTTTAGTTATTTGTTTAAGTGTTTGTTTTTGTGCTTGTGCGATCCCTTCACACTTATTATCTCCCCTTTGGTAGGGCAACCAAGAAATGTGGAGGTGATCACTTGTATTTATCCCAAGAGATTTGCCTATTATGCTCTTCACTAGCCATTAGTGGGAATCTTGTGAATCATAATAGTAATACATTTCATTTTTATTTTTAATGTATGACTAAGGTGTCATTTCCTTCTCGTGAGTCTTTAGGGAATGGTGATTAGGATGTCATTACCTAATATTCATACTAAGCCTACTTATTCAATGGGGTATATTAATTATGGCTATATCAATGGTATCTTAGCTTAAGTGTCCCTCAAAGCTTGATTTTTATAGTATCACTTCACTAAAATATTATGGATGAAGTGGTTGTTAAGGTAAAATATACTTTGGTGAATGTCCCATTAAATATTTACATCAAATTGATTAATTTTTTCACCCATGTACTGCAAGGTATAGTAGGACCATTTAGTAATCCCATGAAAAATTTAGAATAGGACTTTTCAACCACCAAACATTCATCATCATAGAGTTACAAAGTAATAACACACAAATATATCTTTCACATATAGACATTTTGAGAGAAGGGTGGGATTAAAACACCACCAATATATTCATTATTTACTTAAAGAATATTAAATATTATAATCCTCTCTCAAGGAGAATATATCAAAATAATTGATGAATGTGGAATATTCCAGTGTTATTTACTAGAGTAGGATCATAATCTTGAAGGTTTGATTTATTGGGTTTTGTGCTGAAATTTTCTATAATCCCCATACACCTTCACAAAGAGGTTTTACTTTGTCCAATTTTCAATTCAAAAAATTGTTCCTTTCTATGTCTCATATCTAAATTTGTCTAAACACATACCTTTCTTGTATAAAATCATATAGTTATGTTGTCCATGTGAATTTGGACCCATTTAAATCAAATTACAAATTTATAATTAGAAGCTACTTCAATACTAAAATAAAATTATAGTCTCAATTGCAATTCATATTTTCTAATCAAACCTATTTAGGTCAAAACTTTTTCCTTTTCAATCCAAATCAAAATTTAAATCTTGTTTATGTTTGAGTCCATTTAAATTTTAGGTAAAATTAATTTCACTTAGGTAAAATTATTTGGTTTGAAATAGTCTCCAACATGCCTCAATACATGAGAAGTGGTGTGGTGTATAATGCTACTTATGATGATGATTGGACACAAAATCAACAAGACCATATAAATACATTTTCATTCCATCCATATTATCCATGAAATCAACATGATTATATGACTCACATGATATGGAAGTCCATCAATATACATATGAATATGTACCACTTAACTATGATTTAGTCTAATATCATTTAATAAGACTTGTTTGAGAACATAGATAAAGTTTAATTTCACTTATTAGCGATGGTTGATATGGTTCCCCTTGATTATCCTATATAGAATTTACATAATATTGAAAAATATCAACCACATAAAAATATAAAAAATACATAGTGGATTGATGATTTACCCTCATATAGCCTTGTTTCCAACAATTGTTCAATGTCAATTTTAGAAACATATATAAATGGGAAGGAACTACTTGTGGCCCCACCCAAAGTTTTACCTAGAATTGTAACCTAATTGCAACAAGCTGGTCAAGTATTAACTAATCTTGTATATTTATTAGTTATTGATCTAGTTTATAATCCCAAACTTATAGATTTAATCAAATAATTAAGAATTAGGTTAAACATTCATTGGTTGATCCATTTCTTACACTGGACACATCTATCAATCTTGAGAAATATACACCCATATATTCCACACAACTAGTCATTGAGAATACACAAAAAACATTTCCTAGTCCCCATCAAGTTCATGTTAATCACACACTCACAATATCATCTGAATAAATTACCCTCACTATCTACAAAATTCAACTCATTCCCATCTAGTCCCTACTGATACATATAGTATCCCATCTAGTTCACATCTCTCCCAACATAATCCTTTTAAAGTCAATCAAGTTATCTTTAATACCCATCAGGTCTTGTCCAATACACAACAATGAGTATCATATGTACAATGGGTTATTTATAATCAACAACTAATTCCCACCAATCACATGATATGAAATTCCATCAACCTAAGTATTAATATGTTCCACTTGAATATGACCCAGATCAAGATTAATTTGAGCAAAACTTGTTTAAGAGTAGAGATGAATCTCTCTTTCACTTATTATCAATGGGTGCTAAGGTTCCCACTAAATATTCTATGTGAAACTTTCATAATGTTAAGAAATATCAGCCACATAACACTATAAAAATTACATATGGATTGATGATTTAACCTTCTCAATCCATGGTCAAACAATTGTTCAAATGCCATAAATTACATAAACATCTAAAAAGGAGAAGGAACTACTTATGGCCCCACCTCAAGTTTCACCCAGTAATGTAACATAATTACAACAAGTTTTTCAAGTGTTGACTAACCTTACAAGTTTATTAGTTATTTCTCCAGCTTATGATCCTCCAATTATAGAGTTCAATAAACCTATTAAGTATCAGGTTAAAGATTCATTAGTTGATCCATTTCCTACTTTATAGACATGCACTACTCCTAAAAAAAATTTCCTTGTGTATTTCCCACAAATGGTTGTTGAGAAGCCATAATAAGCATTTCCTAATACCCATCAAGTTCATGTTAATCCCACTCTCATAATATCATCTAAACAAATCCCCACTCAATAGCCATAAAATTCAACTCATTCCCGAAAATTCCCTAATGAGACACGTAGTATCCCATCTAGTTCACACATCCCCCAACACAATCCTTATAGATTCAATTAAGTTTTTTCTATTACCCATGAGGTCTTATCTAATACACATCAACAAGTATCATTTAGACAATATGTTTTTTCTAATAATCAATGAATTCCTACCAATCAATATTAATTCCTCACTAAAATATAACAAATATTTCCTATACAGTGATGAGTCTACATCCATATTGAAATCCCATTCAACATCAAGACCCTCATTACCAATTTAATCCTAATCAACACTAGGTCTGAATAGGATTACTAATCCTAATACATTAGTGGTTTACACAAATCAAAATAATCGAAGATTATATTCCTAGTCATGTAATACTGCCACCTACATCCCAAAATACTTATTTTCCTCAAGAATTATAGGCTATCAAAAATGCAATTTTAAGATTATAGGTAAAGAATTAGGGACGAAAATACAAGTTGGATAACATATGATAATATATATTTGATACAAGCATATTATAGACACATTTTCCATCTCATTTCAAGATTCCTAAATTTTAAAAGTTCAAATGAGAGGGTGACTCAAGGGGTCAATGATAGGATTCCTTTTTTTCTTGCTAATAAGTAGGTTATGACACCATTTTCTTACTTTACCTATTTTCATGGAGTTTGGTTAGGCAAGGTTTAGATTGGCTTATGCATATCCCAAAAGGTTCTATCATGTATTTTGATTATTTATCAAATAATTTTATTAAGCATTTTTCATATGACATCAAACATGAGATGACCATGGTTGACTTGTGTATTATCAAACGATGAAGGGGTGAGAGTTTTTCCACTTATCTTCAAATATGGTGAACATTGTCTAACAAATTTACACATTATCTTTATAATATCAAGTTATAAAACATAGTCATTATGAATTTGAATTTATAACTAGATCTTAACCTCAAAATAAATTTTATATAAAACTTTAATGACATAATTAATAAAGACGTCGAAATAGAAAAGGCCCTCATTATTATAGGATTGATCAAAATTTATTCACAAAATCAATCTCAACATAAAACCTAGAACCAAAATCAAAACCAAACATCAATTCCAAATATAATAAATTTGGTAGAGAATACCAAACCTTTCAATTTAAATAAGAATATGATTGGTAGTGGAATAATAAAATTAATACATGTTCACATGGTGTAGTCACTACCAGTGCAGAACACTCTTCCACCACAACCACTTCTTTTGTAAAGGATGCCTCCTCCAAGGAATCAATTAAACATAAGACCATTTGCTAATATTGGATATCTAATTTAGATTGTAATTCATAAACTACTCACTAAAATATGATTACTTGGCCTAATACTAGGCCATTTGATGAAAGCCAACCCAAACTTGAGTGGTATCAGGATAGTAATTATTATGAGTATCATTATGTCAAAGTTCATGGTATTCATATACGTGTGAAACTTATAAATCTTATCTAATATATTTTTTAAATAGGGGATATTGAATTAAATAAATACATCAGCCTAGTCTACTCAAAACATGGGGATCTATAGAGACCATTTTCCTTAGCATAATGCTAATCAAAGTGAGAAATGACAACATCAATATGATAATAATCATAATCAAAATCAGGTTCCCAATATAAAAATATTGATTATCATGTTACCCCCTATTATTACAATGTGGTGGGATGTATCAAATAACATGATGAGGCCATGATCACAATAAATCCCCATTCTCATTCTAATAATTCCCAACAAGTAAACCCCTCCATTCTAGGATAAACTAAGTCTATTTTGGGAGTTACTCCTCATAATCCTCATTATATATTTACCATCACAAGGCTTATTTATTATTACTTTAATTACCCTAATCCTATTCTTTCTCAATGTTGTGTTGTTATAACTCACCACTCTAAAACTACCCTTAAATGGCTTGGATCTCCTCCTAATAATATCAATACATAATCTAATTCCAATCTTTTTCAAAAATCCACACCCAAGTATGCACCTCTAATCATAAATCAATATGATCTTGTGGATAAGTTGAACAAGACACCAAGATAAATTTACATCTTGGATCTTTTATGTATATCTCAGCTCCACATGTGTATTATCAAACAATGAAGGGGTGAGAGTTTTTCCACTTATCTTCAAATATGGTCAACATTGTCTAACAAATTTACACATTATCTTTATAATATCAAGTTATAAAAAATATTCATGATGAATTTGAATTTATAACTAGATCTTAACCTCAAACCAAATTTTATATAAAACTTTAATGACATAATTAATAAAGGTGTCGAAATAGAAAAGGCCCTCATTCTTATAGGATTGCTCAAAATTTATTCACAAAATCAATCCCAACATAAAACCTAGAACCAAAATCAAAACCAAACTTCAATTCCAAATATAATAAATTAGGTAGAGAATACAAAACCATTAAATTTCAATAAGAATATCATTGGTAATGGAATGATAAAATTAATACATGTTCACATGGTGTAGTCACCACCAGTGCAAAACACTCTTCCACCACAACCACTTCCCTTGTAAAAGATGCCCCCTCCAAGGAATCAATTAAATATAAGACCATTTGCTAATATTGGATATCTAATTTAGGTTGTGATTCATAAAATACTCACTAAAATATGATTACTTGGCCTAATACTAGGCCATTTGATGAAAGCCAACCCAAACATCAGAGGTATCAGGATAGTATTATGAGTGTCATTGTGTCAAAGTTCATGGTATTCATATATGTGTGAAACTTATAAATCTTAACAAATAATTTTTTTAAATAGGGGATATTGAATTAAATAAATGCATCACCCCAGTCTACTCAAAACATGGGGATCTATAGAGACCATTTTCCTTAGCATAATGCTAATCAAAATGAGAAATGAATACATCAACATGATAATAATTATAATCAAAATTAGGTTCCCAATCTACAAATATTTATTATCATGTTACTCCCTATGATTACAATGTGGTGGGATGTATCAAATAACATGATGAGGCCATGATCACAATAAATCCCCATTCTCATTCTAATAATTCCCAACAAGTAAACCCCTTCATTCTAGGATAAACTAAGTCTATTCTGGGAGTTACTCCTCCTCATAATCCTCATTATATATTTACCACAACAAGGCTTATTTATTATTACTTTAATTACCCTAATCCTATTCTTTCTCAAGATTGTGTTGTTATAACTCACCACTCTAAAATTACCCTTAAATGGCTTGGATCTCCTGCTAATAATATCAATACATAATCTAATTCTAATCTTGTTTAAAAATCCACACCCAAGTATGCACCTCTAATCATAAATCAATATGATCTTATGGATAAGTTGAACAAGACACCAAGATAAATTTACATCTTGGATCTTTTGTGTCTATCTCAGCTCCACATGTGTATTATCAAATAATGAAGGGGTGAGAGTTTTTCCTCTTATTCTCAAATATGGTGAACATTGTCTAACAAATTTACCCATTATCTTTATAATATCAAGTTAGAAAACATATTCATGATGAATTTGAATTTATAACTAGATCTTAACCTCAAACTAAATTTTATATAAAACTTTAATGACATAATTAATAAAGGTGTCGAAATAGAAAAGGCCCTCATTATTATAGGATTGATCAAAATTTATTCACAAAATCAATCCCAACAACAAACCTAGAACAAGAATCAAAACCAAACTTCAATTCCAAATATAATAAATTTGGTAGAGAATACAAAACCATTAAATTTCAATAAGAATATCATTGGTAATGGAATGATAAAATTAATACATGTTCACATGGTGTAGTCACCACCAGTGCAAAACACTCTTCCACCACAACCACTTCCCTTGTAAAAGATGCCTCCTCCAAGGAATCAATTAAATATAAGACCATTTGCTAATATTGGATATCTAATTTAGGTTGCGATTCATAAAATACTCACTAAAATATGATTACTTGGCCTAATACTAGGCCATTTGATGAAAGCCAACCCAAACATCAGAGGTATCAGGATAGTATTATGAGTGTCATTGTGTCAAAGTTCATGGTATTCATATATGTGTGAAACTTATAAATCTTAACAAATAATTTTTTTAAATAGGGGATATTGAATTAAATAAATGCATCACCCCAGTCTACTCAAAACATGGGGATCTATAGAGACCATTTTCCTTAGCATAATGCTAATCAAAATGAGAAATGAATACATCAACATGATAATAATTATAATCAAAATCAGGTTCCCAATCTACAAATATTTATTATCATGTTACTCCCTATGATTACAATGTGGTGGGATGTATCAAATAACATCATGAGGCCACGATCACAATAAATCCCCATTCTCATTCTAATAATTCCCAACAAGTAAACCCCTTCATTCTAGGATAAACTAAGTCTATTCTGGGAGTTACTCCTCCTCATAATCCTCATTATATATTTACCACAACAAGGCTTATTTATTATTACTTTAATTACCCTAATCCTATTCTTTCTCAATATTGTGTTGTTATAACTCACCACTTTAAAATTACCCTTAAATGGCTTGGATCTCCTGCTAATAATATCAATACATAATCTAATTCTAATCTTGTTTAAAAATCCACACCCAAGTATGCACCTCTAATCATAAATCAATATGATCTTATGGATAAGTTGAACAAGACACCAAGATAAATTTACATCTTGGATCTTTTGTGTCTATCTCAGCTCCACATGTGTATTATCAAATAATGAAGGGGTGAGAGTTTTTCCTCTTATTCTCAAATATGGTGAACATTGTCTAACAAATTTACCCATTATCTTTATAATATCAAGTTAGAAAACATATTCATGATGAATTTGAATTTATAACTAGATCTTAACCTCAAACTAAATTTTATATAAAACTTTAATGACATAATTAATAAAGGTGTCGAAATAGAAAAGGCCCTCATTATTATAGGATTGATCAAAATTTATTCACAAAATCAATCCCAACAACAAACCTAGAACAAGAATCAAAACCAAACTTCAATTCCAAATATAATAAATTTGGTAGAGAATACAAAACCATTAAATTTCAATAAGAATATCATTGGTAATGGAATGATAAAATTAATACATGTTCACATGGTGTCATCACCAACTGTGCATAACACTCTTCCACCACAACCACTTCCTTTGTAAAGGATGCCTCCTCCAAGGAATCAATTAAATATAAGACCATTTGTTAATACTTGGTATCCAATTTAGGTTGTAATTCATAAACTACTCACTAAAATATGATTATTTGGCCTAATACTAGGCCATTTGATGAAAGCCAACCCAAACATGAGTGGTATCAGGACAATAATTATTATGGGTATCATTGTGTCAAAGTTCATGGTATTCATATATGTGTGAAACTTAGAAATATTATACAATATATTTTTTAAATAGGGGATATTGAATTAAATAAATACATCACCCCAGTCTATTCAAAACATGGGGATCTATAGAGACCATTTTCCTTAGCATAATGCTAATCAAAGTTAGAAATGACAACATCAACATGATAATAATCATAATCAAAATTAGGTTCCTAATCTAAAAATATTGATTATCATGTTACCCCCTATGATTACAATGTGGTGGGATGTATCAAATAACATGATGAGGCCATGATCACAATAAATCCCCATTCTCATTCTTATAATTCCCAACAAGTAAACCCCTCCATTATAGGATAAACTAAGTCTATTCTGGGAGTTACTCCTCCTCATAATCCTCATTATATATTTACCATCACAAGGCTTATTTATTACTACTTTAATTACCCTAATCCTATTCTTTCTCAAGATTGTGTTGTTATAACTCACCACTCTGAAATTACCCTTAAATGGCTTGGATCTCCTCCTAATAATATTAATACATAATCTAATTCTAATATTGTTCAAAAATCCACACCCAAGTATGCACCTCTAATCATAAATCAATATTATCTTGTGGATAAGTTGAACAAGACACCAAGATAAATTTACATCTTGGATCTTTTATGTATATCTCAGCTCCACATGTGTATTATCAAACAATGAAGGGGTGAGAGTTTTTCCACTTATCTTCAACTATGGTGAACATTGTCTAACAAATTTACACATTATCTTTATAATATCAAGTTATAATAAATATTCATGATGAATTTGAATTTATAACTAGATCTTAACCTCAAACCAAATTTTATATAAAACTTTAATGACATAATTAATAAAGGTGTCGAAATAGAAAAGGCCCTCATTCTTATAGGATTGATCAAAATTTATTCACAAAATCAATCCCAACATAAAACCTAGAACCAAAATCAAAACCAAACTTCAATTCCAAATATAATAAATTAGGTAGAGAATACCAAACCATTAAATTTCAATAAGAATATCATTGGTAATGGAATGATAAAATTAATACATGTTCTCATGGTGTAGTCACCACCAGTGCAAAACACTCTTCCACCACAACCACTTCCCTTGTAAAAGATGCCTCCTCCAAGGAATAAATTAAATATAAGACCATTTGCTAATATTGGATATCTAATTTAGGTTGTAATTCATAAACTACTCACTAAAATATGATTACTTGGCCTAATACTAGGCCATTTGATGAAAGCCAACCCAAACATGAGTGGTATTACGACAATAATTATTATGAGTATCATTGTGTCAATGTTCATGGTATTTATATATGTGTGAAACTTATAAATATTATACAATATATTTTTTAAAGAGGGGATATTGAATGAAATAAATACATCACCTCAGTCTACTCAAAACATGGGGATCTATAGAGACCATTTTCCTTAGCATTTTGCTAATCAAAGTGAGAAATGACAACATCAACATGATAATAATTATAATCAAAATCAGGTTCCCAATCCAAAAATATTGATTATCATGTTACTGCCTATGATTACTATGTGGTGGGATGTATCAAATAACATCATGAGGCCACGATCACAATAAATCCCCATTCTCATTCTAATAATTCCCAACAAGTAAACCCCTCAATTCTAGGATAAACTAAGTCTATTTTGGGAGTTACTCCTCATAATCCTCATTATATATTTACCATCACAAGGCTTATTTATTATTACTTTAATTACCCTAATCCTATTCTTTCTCAAGATTGTGTTTTTATAACTCACCACTCTAAAATTACCCTTAAATCTCTTGGATCTCCTGATAATAATATCAATACATAATCTAATTCCAATCTTGTTCAAAACTCCACACCCAAGTATGCACCTCTAATCATAAATCAATATGATCTTGTGGATAATTTGAATAAGACACAAAGATAAATTTACATCTTGGATCTTTTGTGTATATCTCAGCTCCACATGTGTATTATCAAACAATGAAGGGATGAGAGTTTTTCCACTTATCTTCAAATATGGTGAACATTGTCTAACAAATTTACACATTATCTTCATAATATCAAGTTAGAAAACATATTCATGATGAATTTGAATTTGTAACTAGATCTTAACCTCAAACTAAATTTTATATAAAACTTTAATGACATAATTAATAAAGGTGTCGAAATAGAAAAGGCCCTCATTGTTATAGGATTGGTCAAAATTTATTCACAAAATCAATCCCAACATCAAACCTAGAACCAAAATCAAAACCAAACTTCAATTCCAAATATAATAAATTTGGTAGATAATACCAAACCTTTCAATTTAAATAAGAATATGATTGGTAATGGAATAATAAATTAAATACATGTTCACATGGTGTCATCACCACCAGTGCAGAACACTCTTCCACCACAACCACTTACTTTGTAAAGGATGCCTCCTCCAAGGAATAAATTAAATATAAATTTTTTTGCTAATATTGGATATCCAATTTAGGTTATAATTAATAAACTACTCACTAAAATATGATTACTTGGCCTAATACTAGGCCATTTGATGAAAGCCAACCCAAACATGAGTGGTATCAGGACAATAATTATTATGAGTATCATTGTGTCAAAGTTCATGGTATTCATATATGTGTGAAACTTATAAATATTATCCAATATATTTTTTAAATAGGGGATATTGAATTAAATAAATACATCACCCCAGTCTACTCAAAACATGGGGATCTATAGAGGCTATTTTCCTTAGCATAATGCTAATCAAAGTGAGAAATGACAACATCAACATGATAATAATCATAATCAAAATTAGGTTCCCAATCTAAAAATATTGATTATCATGTTACCCCATATGATTACAATGTGTTGGGATGTATCAACTAACATCATGAGGCCACGATCACAATAAATCCCCATTCTCATTGTAATAATTCCCAAAAAGTAAACCCATCTATTTTACGATAAACTAAGTCTATTTTGGGAGTTACTCCTCCTCATAATCCTCATTATATATTTAAAATCACAAGGCTTATTTATTATTACATTAATTACCCTAATCCAATTCTTTCTCAAGATTGTGTTGTTATAACTCACCACTCTAAAATTACTCTTAAATGGCTTGGATCTCCTCCTAATAATATCAATACATAATCTAATTCCAATCTTGGTCAAAAATCCACACCCAAGTATCCACCTCTAATTATAAATAAATATGATCTTGTGGAAAGTTGAACAAGACACCAAGATAAATTTACATCTTGGATCTTTTATGTATATCTCAGCTCCACATGTGTATTATCAAACAATGAAGGGGTGAGAGTTTTTCCACTTATTTTCAAATATGGTGAACAATGTCTAACAAATTTACACCTTATCTTTATAATATCAAGTTAGAAAACATATTCATGATGAATTTGAATTTATAACTAGATCTAAACCTCAAACTAAATTTTATATAAAACTTTAATGACATAATTAATAACAGTGTCGAAATAGAAATGACCCTCATTGTTATAGGATTGGTCAAAATTTATTCACAAAATCAATCACAACATCAAACCTAGAACCAAAATCACAACCAAACTTCAATTCCAAATATAATAAATTGGGTCGAGAATACCAAACCTTTCAATTTAAATAAGAATATGATTGGTAATGGAATAATAAAATTAATACATGTTCACATGGTGTCATCAACACTAGTGCAGAACACTCTTCCACCACAACCACTTCCTTTGTAAAGGATGCCTCCTCCAAGGAATAAATTAAATATAAAACCATTTGCTAATATTGGATATCATATTTAGGTTGTAATTCATAAACTACTCACTAAAATATGATTATTTGGCCTAATATTAAGCCATTTGATGAAAGCCAACCCAAACATGAGTGGTATCAGGACATTAATTATTATGAGTATCATTGTGTCAAAGTTCATGGTATTCATATATGTGTGAAAATTATAAATCTTATCCAATATATTTTTTAAATAGGGGATATTGAATTAAATAAATACATCACGCCAGTCTACTCAGAACATGGGGATATATAGAGACCATTTTCCTTAGCATAATGCTAATCAAAGTGAGAAATGACAACATCAACATGATAATCATTATAATCAAAATTTTGTTCCCAATCTAAAAATATTGATTATCATGTTACCCCCTATGATTACAATGTGGTGGGATGTATCAAATAACATCATGAGGCCACAATCACAATAAATCCCCATTCTCATTCTAATAATTCCCAACAAGTAAACCCCTCAATTCTAGGATAAACTTGTGGATAAGTTGAACAAGACACCAAGATAAATTTACATCTTGGATCTTTTGTGTATATCTCAGCTCCACATGTGTATTATCAAACAATGAAGGGGTGAGAGTTTTTCCACTTATCTTCAAATATGGTGAACATTGTCTAACAAATTTACACATTATCTTCATAATATCAAGTTAGAATTCATATTCATGATGAATTTAAATTTATAACTAGAACTTAACCTCAAACTAAATTTTATATAAAACTTTGAATGACATAATTAATAAAGGTGTCAAAATAGAAAAGGCCCTCATTGTTATAGGATTGGTCAAAATTTATTCACAAAATCAATCCCAACATCAAACCTAGAACCAAAATCAAAACCAAACTTCAATTACAAATATAATAAATTTTGGTAGAGAATACCAAACCTTTCAATTTAAATAAGAATATGATTGGTAATGGAATAATAAAATAAATACATGTTCACATGGTGTCGTCACCACCAGTGTAGAACACTCTTCCACCACAACCACTTCCTTTGTAAAGGATGCCTTCTCCAAGGAATCAATTAAGTATTAGACCATTTTCTAATATTATATATCCAATTTAGATTGTAATTCATAAACTACTCACTAAAATATGATTACTTGGCCTAATACTAGGCCATTTAATGAAAGCCAACCCAAACTTGAGTGGTATCAGGACAATAATTATTATGAGTATCATTGTGTCAAAGTTCATGGTATTCATATATGTGTAAAAATTATAAATTTTATCCAATATATTGTTTATATATGGGATATTGAATTAAATAAATAAATCACCCCAGTATACTCAAAACATGGGGATCTATGGAGACCATTTTCCTTAGCATAATGCTAATCAAAGTGAGAAATGACAACATCAACATGATAATAATCATAATCAAAATTAGGTTCACAATATAAAAATATTGATTATCTTGTTACCCCCTATGATTACAATGTGGTGGGATGTATCAAATAACATCTTGAGGCCACGATCATAATAAATTCCCATTATCATTCTAATAATTCCCGACAAGTAAACCCCTCCATTCTAGGATAAACTAAGTGTATTCTGGGAGTTACTCCTCATAATCCTCATTATATATTTACCATCACAAGGCTTATTTATTATTTATTTAATTACCCTAATCCTATTCTTTCTCAAGATTCTGTTGTTATAACTCACCACTCTAAAATTACCCTTAAATGGATTGGATCTCTTCCTAATAATATCAATACATAATCTAATTCCAATCTTGTTCAAAAATTCACACCCAAGTATGCACCTTTAATCATAAACCAATATTATCTTGTCGATAATTGGAACAAGACACCTAGATAAATTTACATCTTGGATCTTTTGTGTATATCTCAACTCCACATGTGTATTATCAAACAATGAAGGGGTGAGAGTTTTTCCACTTATCTTCAAATATGGTGAACATTGTCTAACAAATTTACACATTATCTTTATAATATCAAGTTATAAAACATATTCATGATGAATTTGAATTTATAACTAGATCTTAACCTAAAAATAAATTTTATATAAAACTTTAATGACATAATTAGTAAAGGTGTCGAAATAGAAAAGGCCCTCATTGTTATAAGATTGGTCAAAATTTATTCACAAAATCAATCCCAACATCAAACCTAGAACCAAAATCAAAACCAAACTTCAATTACAAATATAATAAATTTGGTAGAGAATACCAAACCTTTCAATTTCACTAAGAATATGATTGGCAAATGAATAATAAAATTAATACATGTTCACATGGTGTAGTCACCACTAGTGTAGAACACTCTTCCACCACAACCACTTCCTTTGTAAAGGATGCCTCCTCCAAGGAATAAATTAAATATAAGACCATTTGCTAATATTGGATATCCAATTTAGTTTGTAATTCATAAACTACTCACTAAAATATGATTACTTGGCCTAATACCAGGCCATTTGATGAGAGCCAACCCAAACTTGAGTGGTATCAGGACATTAATTATTATGAGTATCATTGTGTCAAAGTTCATGGTATTCATATATGTTTGAAACTTATAAATCTTATCCAATATATGTTTAATTAGGGGATATTGAATTAAATAATGACATCACCACAGTCTACTCAAAACATGGGAATATATAGAGACCATTTTCCTTAGCATAATGCTAATCAAAGTGAGAAATGACAACATCAACATGATAATAATCATAATCAAAATCAAGTTCCCAATATAAAAATATTGATTATCATTTTACCCCCTATGATTACAAGTGGTGGGATGTATCAAATGACATCATGAGGCCACGATCACTATAAATCACCATTCCCATTCTAATAATTCCCAAGAAGTAAACCCCTCCATTCTAGGATAAACTATGTCTATTCTGGGAGTTACTCCTCCTCATAATCCTCATTATATATTGACCATCACAAGGCTTATTTATTATTACTTTAATTACCCTAATCCTATTCTTTCTCAAGATTGTGTTGTTATAACTCACGACTCTAAAATTACCCTGAAATGTCTTGGATCTCCTCCTAATAATATCAATACATAATCTAATTCGAATCTTGTTAAAAAATTCACACCCAAGTATGCACCTCTAATCATAAATCAATATGATATTGTGGATAATTTGAATAAGACACCAAGATAAATTTACATCTTGAATCTTTTGTGTATATCTTAGTTTTGCAAGGATATTTTATATAATATTTTGAGATAGTCTACGATTCCTAATAATATTACACTTGATAAATTCCAAAAATTGGTAATAAATTTATCTCCTGGCCCACACCTTACACTTTATTAGAGTTAAATATCATCCATTGGTTCTTCACATAAAAATTCCATATACATTAAAGTAACCATTACCCACCATAAAATTAAATAGGTAATCATAGATAATGGTTCTGGCCTCAATATTATTCCATTAAAGTTAGTCCAACATCTGGGATACACTTTAAGAGATTTGAAGAATGATACCATCACCATTAAAGAATATGAAAATATTGAAAGGTAGTTAACATGTACCATTTACATTCCCATATAGTTTGGGCCTATCATTAATAGTACCATATGTCATGTTATTGACCCTGAATTACCATTTAATCTCCTCCTTGAATGCCCATAGATCCATGAGATACATATAGTTCCATCCTTGCCGTATAAATGCATAAAATTTAACCATTCCAGAATGGAGGTCACTATTCCCAAGAATATACAACCTTATCAATATTATAAGTATTTAGAAGAAGAGGGTCACCAATACACTTATTGTCCTAGTGCTTAACATCTTATAAAAAAGCTCAAGCAAGTGATGTCTGATACACATAAATCTAATTATCTTGATTCTATTACTCTTTCTTCCTCTTCCAACTTACCTCTCCCCCCACTAAGTTCCTCTCATTCCCATATTCACAAGAAGGGCCTTGGAAGATACAATATCAAAAATGATTTTTATATTTTCAAACTCCTTATATCACCCAAATCTCATGGTAGGCCCAGGATGAAATGGTGTACGAAGAGGGTAAAATATCACCCTAAAGGGTATATATCATTTATTCTAGGTAATGAATTTAATCAAGAATGTATAAAACAAACATATGAGTCATGATTACATGGTGAAGGTTCAAATCCTTATTTTCAAAGCAAAATATATCCCATTCCACATAAAATTATGGAAAATTACACTTATAAAGGTAAAGGCTTGGGAGTAAACTACAAGGCATACTATATCCTATTATTCCCACTAGGCACACAAAGAAATAAGGTCTTGTATACAAATCACCTAATGTTACCTCCACACATCTTGAAAGTGATTAAACCTATAAATTTAATGATGATATTCTTGATAGAAACACAAAGTATTTTTATAGAATTTATGATTAGCTTTATAATACCATTCTATTCAAATATCATTGTGTTCTCACTATTTCCTTTATTTCAAAATTTCCCCTTACTTTTCATTATATTGACCTCATTTATTTGGACCAACAAGACCAATATATTGCACTCAATAAGCTTCCAAATGAAGAAGCCATTTCAGATTTTATGGAATTAAGAGATGTATTACCATTGGGTGACCAAAATCAAGGATTTATATACACTTTGGACCATGAAGACTAATTTTGGGAGAAGGTGAACTTCATTAGTCATATCAAAAATTAAAATAAAACATTGAGATATTTAAGTGAAAACTTATTTGAGGCACTTTTAGATCAAGAAAATAGTTAATAAAATGATAAGTCCATTGGTGAAAACTTATTTTAGGTGCCATTGAATGGGGAATTTTTCTCTCCATTGGAATTTCAAGGTTACACAATTCCAAGATTGTCATTTAAATCAAAATAAAGCATGAGCATCTTGAAACATTTTAGATAATGGTCTTGGAAAATTTGCATCTAGTAGCTCATTGGTTGTTACTTGCTATGAATGATTTTGATTCTTATTACATGGGTGGGTTTGATAGCCCACATTTAGACACAAAATATTATTTACCTTACCCATAATAATGGAAGTTAGTTCCACTCTTCTTATGGAAGATACTACATACGTGAATATTTCCACCCGTGATGCTCTTGAGATGATCAACTTGGTGCATTTCTCACTCCCTAAGAATGTGAATTGATTATTGATATTCTAATATAATTCATTGATATGTCTGTTTTGGCCTATTCTAATATTCCAGATTTAGATCCTTATTTTTTAGTGCATTGTATGATTATGCACCTAGATGCTAACCCTATTAATAAAAAATGATGGAAGATGCATCCCCACAATACCATCCTAGTCAAAACATAATTAAAAAAGTTTCTTATAATAGGTTTTATTAATTTTATTCCTTATGAAGATTGGATTTATAATATTATACCATTCAGTAAGAAGCCAATTAGTATATGGATATGCACATATTTTAGAGAACTTAACAAATCTTGTTTGAAGGATGATTTTTCATTACCCAACATAGATATGATTATGTATTCTAAATCAGGTTATGAGATGTTATCTCTTATGGATGGATTCTTTGGTTATAATCAAAACAAGATTATTCTATAGGATCAACATAAAAAAATATCACAACTCCATGGGGAACATATTTGTACCAAGTCATGCCATTTGGCTTGAAAAAAATGGAGTTACATATCGACATACAATGATAATTATCTTTCATATCTTATGCATGAAATTTTTAAAGAGATTGTATATGGCATTATAGGTAAATAAAGAAATCATGTAGAGCATCTTGAATTAATATGAAGAATGTGTATTTTTGGAGTCACATCTATAAAATTTCTAGGCTTCATTATTTCTCATAGGGGAATTGAAGTTGAACTGGCCAAAGTTTAGGTAATTACCAAGATTCCTCTTCTTTTTAATTTGAAACAACTTTGCAGCTTACAAGGAAAGATCCAGGCCATTTGATGTTTCATTTACTAACTTTTTGATCAATGCCACCCATTTACACACCTTATGAAAAAAGACATTACATTTTAATGGAATTTCAAATTTTAGGAAGCCTTTGAGAAACTAAATCAATACTTGGTAAATCATTTAGTACTTATTCCACCAATGCCTAGGGAGCCTTTTTTATTATACATCTCCACAACTACAAGCACCTTGGGGGCACTCCTCTTGTCACATGATGATCAAGGAAAATAAATAGTTTTCTATTTATTGAGATGAACACTTGACACTTACAATAATAATTACACTCAAATTGAATTTTTTTAGATCACATTAGTTTTGTATTCTTAATATATTAGATATTATACATTTAACAACAAGACACTTTTGATTGTAAAAGTGGATCCTTTAAAATATATCTTAGAAAAATAAACTTTAACTAGTTGAATGGTTAAATGGGTGATGTTTTTTAGTGAGTTTGACATCAAATATACACACCAAAATATTATTAAAAGGAAGGTATTAATAAATCAATTGGTTGAATCACCATTTTAGGAATCCAATCCAATCATAGTGCACTTTCCTTATGAGCCTATTATGACTCTATATGAATCCAAAGAACGGAATATATATTTTGATGGATCTTTTACAACTCATGGTTCTAGATCAGTGATATTAATCATTACACCATAATGAGATCTTATTTTGAAGGCATTTCATATTTGATTTTGAATATGAGGATTTATTTCATGGGCTTCTTCTTGTAATTGAATGGAATATTCAACATTTACTCCTATATGGTGATTCAAATTGATTATTAATCAATAAATTGATTAATATCAAAATTTGAAGATGAAAAAAATGTGCCTTACAAAGACATGGTAGATACACTCAAGCTTGATTTGAAGTCATTCAAGTTGAAAAAGTCCCAAACACTGACAACAAGTTTGTTTATGTTATGGCTACCATTGGATCCATGATTTTGATTTTTCCTATAGTCAAATAATATTATTTCCTAATTAAAAACCTTCTTATTCTAGTATATGCTTGTTTAGACTCTTAAATGATATGTCTTATTGCTGGTTCCTATTTCCCTTGGTACACATACATTTACTCCTATCTCCATGATCAAATCATTCCCACTGACCTATCATGTAACCATATGAAATATTTTATCCAAACTGCCTCTCTTTACACCTTACTTGGAAACATGTTCTATCATATGGGTTATGATATAACTTTGCTTCATTTTTAAAATTTGATAGAATTTATCTTATAACTTAAGTTCATGAAGGGATTTGTGGGACCCACACTAGTTGCATGGTCTTCATTTGAAATATCCTTCACATTGGTTATAATTGGCCTACTATGGAAGAAGATGCATGTGCCTATGTCAGTAAATGTGTGGAATGTTAAAAACATGGTGAACTTATTCATGATCCATCATAGGCACTTCAACTAGTTATCACTCCTTGGAAATTGTATACATGGGGTTTGATCTCATAGGAAACTTTAACCCCACTTCTTTATATAACTATAATCACAATCCTCATTGCTACCAAGTATTTAACAATCTCATTTGTCATTATGGCATTCCTTCCACTATCATCTTAGATAATGTCACATCCTTTAAAATTAAGGATGTTATATCCCTATATTTCAAATTCCATATTAAACAAAATAAACCAATCCATATTACCCCCAAGGTAACATCCAAGCCAAGGCATCCAATAAAACCCTCGTCAAAATTCTCAAAATGATTATCAATGACTTTGGATAAGATTAGCATTTGAAAATATTCCAATTCATGTGGGCATATTTCACTAATATCCACACCCCCATTGGTGAAACACCCTATTCCATAGTCTATGGCTCTGAATCAAGATTTCCTCCTTGCATATTTGATTAAAAGGTATTCTTGATAAGGAAGGATATCGAGTTACTAGATTAGTATAACTAGAGTTCATAGATGAGAAATGGCTAGCCACCCTAAATCAACTCAATTCGTATTAGAATCAACTCTATGTTGGGGTTATAACAAATGTATTATCTCTTGATAGTTTGATCTTAGTGATATTGTGTTAAAAAAAAAACATTAAAGTTGCATGGGAGAAGAAAGGTAAGTTTAAACCCAATTAGTTGGGCCCCTTCATTATCATAGTTAGTTATGGATCTAATTAATATAGGTTGGATACTCCAAAGGTTTATAAATTATATGATAAAATAAACATTATGCATCTCAATTATTTTTATGATTGAGCTATTGAGCTCTTGGCTATGAGTGTTCCTTCTTGGGGACATCCTTTCTCTATTTTATCTATTCTCTCCTTTCTACCCTTGCATGGGGGCATCCTTTCACTATTTCTCTCCCCCTTACCACTACCACCCTAATTATATTACAATTAAATAGTTACAACATGTGAATCTAGAGCAAAACTTAAGAAGAGTAGATTAGAGTAGTAGAGTGGTTTGTGTCATAATATCTTTATAAGAGAAATGTAATAATATTCAATGTTAGGATTTTTCTACTTGTATGAATTTTATATCTCACTTGAGTTCCTATCCATTCCTATTTACATTCACTAATTCAATCACTTTTAATCTTGATTTGTTGTTACAATAGAAGTTTTTTTCCCATTCTATTTTTTTTGTTGAAAGGTATTCCTTGACTTCCTCATTTTCTCACATATGAACAACACTTTCATGTTTCAAATTCACTATTGAGTCCTCACACCCATAGTCATCCTTCCCCTTTATGGATTTTTTTGATAATGTCTTCTCCCATGTTTTATATTTATTTTTAAAAACAACTCATGTTTATATTCTTTTACAAAAATACATAAAAATTCAAATATTCTAAAAAGCCCTTAAACATCCAAATATTGCTATAAAAAACACAGAAAAAGTTGCATGACTCAATATCCCACATTTTACCCATATTTACCCATATATAATATGACATCAGTAACTTTTTGTCATCTTTTTAGTCAAATTATATTTCCATTTACTTGTGGCCAGGTGGCACATGCTAAAATACCTCAAGTGATTTCATCTCCTTGTAAATATGGAATATAAAAGGTGGGACTAGTATCTTATCTCTTTGAACTATGATCTCACCATTTAAGAGTTAATTATTCATGATCTCATCATTTTTAAATTAAACTATCCAATCTCAAACATTTATTTCCTACCTTGATCATATTTATCATTTTATACACCTTATTTCTATTGAACTATAATGGATTGAGGTCCAATTGGACTATGTAGGCAATAATAAATTTTCTAAGGTCATCTCAACCATACCTTATACTACACTCTCACCATTTTTTGAGCATATATTTATCCCATACCCTCAATTTTTTGGTAAGATCATTCTTTATACACTCTCACTATTTTACGAGCCCATTCCTATTTTTCCATCTATAATCAATATTTTTTACTTTCATTACCTTTATTCTTTCCTAATCCTTGAGAGAACTACATTATTAGTGTAGGTTTTTATTCTATTTAATGGTTTTTTCCTACACACGTTTGTATATCTTGCTTAGGTGTCCTTTAGGTCATGTTAAAAGATAATCCCACATTCATGAGGAAGTAAGGACATGTTTATATTTCACCTATGTAATGTACCTTACTAAATATTTTACGGATAATTATTTTAATGTTAATATAAAAATATTTCAATTGTTTCTTCTTGGATCATGTTTGATTTTACTGCTATACATTAATAATTTCTTCATGCATTCAATAATATCTAATAGATCCTTAATTGTGGCCCACTTTAACATGGTATTGGAGATTTTATGGTAGGTGAATGCTATTGGAGTATCATATTACATGTCAAAAATCTACCATTCATTGACCTAGCATATTAAAAATTCACCATATCTCATATTTTTATCTTCTTCTAGGATCCTCAGTGGATTTAGATTAAAAAAAGAATAAGGGAGAAGGCATATTTTTCTAGCTGCATATCATTTGGTGGGTTTTCATACAAAATGGATTGCACCATTAGATTTAGAAGGTGTCAAAACCCTATGTTCGGATGTAAACATGACATATTTTCATGATAGTTGGTTTTTGCCTTTTTTAAAAGGGGTTTAATCCTATTTTAGTAATTTCATACAAATACATATATTTAACATTATTCAAGGAAAAATAATTTTTGGATTTTTATAGTTTTTTGGAGATTTATAGTGGGTATTTGGTTGATTTTTAGTAGGTAGATCAATTCTAGAGTTTTTAAGAAAATCGAGGTTTTCATACTTGTGTGCACTATAGGAAATTCTAACATTTCTAGCACTATGGCAATCATCGACATCTTCAACACCTATAAAGATGCATCCAAACCATGACACACCAAAACCTTGATGAATTCAAGTAGAGGTTACATCTCTAATGAAAAAATAAACATTGGTACTTTTAACTGTCATAGCAGTCATCATACTCAACATCAAGACTTTTGACTATAGACATAGTCAACTTCCCTAGCATTAGGAGTTATGACAATGGGAGTAGTCATTAACTCTAGCATCAAGAGTTTAGACTGGTCATATGGGAGTTAATAAATTGGTCACATCCTAGCCAAATTTTCTTAACTTTTTATCCAATGGGGCATAAGTTTTTTTGTGGGGAAGTTCACACCAATGTTTTTTCAAACTAATTGCACACATTTTTTAATGCAAAGTGGAAAACATTATTTTTTACTAATAAGGAACTATTAATTTAAGTCTTTTACTCTTTTTTAGGTGCCATTTTTTTTTGAAGTGTGAATTGTTTTGAGATTTATACATTAGTGATATTCTCATGCCTTGTAAATTTGAACACATATAGATTTAGGGGGTGCCATAGTCGTAGTCTACATCACATGCAATTTAGCACATACTTACTTTCTACACCATGGATCTCAATTATGTTCTTATTATTATACCATTAAACTATCATGAGTGGAAATTTAAATTGTAAATCCTCTTAAGGAGTAAAGGATTACACCGAATGATGATGTGTACAAAAATAAAATTGACATCTAAAATAGAGAAGGTGAAGTGGTACAAAAAAAGTGATGAAGCCTACGGTCTATTATTCCTATCTATATCTCCTAACTTAATCTTTCATATCAAATATAAAACATCTCCATATCAATTATGGACCTTATTGGGAAAAATATTTGGAAAGAAGAATTTCACGAGGGTTCATGAGTTAGGGAATGATCTCATCAATTTGAGCCTAACAAACTTTGATATAATTCAATACTTATTAACCAAATTCAAATCACTCAAGTTACTATTTAAATTCTATAGTATTGATAAAAAGTATGATCAATTTATTCTTTACATCCTTACCAAATTAGGTTTTGACTAGTCTTTTTCAATTTCTACCTTCCACACCACCAAGTGTGCCATTGAAGATACATAAACCATGTTATCTTTGGATGAATTTGTTGTTGAATTGAATCATAATAAAGGTAAGTTTATTCAAATGGGTACACTAAAATCATCTAAATTTCATGATTTAATTGTGAGTCATGAGAAATGGAAGGCTTATATTAGTAAGGAGAAGAAATAGAAAAAGAATAACCCAAAGCAAAAAAAGGGTTAGAAATCTGATACTAAATCAAAAACATCAAAAGTGTCCTCTTAAAAAGGGAAATATAAGATAATGACTTACATATGACTAATGCAAGAAACCTAGACATGATGAATCCAAATTCATGAAGATTAAGATTGACCAACTAAAAATGATGCTCAAGAAGCAAAATATCAATGTCCCTAATTATTTTAATTAGATTTGATCATCACAGGAGTATTCTAAGGCCAAATACAATAAGAATGGAAAAGATGCTGGTAAATTGTTTTTTATATTTATGTCCCAACCTTACACATGGGTTATTAAATCAAGTGCATCATACCACATGATTTCATCATTGGACATGTTCTCATCCTTGGAGCCTTGTTCTATGCCTTCCAATTTATTTGATGATGATACTTCCATATAAGTTAGTGGGAGTGGATTAATTTAAGTGAATGATGGGACATTTCATGATGTTTTATATATGCTCTCTTTATCCACCAATCTCCTATCTATTTATCATATCACTCACATCAGCTCAGGTAATATATTTGAGTTCACACCCAATTCCATTGTTATTAGAGAATCAAATAGTGAGTCCATTATTATATTTGGGAAATCTGATCACCAATACAAATTTTATACTTTCTCTCATTTTTCAATTAATCAACCCTCTACTACACTACTCACTCATTCAGATGGGGTGAGTAAATTATGGAATGAGTGATTCAACCATCTCAAATATCACTTCTTGGCATAACTTAGTCATCATGACATGGTTTCAAGGATTCCATGAGTCAAGTTCTCTGATGGAGTTTTTTAGGGTTGCATACTTGGTAAGCATTTTGAGGAGAATTATGACAAGGGAAAATCATGGAGAGATGAATATATATTAGAAATTGTCCATAGTGATATCTATGTCCCATTTCTAAAACCTTAATTCAATAGGACAAAGTACATGCTTACTTTTATCAATGAATTTTAAAGGAAAGGTTTATTTTTATTAATCCTAAATCAGATTTCTTTGACCATTTTTTGGATTTGAAGGTGCTTTTAGAAAAATCATCAGCTAAATCCATTATGTTTTTGTGCATCGATAATAGTGAAGAATATGTTAGTAACGATTTTGAGATAATATGTACATTAGAGGGGATTAAATTAAAATATACAACCCTATATAGTCTTCAATATAATGGTGTTGCAGAACACAAGAATAGGTCCTTAAAAGAAATGGCTAATTGTATCCTACACTCATAGTCTATTACACCTCAATATAGGTCAAGGCTACAAACTATGCTTGTTACATCCATAATTGAGTTCCTCATAAAGCATTGAAGGGAGTAATTTTTTTTGAAGTCTATAGTGGTAAAAAACCCATAGTGAAGCACTTTTGAGTGTTTGGATCTCCTGCTATGGCCCACTTTCTAAAGAAGAAATTTAAAGTAATGGAACCTCAGAGTCAACCTTACATATTCATTGGATATCCTAAGGGTGTTAATGGATATAAGATTCTCCATCACATCACTCATGAGTTTTTCATTGAGAGTACTATTCATTTATTATATTTTCCTTTGGACTCCACACTCAACACCTATCTCCACTCGTTGTATACACTGGGATTTGATGATTTTGACAATTTAGATATGTTTGATCATCCCCATGATGATATTGATTCTTCTTATAGCTATGATGATGAGTGTAATGATGATTACTCCTCTCCTCTTATAATATATTTAAAATATGAGGAATATCCTCCTAACTCTCTAAGCATTGATCATCTTTGGGTTAGAATATAGACACTACAAAGTGTTGGCCAATGGGTTGGAAATCTATCAGATAATAGGCAAACCAATTCACAATTCTATGATGCCTTACATGATTTTATTACATCTAATTCTAATCCAAAATAATTTTTCATGGAATCAATAAGTCTTGAGCGGGATATTCATATGGAAAAGGAGTATGGTTCCTTGTAGAGGAACAACACTTGGGATTTAATCCCTCTTCCTAAGGGAAGAAAACTTATTCAATGTAGGTGGATCTACTAAATAAAATTTATAGTAGATGGGTTTGTAGACATGTTCAAATCATGTTTGGTAGTAAAGGGTTTTTCTCAGGTACATGGCATTGACTATACCAAGATGTTTCCCCTAGTTTCAAAATGAATTCATTCTGACTCACACTCACCGTTACCAAAACACATCATTGGTATGCTAATTAGATGGATGTAAAGAGTGACTTTATTCACAATGATCTCAAATAAGAAATACACATGGATCAACCATAAATATTTTTAGAAGATTATTGCTTAGTTAAATTTTATAAATCTATATATGGCCTCAAACAAAATCCTTGAGCTTGGTATGCGAAGAAGGAATCCATTCTTCTTTTAGTTGGGTTCACAGAATTCCATTATGATATTAATGTCTACATCTTATAGTAGGATGATTCAATATTGATTCTAGTTATCTATGAGTATGAATTATTGATAATAGGGAGTTCATCCACTGATGCAATAGTGAAAATTACCTTGTATGATAGGTTCTCAATGACTAACTTGGGATTGTTGAATTACTTCTTTAGAATTGAAATTTATTAGTCTAACTTTGGGATAACTATTGCATAATCCAAGTATGTTATTTATTTGATTGAATGGTTTAACATGGTTAATTGTAAGCAATTTCTTACTCCCTTTCTATTTGGTGTGAATATTGAGGATGATTATCTATCTCCTTTGGTTGATGTTACCTTGTATCAAACAATTATTGGTAATCTCATCTATCTTATGCACACCATACCTAATATTTCATATGCAATGGGCATGGTATTCATATTTATGGAAGAACCACATGAGCTACACCTGAAAGAAGATAAGAGAATTCCCCATTACATTCAGATTAATCATAGTTTTGGGATTCACTATGGAGTGGACATTGTCATTGACTTAATTGGTTACACAGATTTAGATAGGGTTGGTGATATTTAGAATTATAAGTCTCATTTTGGATTATAGTTTCTCACTAAATTTATGTATGATTAGTTGTTTAAGTAAAAATTAGAATGCTCTTGATTTATCTTCTACAGAGGTAGAATATAGATGAGTTATTAATGCTACCACTGAGGCTATTTGATTTCATGGAATTATTACTAAGCTTGGCATCTAGTTTTGACCATCAATAATTATCTTCTACATCAACCAAATCTTAGTCTATATTTTTAAAAATCTAATCCTCCATAAATGAACCAAGCTTATAAAGATTCACATGAATTTCATTTGGGATCTCATCCATGAGAGTCATTTATATTTGATACATCTAGACAATAGAACAAATTGTTTGTATATTTACCAAAACCTTCACTAAGAGAAAATATATTCATTTGAAGGATTTTATTGGGGTTAAAATAGCTCAAACATCCTCCTTTAGCGAGCATTTTATTTTACCTAAGTACCTAATTAGGAATTTGAACTAAGACATAATTCTATTACACACTTAAACTATACTTAGGGGGTGATAATTTAGCTATCTATTCCATTTAATGGTTTTTACCTACACTTGTTTATTTAACTTGCTTAGGTGTTTTTTAGATCATTATGAAATATAATGCCACATTCAGAGGAAGTGAGAATTTTTTTAATATTTCACCTATATAGTGTACCTTCCTAAAGATTTTATGGCTAATGATGTTAATGCTAACAATGTAATCTTTTGATTGTTGAGAAATTACTTCTTCTTGGATCATTTTGATTTTGATACTACACATAATTAATTTCTTCGTGCATTTAAATTTTCTAGTAGATCCTCAATCTTATCCTACTCCAACATACATCTAAATTAAAGTCCATGGGAGTATGTTGGCAACATACACTTTCATAGGTAATTTAGAGTTAGTTTAGCCACCCCTTTATTATTCTTATATCCCTCCTCCTTAGTCATGATTGTTTTATCACACCCTTTATTTCAAGAGTAACACCTTATTTCTAGACAAGCTCATTTACTAACTCAATGTTTATTTCCTTTCACTTGTGTGTTTATCTGTTGTTTGTTTACTTAGTTTCTTTATTACTTAGTTTCCTTAATTTAGTAAATTATGCTTTTAATTTATGTATTTATTATTCATATTAGGATTTTAGATTTTGAACATTTTTATCTAAATTGAAATTGATTTAAGTGCATTTCATTTTACATTTTAAGCTTGATTTTCCATATCTTGTTTTAAGTTGTATACATTTGAATTTTGAAGTAAATTCTATGCACTTTGAATTTTTTTTTTATCATGATTCATTTCTAGATTATGATGCATACTATAATTTATAATATTACAAATCAAGTCTCAAAGCTATAGTAACACAAAAATGTTAAATCAACTCTATCTCTATCTCATCTAATCATAAGAATCAATAAACTCATGATAAACCATTGATATCCATAAACAAACATCATAAATAACAATGTATACCTCATAAATAATCAAAATTAGATCATATCCAAATCAAAATCATATCAACCATGTCTAATCTAAGTAAATGAGACAATCAAATGAAATAAACATCACATGAGATAACATTAAAAATCATATGCATGGATATATCTATATAAATACCTCAAATGTCTAGGGTCCTTATATACATAAATGATAATACATGTACATCTTGGATCATCTGAGTACATCATAAAAATTTATACATCTCATGGACCAAATTATAGATCTCTATCTCAAAATTAGATCTAATTGTGCCCATCCTTGATAGATCTACCTTGTGTATCATCTCATAGAGAGCTGTCTCCTATCATATCCGAAGGTGGGACCTATTGTGCTCAAGGAATCATTATTGATGGCAGATAAGATGATTGAGCCATATATCTGACTGAGTGAAAGTCCTCTAAGACCTGCCTAATCTCAAATTTAATGTTTGTGTACTATACTTGGAAAAAGTATTACCCCTGTTTGTTACTAATACTACTACCTCATATAGGATCCTATAGTAATTGGCCTTATCCTTAGCATGAAGGCTCATCTCAAAAGTCTAAATAAACCCCATTTGTGTCAAAATATATAGATTATTATCTCACTCTATCTATACTTTTATCAAATATTTTTAGGCTCCATTTCTTAACCTTTTAGTGTTATCCTACTCTGCCCACATAAATTCCCACTGTGCTTGAGTTGTATCTCACTCTAATCAAGTGAAATATCTCTCTATATCCATATGTTCCTAAATTTTTTACATATGAATCACCTCTTCCATTAGTCTATATGTATCTAAATAATATTCACTAATATGGCTATATGTTAAATTCAACTATTAGGATCAATAGTCTAATTTAGGTTGCAGCCTTATTATCTTAGTATCCCAACACAAATCTCCTACCATAACCTATTAATGATTATCTAATCAATAGATGATACTAAAGATATTGATGGTCTAGTATGTCCTATATCTACTATCATTTCCAAATCCATGTTTAAACCTCTTACATCTACCTCAACCATCTCCTCATATGTACCAACCTCCACTTCTTTCTCTACCTCCACATCCCCCTCATTTAAGCCATCCATCTCCCCATCCTCCTCCTCCTCCTCCCCTACCATACTCTATAGTATAATACCATTTTTATGGGTCTTGGCCTTCAAACCCATAATGGTACCTATGATTGAGATCTTTAAGCTCCATGTCCCTTTCCTTGATCACCACCCAATTGAGTATTCAATCACAATAGTTGATGCATGGCCCACAATGTCACATAGGCTGTATTCAATCTTACATATACCATTCCTCTTGTGTATTCCCATGTTGCCTATGGAATCAAACCAAAACCAATGCCCACCTCTGCTTGATCCATTAGCGGTCTTGAATGGTATGTTTCTCTAGTTGCATGCACAAAATGGTGTGGCCCCATGGATACATCCTCCTATATAATGAAATAGGTTTGAACCCTATCTGGTTTATATTTCTTAGTAGAATAATCATATCAACAAATATTGTATCCAACTATGTTCATGTACTTTGTTTACTTTTTATCCTCAACCCACTAGTACTAAAATCCTAAATATGATATCCAATTTAGATTTGTATCCATCATTTTATCTAGGTTTCTCTTAAAATATTGTATCTCCCTTATGTATCTTGTTTTTGGGTTCCACTTGATACCACCTATATACCATCAGCTCCTTTGGGACCCTCTACTGATGTCACCCCACCAGTATTTCAATAAAAATATGTTCAACACCCATACCTTAAGTAATGTGGTTATAACTATATTGAATCCTCCTCAGTATACCACATAATTTATATCATGGTGTAGTTATTATAATATGGTAGGGACCCATGTAAATATAATTATCTACCCTAGAATATCCCTAATAACTCCTCCTAGGACCAAGTGGAAGAACCTCCAGCTATTATTAGGTGGAAACATGCCACTAACAATAGCCATCAGAATAATCACTATCCTATCAATTATTTTTGGTGGTGGAGGATTGGCCTCTATGACCCCATATCGTGGCATGTCCATCACTAGTTCAATCTCATCAATATATACATATACACTTCATACCATCTTAATATCAATGTGGCTAGAAAAATCCTCTAGAATATCATGTTTGACCCCTGGTGCTCGATAATAAAGTGGCCTTCCTCTAATTGGCACTCATAAAATATGCCAAACATCCTCCAATGTGATGATCACCTCTCCTATCATCAACTAGAATATCAAGGTGTTATATCACCATCTCTCATCTTAGGAATTAATACTGATCTACCTTGATCAATGGATTATTCACCACATATAAGATGTTAATTATTTAAAATAAGCTGCACATATCATTTATTCATACTATCAACTACAACAAGATGTGGGACCACTTTTGACATGATATGAGCACATCCACCTACTCTTGCAAGCTAGTCAGGATAGGTAATGTTGGTCATCATCTAATTATAATTTAATCAAATTCTAATTTATAATCAATTCTATTTTTGAACACATTCACTTCATCAATTTATTTCACACCTAATCATTTTATTTCTCAATATTATGCGTAGTCAATTTCTCTTCTTCTAAGTATTAGAATATTTTAACTAATTTCACATGAATTCACTATTTAATAGGGTGAATTTCATCATTTCCATGTCAAATTCACTACTTACTAGGGTATTTTTTGTTTTTATGGGAGTCCTAGTATTTTTCATCATTTTCATAGTGAATTCACTACTTGACAAGACCATTTTGCTGATTACCTATCCTTTTCACTATTTTCCAAAGCATTTTTGTTCTTTGTCAAATGTACTCTTCTTCTAGTCATTTTTCTTATCTTCTCAACAAATTCACCATTTTTATGGTTGATTTCACTAATTTATAAAATATTCTCTATGCCATTTCATTATTTTGGCAAAATAACCATTTTAGTGCACTTTTTTGGTCATTTTCATAGATTAAATCACTATTTACACATCTAATTTACCATTTTTGTAGATGAATTCATCATTTTCATGATCAAATTTGTTATTATGAAAATCATGAATTCATTTTTTCACCTAATTTTACATGAAATAGATACACTTAAATTATAATTAAACAAAGAAACAAAGGTACCTATAGGTGGTCCTACTACTTATGCTTGTCTAAACACTCATATGCAGTCATGAAGTGATATCAAACATGGTCTACGAGCCATTCTATCCAAGTTACTTTCATATAAAATATCAAAGGTAAAATTTTGAATGGATAAGTTAAAAATGAATTAATTTTACCCTGTAAGGTGAATATATACACTCTAATTTAAAAAATTCCCCCATAAGAAATGGTACAAGTATATATTTTTCCTCCCCTTTTATCATATCTCTTTCATTTTTCTAATTTTTTTATGCTATCATTTCATCCTTTCATAGGTTGACTTGTCTAAAATAATAAAGTTTTGACTCTGCTCTCAATGGGGCATCTATAGATTACCAAGAGGTATTTTGAGACATATTTAAACCTATTTTCTAACACATTTAGCAACATCATCAAATATAACATCTATTATTTTCCTATAATCATTTTTACCTCCTTATATGATTATTTTAATGTTTTTTCTTAGTATTTGAGAAGACATTACTTCATCTATGTCTCATAACACCTCCTCAAATAGGGGCAAAATGTAGACACCCCATTCTAGTCACTTCCATGTCAAAATTGCAAAATGGAATGACTTCTCATAAAATTTACATAAACTGATCTAATACAATCTATTCATCCCAAATTAATTTTTGCATCTAACATACGAGTTAAAATTCATGTTGGGGCATCCCTTATTGGGGTAATTCATTGTATTAAATCATTATGTTTCTACTATGGTCATCACTTGTCATTTCCCTTTCTCCGATCAATTAATCATGTTCCCCTTAATTAATCAAATCAACCAACTTCATAATTCATATAATATTAATTAAATTAATCCCTTCGATTAGTTTTATTAATCCTTCCTCTAATTATAAATTCCATGGAATTAAAATTTCTAATTTCATTTAATTTAATTTATCCTTTTTCCACCTCATGTGGGCACTCTCCAAGGATCATTATCCACCTTCCATCTTGGAGACAAGATGGAAGGCCCTTGTTCTACCTTTTAATATATTATTAAGGAGTATTATCCACCCTCCATCTCAATATAGAGGGCTATTAGATCATCCCTCAAGATATTTTAGAGGGGAATTATTCACCCTCCATTTTGCATGGAACATGGAGGGAACATATTAATTCCCCTTGAGGTGTTTTGAGGAGCTTCCTCCACCCTTCTTCTTGGATAAGATGAGGGGATCACATTGGTGATCAATGTGAGACTTTGAGGTGATTTTTCCACCCTTCATCTAGGATACAATATGATGTGCTCATGATCAATCACTCCACCTATAAATTAATGATCACCCTACTCATTTTCCATGCCTTAGTTC
>JARHVA010000809.1:2402500-2482500 GCA_037957365.1 Torreya grandis
AAGATGGTTTAGATGAGGGAGTTAAATGGGAAGTGATAGAAGAAATGGCTGGTTAGGTTAAGCGATAGGAGTAGGGTCTTGAGTGATAAGTGGAAGAGGATGTTTTTGGTGATACCAAAACAATTCACCTATCATATTTATCATTTAAAGTGGTCAATTATGAATTGATGGAATTAAAAAAACACTTATAATGAACAATAAAAAGGTAAAATAACACTTGATCTATGTTAACCTAGGGAAATCATACAATGATGGGCTAAAGGAATCTTGAGATTTATTTGATGTAGTCGGCTAGTTATTTATATTTATCATATTCCACAAAGTTAATGAGATATGACAAGGTTAGGCTTTAGGATAAAAGAGGGAAAGGCTTAGGAATTTATGTTGTTGGCTTGGTGGGATAACATGTGGATGGGTATTGTTCTTGGGGATTATATTTGGAATTTTTTCTCATCAAGTGTGTTAAGATGGCTGACTATGAGGTTGGTGATAGTAATGAAACAAAAAATTATATTCTAAGCTCTAAATAAATGTCACACTGAATGTTTTTCATTAGTATGGTAGCAGGTAATCTAGGAAATGTTATTACTATGTGGATATTGACTTATTATGAAAGCATAATCCAAAAGGGAGGTAATGTTTTTTAGGAATTTAATTCATGTTTTATTATTTAGATTTGATTTGTGAGGTGTGTACTTATTTTTTTAAATTTTAAAATTTGAACATTGTATTTTATCAAAGTTTTATGATTTTTTTAATTTGGAAAGTGTTTGGTTTAAGCTTGTTTTATGTTTTTGACAAGGACCTATGAATTGAAATAAAAATATGCTACTTGATGAACTAAACATTCTTGGAAACATTGGAATTTAATATTTTTCTATTTTTGGTTATATATATATATATATATATATATATATATATGTATGTATGTATGTATATGTATGTATGTATATATATATATATATATGTATGTATGTATGTATATATATATGTATGTATGTATGTATATGTATGTATGTATATATATATATATATATGTATGTATGTATGTATATGTATATATATATATATATATATATATATATATATATATATATATATATATATATATACATACATACATACATACATACATACATATATATATATATATATATATATATATATATATATATATATATATATATATATATATATATATATATATATATATATATATATATATATATACATACATATATATACATACATACATACATATATATATATACACACACATACACACATACATATATGAATGCAATGCTAATTAAAACTAAAAATTAAATTGATAATGTAGAGGTATATTTTCTGACATTTTGTTTTTGTTTTGAGAATGAAAAATTTCACTATGTGCACTAAAGTGAATGATTTAATTTTTATCCATTTAATGAAAATAAAATGTTAATCAAATATGCAATTTGAGGCTTGGATAGGAAAATGGAGAACTATATCCAAAATTCGGATTTTGTATATGCAATGCAACTTCTAAGTTTCAATATCTAGTATATGTGTGCAAGATAATATGTAAGCATGTGGGGATTTTATTGTTTTTGAATTTATAATAAAATAAAATGATATGTAATTATATGAATTCAAATATATAATTATTATTTATGAACTACAATTACTTTATGTACCATCTAAGGAAGAAACATAATATTAGAAGCAAACTTTCTTTTTGGTTTCTTAATTTTTTTGTATGCAGGTTTGTTAGAGTTGTTTGTGTGTAAGAATGTGTGATATGAAAATTTAAAATTAAATTTTGTTTGTTGGTTGTAATTTATTATAATATTCACCTATATATTTAACCTAAAATGTAATAAATATTGGGGTTATCTAGATTGATTAAAGGGGTATATAGAAATGAAATGGCACAATAGTGATAATCAGATCTATACTAGTCCAATTATATGTTAAATTAATATGTAAGCATACATTGTATTTATTATGCTGAGATAGTCTAAATATGGAAATTATAATTAAGATAAATTTAGAAATGAATTAATTATCTTTTTATATTTTTAATGTATTTCTAGATCAAGAACAAGCTAAAATCAAGTTAAAAGATGACTAGGGCATAGTCATTCAATTCTATTTCTAATATCTTTGGCTCTCTAAATATTAGTATTAGGCTAGGATGTTTGTACAAATGGTAGTTTCTAGGTATAACAAAGTGTCTTTTATGGAATACATAATTAAATAAAATGTGACCAGTTGGATACTTCTAGACTTTTCTTTGCCTTTGCTTTAGTATATTCAGATCTAGGTCATGGACATTCACTACTTGGGAAATGGTAAAACCCTATATTTTCATCTTCAATGTGACCTTGGGTAAAAATAGGTTAGTGGTGTGATGAGATGACCCAAATGACCCAATTTTCAAAGGACACTACTTACATATCCAATACTCTAAAGAGGGTCTCAAACTAATGTAGTTCTCCTCTACATGTTGGCTTATGTGTGAACCATATAATATGTGAAAAGTAAGTACAACAAAGACTTAGATTGTGACTTATAAAATCATGATATTAGACTAATCATTTAGTAATTCAAACCTATAAATTTATATTCCCTATGACTGGTATGAAAATATGAATAAATAAGGAAAACTTTATTTAATTGAATGCTCTTTAGTCTTTTACTAGGTATTTATAGGTGTTATCCAGGTGAGGTATGAATGAGGGTTGATATTGTATTTATGTCAATTACTTTGGAGTATTAACTTGATTTAAATAACTAATGATGACCTTTAGGATACATTTCATTTACAAATTAGATGACTTGAGAACACTGGATACTTACATTAGGTCAGTATAATAACATTCAAGTTAGTGTCTAAACTAGATGGTAGTGTCTAGGGAGTAAGAGAATAATTAAAGGTTCATAACTTGTAGAAATGGAAATGTTATATCTAAAAATTTCACCCTTTAGATGTTTTTTCAATCCCTCTTAATTTGACCTATGAAATGGGATTGATCTTAAGTTGTGGGTGACCTTTAGGTAGACCAAACATCTAGATTATAGGGCTATCTCCCCTTGATGTATCAATTAGGATCTATTGTTAACATGTAAAGTAAAAGGGGAAAGAATAACATGAAATAAAACTAAGGGGGTGATAATCCATATTATTTGATCACTACTAACTATCTACATGTGCACATGTAGACAATGAGACTAACCTTAGCATACACTACTCCTAATCTGAATCTCTCACATCAGCATTTCAATATGAACGTTGTGATATATGTTTAAGATATAAGGATTAATTAAGAGGTATATAGGGACACTAGTGAATAGAAAAAATCACTCAACTATTGCACTAAATTTACACACTTAACATGAAATATAAAAGAAGATTTGAAACTGCATATAGGTATTAGAATAAGACAACATGCCAAGGAAGACTAAGAATATCACTTGAAAAGATCAACCATCTATGTACACACACTAAGTATAGTCATATAAGGATGTAAAACCATTATTATTTCATTGATAAAATTCATATAAATGGGTAGGTATTTTCCATACCTAGGTGAAGGATCATTCCAAAGCCAATCAAGGATGCATATATAGAGAATGAAAGGAGGAAAGAGATAAGTGGCATAAGAGAGAGTCATTAACAAGTGTCAATAAAGAGTTAAAATAAATAAGGAGGTTTAAGAGAAGTTTCATAAGGTATTCAACAACATGTGTTACCTTTTTTTGATGATTCATCTTAGAAATGGTGTAGGAGTTTCTCTCTTTGCTTAACACATCTTATTTCCTCTTCAAACTAACCTCCTCTCGGGTTGGAAAGTGATGAGTGACACTCCTTGGTCATAAAATAAAATTGAATTACATTTTTATCATGTTATTAACAATTTTAATTAGTTTTATAAACTTATTATATTGACATTATAATAGTGATCATATCTTCTTAGGAGTCTTGAATCCCATTAGTCTCACTATGCCTCTCTTGGCTCAAAAGCTTCAAAATTTGATTTTATCTCCATGGATGAAACCTCTCTCCATTAAAGTACTATATTAGTCTTATCAAACCTAATTTAACCCCCTTGGATGCATCAAACACTCTATAACACTTAATTTCATACCTAAGCCTATACTTGTCTTCAATTCCCCGTAGCCCTCAAAACATACACATATCCTTGTGTAGAAAATTGTAAATATGCTCATAGAAAATTAGAATGAATTTGAGGACCCATTATTCTCTTATATATATATACAAAATTTTGTGAGTAGATAATTTTATATCTTAAATTTACACCCTTGAGAGTGTGATTCAAGCCCTCTTAACCTGAACTATGTAATGGGATTGATCCAAGGTTATAGGTCCTTACAATGGGATCAAACCTATAAATTTTAGGCTAGATCACAAGTAAAACACCTAAAATAACAACTATACTACTTTAATGACATAGAAAAGGGAGAAATTAAAATTAAAGATAATAAAAGAAATAAAAGGTGATTCACCAAACATGAGGTCCTCGACATGTTAATAAGGCACTACAAAATACTAAGATATAATTTGATTATGTTACTCCAAAATAGTCCCTATCACACTAATGCTTTAACATGAAGGTTATGAAGGTTGAAAGAGTTTAGGATGATCAACCAAGAGGTGATAGAAGCAAACAATAATGGTTTATCAGTTCTCTAACCAAACAAACTTACGTAAAGGCATGAGCATGAAGGACAAATGCAAGGATGTACATACACTATCACTAAACATTAATTAAAACAATAAAATCAAAATCCATTATTTTAAATATGAATATAAAATATCCATCTTGAATTTATTTCAATAGGCAAGTATAAGACTTAATTTTGGTAGGGCTTCACCATAACCAATGTGAGGATGCTTTGTAAATCCATACAAGCCTACACATATAGGAAAGTGTGAGCAAGAGAGAGAAAGATAGGGAATATAAATTCATAGACAAAACTATTCCATCATGAAGATAGTTTAAAAATAAGAACTTAATAGAAACAATATTCCTAAATGTTATCATCAATATGTGTACATTTATTCAATGATGTACTCTCTCAAATTGGCGTAGGAGGTTACTTAGACAAATTTGGGCTCTTGAATCTTATTCATATTTATTTATTTTATACCTATACACCTTAAAAGATAGTTAAAAAATATTTGATATAAATTTTGAATGATTAATAAGTTTTTATGCCACTCCCCTACAAGTTTTATAACCTCTCTTTCACTCCTCATTAGTATGCAATCTTCACTAGCTCCTTTTAGGCTCAAAATGCTTAAAACTTGGTTTTAAAGCTCATGAATACAAAAAAACCTCATGAAACACTCTTTATTTCCTTATAAACTTTTATCAACCAATTTTAGTGCTTCAAAAAAAATTATCACTCTATTTCATGCCTAAACCTCTCAAATGGCTTCATTTCCTTGCAGGCTAAATTTTAGTGGTGAATATTCGTTAGTTCACAAATATTCTAGTTTGGAGAATATGAAATTAGTAATATTTTTAGTATGAAATAGGGCCCATTCACCTAAAATTTTGGGATGTTATTTTTTTATTGGTTATCTCACCAATGATCTATAATAATTATGGGGTTATCCATGTAATTTTACATATATATAGTACATATGTTCCCAGAGTTCACCAACTTACCATCAAAGTATCTTTATTTACCACATCACTAAGATCTTGAGCCTTAAGTTATTAATATACTACCTAACCACTTTCAACTACCTAACAAAACTATGCTACCTAATATCACTTGATCACCCCACAACAATACACTGCCTCGTAGTATTACACCATCTGACATTATTGTATTAAATGGTAGCACTATGTTGTATGATATCAAACTATCACCTAGTAAAACTAACTGCCCCACAATAACACATCTCCTAATAGTAACATACCATATAATATCACCATGTTGCATGTTAATAGACTACCTGATAATACTAAACCACCCAATAACAATACACTATTTGGTAGCACTATGTCATGCATCAACATTGCATTGCATGGTGCACTAGGTTAGACAATAGTAGACTACTGCCTAACATTATTGAACCACCTAGTAGAAATTTCCACTTAGTAGCTCTACCCATTTGATATCTCTTTTCTACCTAGTAGAAATATTGCATAGTAATATCCTAGTAGCACTATGCCCCACTGTGATCACTCATCAACATTGTACCACCCAAAAACATTCAAATGCTTCAGGAAGTAATGATATCTTGAGTCATGCAACATCTTGCCTTAGTTATTATGGTGTCAGGGAGTAATGGTAAGGGTAAAAGACCACAATAAATATCAGGAAAATCCAACATACTATCTTATTTCAAAAACCCAAGAAAGAAGACTTTGTAATTAGCATGCATTCCAAATACAAGTAATTATGAAACTTTTTAAAAAATATCAGAGGTTTTTTTTAATTATAAAATAATTTAAAAACCATTTCAATGTATAAATCGACATGGATAATGACACTATTTCATTAGAAATAGTTAATCCCAATAACTTCTCACTACCTAAAATTTTTATTAATGACATGCCACCCCAAGAAGACACTCTTTTGGGAACTTTATAAGAGAATTGTAGTTCTCTTCAGACACCAAATTTTGTTGAAAATTCCACTCAAAAAATTTGACAGAGGAAGAGAAGTTCATGGATAATAAGGTCTTTTCAAATTTATTGGGTTGCAAAATATTCATTTATAGAACCTGTACAACCACAAAATGGAAATGAGCCTCCAACGGAATGTAGATGTACAATACTTAAAAAAGAACATAAAATGCAAATTAAATTGGACACAATTGGGAAACATTATATATATATATATATATATATATATATATATATATATATATATATATATATATATATATATATATATATATATATGAAGCACCTAGATGGACAGATAACAAGAACACAGATGGAAAAATAGAGGAGAAAGCATGTATGTAAGATATGCACATGAATACAAAAATAATCAAAAATGACAAAAAACATCTTGCTGAGAAAGGGGGAATAATCAAATCTAAATTTGGAAAAGTTATGCAGTCCAATCTTAAGGCAAAATATGTATAGTTCTATACTATTTTCCACATTTTAAAAAAGAGTAGACACATTTCTAATTTTTTAGTTTATAAAATTTTGTTTCAACATAATCAGTTTCTTGATATTCCCCAGTCACATTGGTCAGATAGCAATGCTTGGGAAATGGAAAAATGTCTAGAAATGGTTGAGAAGAAAGATTTGAGAGAAAGTGTTAAGAGATCACTATTTATCTCACTATCCATCAATGAGGTTACTATAGTTGACAACATAACATGGATTTGTATGCATGTGTATACCTTTGAAAACTATTCAAAGAAATCTCATTTATTAGATATCCATAAAATGTTAAAAAATTATAATGAAGAAAACCTTCATCAATTGGTTGTATCCAATTTAAAAGAGAAAGTTGGGATGGGTGATTATGCCATAGCTATAAAGCTTGTGTGTGTTGGCATTGATGGTGCATTAGTGATGTAGGGGCATAGAAGCAGTCTTTGTGTTTGTCTTCAAACAATAGTTTATTATTTTATGATTCTAATTCATTGCATGGCTCATAGGATGAATCTTGCATAATTTTTTTTAGCACATTCAATAATGTCGTAAAAGTGGAAGAGCTTATTTGTGACTTACATGCATACATGTCAATCATCCCAAAAATATTTTTAGAGTTCTATAAATTTACAATGGAGGTGACTAATGGTAAAAAAATACTAAAAGATGTTGAAACCAGATGAATTTCCATGTATGAACCTACATTCATAATTTTTGAGGAATATCCATCTTGAACAGGTTTTATGTATAAATATCACAAGGAAGTTGACAAATCAAAATATTTTTTGTGTCATTTAATAGTTTTGAAACATTACTCACATTATGCAATATTTTAACAATGTTGAAGGAAATCAACTATTTAATGAAACATGCCTAAGAGAGATCTATCTATACTATTGACTTCATATGTTTGAGAAAATGTGTATGTCAATATTTAGATATATTATACAAATCAAATGAAAGCTTTCACGGACCTATTTTTAGAACTTGGCAACTTTTGACAAATTTTTAGAATCTAGAGTTTTATTTGAAATTCAATATACATGATCATCTTTGTGTCATGGTAAATGACATTGAGATCCCAATGCACACTTGCTCTAGAAGACTTGAAGTTGTGGGAGATAAACCCAAAGATGTACTTATGACACGTCTACTATATGATACTATTTTATCTAAAATATGAATTAAATTAAGCAAAATCTCACAAAGTTTATCAATTGAGATCAGAGAATGTTTTCAAGTGGATGAGTTGTTGGAGGGCATGGGAGGTGTGAATCCCATTTTTTAGAATAGTGTTAATATTCAAGAAAAGATTAGCAGTTTATTTCACAAATACATGGGTATAATTGTTGAGCATTTCTATAAAACTATAGATGTCAATGGAGTTCAAATTAATGGTATTTTAAATAAATAATTACTGACATCTCAGTCAACATAGTTTTGGATTACATTGATGGATCAATTTCAGTGTTTAAGTGATCCAATAGAAATGGTGCCATTACACACATATGGAAAAACTTTACCCAAGTAACATCTTACAAGAAAGTATTAGTGAATATTTTAGATTATATGAACCTGTTCAAACAATGATTTTGGATTTTGTGGAGTATGAGCAAGTGTTTGGTGCATTATCTTTCATGAAGTCAAAACTTAGAAACAAATTGAAAAAATCTAGAGATTTTCTTGAGACTATATGTTTCATGTTATTCTATGGATAAGTTTCCTTATGATAGAGCACTAGCAACATGGAGTTCTCTTGTTAAAATAAGAGGTGTTAGTAATACAACTACCAATATAGAGGATGTGAATATCAAGACTGAATATAACACTATCATGGTAGATGCAAATCACACTTATGATGAATAAGTTTCTTGAGGATTATTTTAGCTGCCTGACTTTTAGTTTGATAAGTATATACATTACTATTTTCTAAAATATTTCATATTATTTCATCTTCACATGGTTTAAATTTACTTGAATTTTAGTTTTATAAGTATAGAAATTACTATTTTCTAAAACATTTCATGTTCTTTCATCTTCAAATAGTTTAAATTTTGTAATCTATTTCCTGCATGTAAAAATTATGAATCTTATTCAATATACTGGAATTAAGAACTTTATTTGTCCTATTACAATTCTATGTATTTCAAATAGTATCTCTATATAACCTTTACAATCTAAGTCATTTATTAAGAAGAAATCATAATTATAATTAACATTCTACAGAGTGTTCACTAGAGCATTCATTGAAGCATACAAGTCTTATGTGTAAACATGCATGGTGCACCAAAGGACACCAATTCTCATGCCATTAAAAATTCTCCAATTATTAAGATTTATTGTTTTCATTATCTTAATTATCTATAATAGTAATTTGGAGAGATTATAAACAAATATAATGCATTCAATAAGTGTTGAACCAAAAGATATATACATATTTTAACCACACCAATATTATTCTATTGCACATTTACATTATAATCATTACACAAATATATAGGAAATATTTTTTTCCTATAATTGGGGATCACATATTTCTCAATTCCACCAAAATCTCCACATATCCCTATAATAGCTCAATGTAACAATTATAACACAACATATATATGTTATGTTGTTGTTACATAACATTATAACTATAAATAATATCAATAGTTAAATTTCCTAACGTTTCCTCCACAATAGTTTAGATTGAACAATATTTAAACAACACATTTAACCAACACTTTTTCAAATAGTACAACTACCAAAAAAATATAAATCCATAGAATATTTACTCTACTTAATCTCCATAGAATATTTAAAATTGACCACAATACATTTAAAATATTAAAATTATATACACAGAGTATTTGGAAGAAGTGTAAAATATCATTGACATTATAAACTGTATTGAAAAAAATAATTTTTTAAAACAAAAATGATATAAATAATTGTCATTTTGAACATTATAATTATTTTGAAACAAACTAAAATTTATCTGTAGCAAACTCTCCACCCACTTTATACTTACCATCGCTCTCCATTGAAACCCCACTAACTTGACCTGCCTATGTATCCTTCATAATGACTCCTTCCTTCTCAAGATCCTCTATAGTAGAATTGATATTTGTAAGATTTTACCTCTTCTTATTCACTGCATCACCAGTAAAAATAATAGTTGGATCCAAATCTATTTTTTGATTCAATAAAATATTTAGATCCATCCCATGTTCTTTAATAATTTTCTTGAAAGTGTTGTTTTGTTTATAGAACAAAAAAAGCTTTTCCTTGAATGCAATCATTGAGGTGATATTTTTTTAGGAATTTTTCAAATGCACATTAAGAATCTATGCTTCTTTCTTCAAATTTTCATATTTTTCCTACAATTAAAAAATAATAAATAAGTCTCAAGCACATACAAAGTTTAATAACTAAAATACATGTTATAGATAATGAAAACTTACCCCATCTTTTTCCTTCTCTTCTTGTGCAATAGTAACAACATTTATATCTATAGCCCATTTATTAAAATAGGCCTAGGATTTTCCATTTAAATCTTCCAACTTGTTTATCATAATCCCCAAAACATTATTATTTTAAACATTATTAACAAAAATTAATTCAAATTGAGCTTGCTAGAATAAAACATCAATCTTTGAGGGTTTATTTTGAATAAGTGAAAACAAATTAACTCTTTGGGAGTGATTATGATAATGGGCATTGATTTATTTGATCAATTATTTTTCCCTTATGTCATATTGTTTTAAATCATTAAATTCCTCAATAATACCCTCCCTCAAATTAGCAAGCAAATTTTCTGAAACTAGATTATCTAATGAAAAATTAGTTATGGAATCTAGAGACATTTAAATTAGTGGGGGGCAGGGGGGAGAAGGAACTATTATAGGGACATTAAAAACTTGAATAAAACCATGTGGATTGAATTTAATATCAACTAGGGTGTCACTTTCAATCCCAATAAACTCTTCATCCAAATCAATTTGTTGTAAACATGTAGGACCTTTTTGCACTAGAAAAGTAACAATAGAAAAATTTGGGAAATCATAAATTTGTAGGGTTCCTTTACTTTGTGTATGGAGGGATATATTCTTTCCTCTTATTTGAGTCCATATGGGTGGTGGGGGTGGTTTAATAATTCTTTGTCTCCTCACAAATGTAGGGTGGCTTGGAAAACAAAAATTTAGTCAAAATTGGTAAATTCAAAAACATAAAATTAATAAAAATTCAAAACAAAGTTGTTATCACGTGTATTTGGGGTGAGTGCCTCCTCCATTTTGATGTTTCTTATGGGTTTTACCTCTTTCATTATGATTTTCCTTGAGGGAGTTGCCTCTTACCCTCTTATTGTCCTTCTGGGAGTGACATGGGTTGTTTCACCTGCAAAATGAGAAAATTATCTATTTAATAATCTACCTAGTTCCAAGAAACTTTAATTCAAAAAAAAAAAGATGTAAGGTGGAAAAAATTGAGTGTGTTGGTGGGAAGAATCCTCAATGACAACAATTCAAGAGTCAACTGCCAAAAAAAATAAAAAACTAACATGAAAAATAATTTTTCCATTAAATAATATAGGAAATAAACATTCAAGGAAATTTAGGTGAATCTAGAAGTGGAGATGAAATAGAATCACTTCTTAGGAATTTGGAAATTCAAAATGAATTAAACAAAGACTCCATGAACTTAGTATCACCAGATACATTTGGATCATGGTGACCTTTTGATGATGCCTATTTCATTGTGGCATATGCATGAACTCTTACCTAAAACAACTAATAGGCCATGAAATGTTTAAATTAAAAATATGTATAAAGCAGCATGGGTGATTATTATAAAAACTAAACTCACCTCATGTTCATCAATAGACAAAGAATTATCTTTCATTTTTTGATGAAGGGAAGTGGGAATTATAGTATTCTATATCTCATATAAGGCCTTGAAATATAAGGCTAGAATATAGTTAGAGGATGAAATGGTGCAAGTGTCCTTGAAAAATGCATAATTCAACTCAGACCTAATCCTGCTATATTTAACTATGTACCAATAAAATTTGACACCTGATAGAGAATGAAGAATGCAGTGAATAGCTTAGAAGGGAATGTCTGATGGTCTTCCCTATAAAATAATTCTATCTTGGAAAAAATGCATAATTAATTTGAGAAATGGATTAAAGATTTTTTCAACAAGGATTCCCCTTCAGAGCATACTATTTGTAAATAAAATATAAAACATGAAATTATAATTAGGAAAACAAACTAATTATAATAAATGATTAAGGAACAATTAAATTTTTTTAATATAATTAATAAATTTAACACTTACCAGTTAGGTCTATGTCTAATCTATAAATATACTCCAAGTAATTTTTGTCAATGTTAGGTAAGAAAACTTTGGTGCTAATAGGGCTTGCATTGCAATGTGGAGAGCTTGTTAAATTGTGGATATCTAATAGAGAGGTGCCAAAGGAGATTGATTTATTATTAAACTAAACATAGAAATGGGTCTTAGCATGGTTATAATAGGAAATGAGAGATAAAAATAGTTAATAGTTGATCATCATGTCATATTAAGGTATCTATAGAAAGCTTCTAATTTCCTATTGATCTATCTAATCTACATAGGATTCTAGCTACTCCAACATCCAAAATAAGTCTAGACATAATAGATTATTAAAATTAAAGTTTTGGATGTCCCCTATTTTAGTTTTTATGGATCTAAAATCCATTAAAATTTTGCTATAGACTTGGAAATTTTAGGATAAACCTATAAATAAAAAGGAGGGATGAGACAAAACTTAGAATAAAGTGTGAAAATAAGGGCACTAGGGGGTATTAATAAGCTATGAGGGGAACAAAAATCAACCAATTGGTGTGACTAGTGAGAGATGGTCATGTTCTAGTTTACAACTACCCAATAATAAATACATGTCATTGAGTGATAGCACATTGATGCCTAGTAGTACACTATCAGACAATAGCAAGTTGTTGAGTGATGGTTGCATGCCACCACATGGCATCATGTTGTCATGTGGTAACATCACCACCACCTAACACCAACATGTCAAATGATAAAATTATATCATGTAACATGATAACACCACATGACAATATGATGTTGCCCAGGGTAAAGCATCACTCGATACCATCTTGTTACATAGTAACATAGCGCTACCTAATAGCATGATTTTGTGTGGTGGCATAATGTTACACAATAACATATTAGCACTCAATAACATCATGTCACCCAATAACATAGTGTTGCTTGGTAGTATGATGTTGTGTAGTGGTATGATGTCATATGGTAGCATAGTGCTACCCAATGACATGATATCACCTAATAGAATGTTATCATATAGTAGCATAATGTTACATGATAGTATACTATCATACAACAACATAGTGCCTCTTGAAAACATTGTGCCACTTGATAACATAGTGTCATGAAATAATAGAACATTACCTTATCACCCAAATATAATGCTTATAGGTGGTTATATAGAAAATTAAAAAGGTAAATTTTCCCTCTCCTCTACACACACAAATTTGTCAAAGATGCGAATCTAATTTTCTTAAACAAACCTAGGGGATTTCCTTCATGACCTCTTAAAATGAACCCTATTTCCTTGTAACCCTCTAAATAGGTAAAGATCCTTTTTTGGGATAATGTAAATATTATATTTACAAATTGAGGATATTTTTGAGTACGCAATATGTCTTTATAACACCATGACAAGTTTCATGGCTTATATTTGAATGTAAGTGTACTTATTTACCCTTTTTCTCTTTCCAATTAGGTCTCCATTATCTCTCTAAGCCTACAAGGTTGAGATTTTGATTGGTTAATATACCACACATGTGAAACCTCAAAAAGGTGTTTTATTTTATTTCCCTAGCCTATAAACATTTTCCATGCCAAATTTAGACTTTTGAGACCTTGTGGAGAAATGAGAACCATGAAATGGTTAAAGAAACCAACTTTTCTCAAGAGTTTCTTACTTTTCCTTCAAAAACCAAACCTATTAGAGAAATTACAAGGTTTCATGTACATATTTTTTTAGATTTATGAGGTATAATACACCTAAATCCACCTTTCCAAATGATTTGGATTTGTCCATGATCTTATATACCCTATTTTAAGCTCAAAACCTCATAAAAATACAAAATTTAGTACATCCGTATGAGTGCAAGTACAAATAAATGTCATGGTGATGAGCTACCTAGAGTGATAAATGAGTTTAAATTGGTTACAATGGAGATACATGTAATTTTAGGCATCTTTGAATCAAATCTCTCTCATTGGGTCCTTATTAGGATTTTAGGAGGGTTTAAGGTAGTTTGAATTCTTAACGATTATTTATAAACCTTGAGGCCTCCACTCTTGAACCAATGTCAAAAATTTAAAGTAAAATAGTATCCTCAAATACCCCTAGGTGATCAAGTTCATATACGTGATGTATATACTGTTCTAAGCACAATAAGTTGTTCATCATATCTTTGTTATGTCATTAGAGAGGCCTCTACCATATTCACCTTTGTTCATGAAGGTTGGAGAAATAAATTAGCAACTAATTATAGGATATTTAAGTGTGGGGACCCATTAACCATCCTAAAAATTCATTAAATTCCATATATAATATTAGGGTCCTAATGAGAAAGATAAACTTGGTCTTGAACTGTAGTCATGCACCTAATATAGTTAGAGGAGGTCTCATAGGCCAAAAAGCCATGTTATTTATTTTTCCTCTACCTATACATGTATATTTAGGGTATATAAAATAATTTTATATTTATTAATGTAATAATAATCTAAATTTATTATGCAAAATACATTCTTTCCATGATTGTGTATACCATCTTGTGTTTTGGTTTTAGTCTCAACATGCCTAAATAGACATATTTACATCTGTACCACTTTCATTAACTCTAAGGACTATAGGCTCATAAAAAAATAATATAATAATTCAAATTATACTTTATTATTTCCATATAATTCTTATTTTAGATCAAATAGGTACCTCCACTTGAGAAGGCATGCTTATAGTTTTCAACTGATTGTGTGTATGTGGAGTTCAAGTGAGTCAGTTTGATCACTCTTTTATGACCATCCATTTAGTTTTATCTAACCTAAAATTACCTATTTCACCTTCTCCATTTCTCCACACCTAAATTATACTATTATACATTACATCTCCTTTTCAAATTTTCAAACCAATGGTGGCTATCCAAGTAAACCTATAGGTAATTATTTGGTATCTTGACTACAATTTTAGATTTTTATAGTCCCAATGTAAATCAATGAGAAAATAAAGAACTTTGTAATATTATTGAGATTTTTGTATCATTATTTTAACCTATAAAATTTTTAAGACCTCATATCCTCACAAACATACATGTATTTTATACCTTCTCAAATGATGGTTGTAGGAGATGGCTAAAAGCCTTTTGAGTAGTAGGCTTTTAAATTTGATCTTATTAAACTATGTCATTGACACCTTGAAATTTATTAAACTTAATTTAAATATATTCTTAATATACTAAAATTTTTAGTGTCCTCTCATAGCATCTAAAAACTTTTTCTTCTTGTCTTCATACATAGGCTTGTGTATGAGGGTCTAGGTCTGTAGACTCTTGTAGTGGCTATGACATTTGTCAACTCAACTTTTTTATGACTCTAAAATAGATTAGGTGTCTTCATTTTTATAGGTGTTATTTCATACTTGAAATGAGCATATTATTTTCACATGCTCTTCTTTATATGAGCAAATGACTTTTGGTTCAAAATGAGGACCTACAAGTCTGTAACCTGTAGGTCTGCTTTTTGATTGGATGGACTGTTCAAACCAATTTATTGATTTTCACACACTTTTATATTGTATAAACTCATTATCCTATTATTATAATTCCCTCAATAGCTTGTGGATCTCCTAATAACACTATGAAGTCTCAAACTTGTCCACTATATGTACAAGCTTGTGAATGAGGTCAACTCATGTGTAAGGATTATGTATGAAAGTTAGAGTTCATGCATTCACCTATGATATTTTGATGATGTACTTAGGTATGTGAAAGCCAAATGAGTTTTTAGGGTGGTATATCAGGTCTCTCCATTAATTTAAAATCCTTAACATGAAACTTGTGATCTATGAACGTCCACTGACAGGTTTGTAGGCCTGTGGGTGGACAAAGTTTATCCTAGTATTTGTTAGAGAGTGCATTTGAGCCCTAATCTCATTTCCTTGGGTCCCAAATTTATTCAATGTTTTTATCACATTCTATCCTTGATTTCTCATTGTTGTTTGGGCTAAATTTAGCAATCAGGTTGGTAGGATATTGTTCTTACACCACACCATACCTCTAAGGAGCAAGAACCATGCCACCACTTGAAGAACTGTTTACAAAGAACCAATTTTCAAGCATAGATCACATGAATCATCTAAGAGTGAGTTTTTTTTCATGAATAATGAGGCACTCAAAAACTTCTTATAATGGAAACACTTCAAACCAAATAAAATGCTTGTAGTTGGGGTGGTATGTTTACATATGATTGAGACACTAGTTTCCTTGTGTTCCTCTTAATTTTTGCTCATTTCTTAATTTTGGAAGAAGATAAGAAATTAGTAATAAGTGTGTGGTAAAAATACTTGGTTTTAGATGTGCACGTAATCTAGAGGAATATAGAGAACTTCTATTTGGATTGGAAGGAATAATCTATGGATAAAAAGCACTAATAAAGGATGTTGTTATCAAGATAGTTAGGTGGACTACTTAGCATGAGATAGATCCAACAAGCATGAGCTTACTAAGAGGATATAAATCCACTATTTGAGAATAATTAATTTTAAAGAGATAAAATAAAGATAATTGCATCAAATAATAGAAAGTACTAAAATAAAATATAAGAAGTAGATGAATGATTGATAGAGGAAATGACTAAATATAGCAAAAATGAGTCAAAACTAGTGCTAAAATAGATCAGGTCAGGTTTAGAAAATCAGGCAAGGGTTTGTAAATAGGTAGGGACATAGAAAATTAAATTTGATTGGAGGTAAGGGGTCAAAAATAACTTGTGATTTCATGCCATAGTGACCATCAGTGGTTAGGTTGATTGTTGATGGTTGGGTAATTGTTAGTGGTTGGGGGTGACCATCAGTAGTTGGGTAACCATCAATAGTTCTCTATGAATTCTAAAAGTATTTACAAAAAGAGGTTGTAGGCTAGTTCAAAAGTTCTAATAAGGGTTTGTTAAGGATTTGGTCAAAAATTGGATGTTAGAAGATAGGTGAAAAAAGGTCTATGGTGTAGAATGGTGAGAAACCAAAATAATAATGCTAAACTATAAATATACCTATTTCTTGCTAAGTGGTTGATGGTTGATGGCTGGAGTAATTTTGGTAGAGTAATAGTACTTTACCTCAAGAGAGATTTTGAAAGAGGTTTGGAGCTCTATTGTTGTTTCTAAATTGATGGAAGAACACTGGATAGAAATATTGAATACCTTTGAGTTAGAATGCTTGTGATGATCCCCTTTTAACTCATACTCCCATCCTTTAATAGACAAAGAGAGATAGAGTATAGAAGGTTCCTAGTGGGTTGTCTTAATAATTTTGATGTTTGAGAGTTCATTATCACCACATAAGGCAAGCATATTTAATTATGCCTCATTATCTTACACATAATTGGTGATGTGTTAGAAGGGTGAGGACCTAACCATTGATGATCAAGCTAACCATCGATGATTAAGATGACCATCGATAGTTGAGTGTCTAGAGGCAAAAGGTCAAAGTGGGTTAAAAAGGGTGGGTTAAGGTTTGTTAGTAAGTTATTGAGTTTAATTAGCCAAGTAGATAACTAGACCCAAGGTCTGATAAATTGGTCAGGGGGTTAATAAAATTTAGGTGGTCCCTAAGGTATCCTAAGGAATTTCAACATGTGTGAGGTTTTCTAGTGTCTACATTTTCCCCTTTTTATTATGTGGGTTTGAATCAACAAGATGAAAAAAAATGCTTAGCCAAAGGTCTAGTTGCCTTGAGTATGGGAGGAAGTGTTCTCACTCAAACTGAGAGCCAATGAGGTGAAATTGAAATCTAGTCAAGGTCTGATAAATGGTTTATGGTGAGTCACAAGGTTGGTGACAAAGGTGGTTGGGAATTTAAAACATAAATATGTTACAAAAATGTGACTAAGTGTGATATCTAAGATCACACAGACTAAATTTACCAATGTTGGTAAAAATAAGGTTAGTTTTAGAAGTACAATTGATAGGGTAATCGATCCATAATGTTAGTCATAGCTGATTGGGTTACTCTATAAGTATCCTAAATAAGGTCAATGTTTTCATAGGTGTTTAAGGTAGGAAGTGCTCCCTTTAAAAACACAAATAGTCTAGTTGTGCACTAGGTGGTGTAAATTTAAATGTTCAACATGGCAAGGTTGGTTGGTATGGTAAAAAAAGACCAAGCAAGGTCATCATACAAATATATGATTATTTGGGTCAAAAATGACCAATGTCAAGGTGAATGTAGTTTAATGGTTGGGTGGAGAAGGGTAATCTCCAAAAGTTTAGTTGTTGTTCTAGGAGAGAAAGGTTATCTCAAAAATTTGACACTTAGGTATAGGTGCCTAAAAAAATTTAAATGTGATACCTAGACTATTGATAGTCAGGGGTTCCAAAGTCAACCATTGATGGTCACCTTGACCATCGATGGTTAGGGGAAACCCTAAAAGGCTAAGGATAAAAAAATTCATTATAAATTTTGATTTGTTGACTCTAAACTTTTCATGTATTTTTTGATTTGGCTATTGGGAATTTTTCTATGATAGGTTTGACTGAGTGGTTGCTAATGTGGTGATAGGTGATTAGGTTGAGGTTTGAGGTGATTTATTTAAGACCAAGATGCAGGGTAAGTGAGGATGAAGTTGAGTAGTTGGATGTGGTCTCTATCCTCAATATCAATTAAGGAATGATGTAGGGGTGTTTTGAATTTTTTAGTGTAAATGATTTAGGATGCGTTTGAAGTTGAATTTAGATAGTTTGTGGTTGGTGTGAATAGGGTTTTTGGGGTTTTTGACTTGGTTTTATGTTTTGATTGTGATTGGAAAAATGAACCAATGAAATTAAAAATTGAGGGAGTATATGGGTTGGGGGTATGCTATAGAATAGGATTAGGAATCTATCCTTAAAGGGAATAGTCTGAAATGATAAAAAATATGTGACCCAAATGATATTTTGGTATCCCAAATTATTTTAATGCTAGGTGTATACATGGAAAAGTCTATTTAGGCTTAGAGGTTTACCTTTATGAGGGCAAGACTTTTAGTACAAAGAGGTTAATTATAGGTGAAAGGAATGGTGTGAGGACAATGATCATGGGATTCCATCTAATTAGAGATGAAAAGTATCCTTGAGAACCATGCCATGGGAAGAGCCATGGTACCCATATTTAGGATTAGGCTATAACTAAGATGGTTAATCACATGGTTTTGTGTTTTAATTGTTTATCCTCTAAGAGAGAGGGATAGGTTAGTGAAGGTGAAAATATCATAAATCAAGGGATGAGCTTAAGTTAGAAAAAAAGGTGAGTTCAATCCTTGTTTTAATAAAATAAATAATGTATATGCAAATCATTGAGAGGCTTAGGTTCTAGTTTGCCTTTAAGAGAGGACAAATGGTAATCTCTTGATCCATACTTATGGGTTATGATGTAGGGTCCAAGCCAATTGAAAGAAAATTTACCTCTTTTCCTTTTCTCCATATTGGTGACATGTTATCGTTAATTAAATATGAGGTATCTAATGTTAAATTATTTTTCTCTTACGTGTTTGTCATAGGCTTGCTTGATTCATTCTTGATAGACACAAAGATAGTTAAACATTGTTAGGTGATGTTCATCAAGTAGTTCAAGTTGTGCTAGATGTTCTTGATGATAGTCACTCTCAGAAATGATATCTTGTAAAAATGTGTGAAAAGAGGGAATCTAGAATTCAAGAGGCAAGACTACCTCTACTTTTAAGACTATAGAAAAAGGGATAGCACCTATAGAGGTTTGAATGCTAGTGTGGTAGGCCCATAAAGTGAAAAAGATGTGCAAGTGCCAATCCCAAAGCACTGATGACTTTAGTTAATATTTTGTTGAGGATTTTGTTAGAGGATTCTACTTTTCCATTTTCTTGTGGATGGTAAGGTGAAGATATGCTTAAATTAATTCCAAATGTGCCAAAAAGACCTTGGACTTTCTTATTCCTGAAAGATTTAATGTTATCAGTGATGATCTTATGAGGATTACATAAATGATAGATGATGTGATGGTTGATGAAGTCGATAATATTTTTGGCTTTGGTCTAAGTAAGAGGGATGGTTTCCACCCACTTGGTGAAATATTCAATGGTGGTAGTGATGGATTGGTGTCATTGTGAAGAATGAAGATTGATTTCCCCAATGAGATTTTGGACCCATTATGAGAATGACCAACAATATTTAGTGAATTGGAGGCCATGGGTAGGTGCATGATGTAAATTGGCATGTTTTTGACATTTAACACACTTCTTTACATAATCATATCAGTCCTGGTTAAGTGTGGGCCAATAGTAGCCAAGGCGAAGGATATGTTTAAAAATAGCCAAACCACTAAAGTGTCCCCCATAGGTTCTATCATACATTTCCTTGATGGCATGGGAAGCTTCATGATTATGAAGATAATAAAGGAGGCCATTGAAGCCATGCTTGTAAAGTATTCCCCATAGTATGGTATAATGAGAGGTAATTTGAACAAAGGCTCTTTGAGAATTCTTAGAGAGGTTAGGAGGAATGATACCTAGGTTAATCAAAAGTTTGCTCATACTAAATGTTTGATGGAGATACTTCCACATTAAAAATGGTAGGAAGGTTAGAATAAATGTAAGATGGGGTGATAAAATGATGGATGGTGATAAAGAATTTATAGTTGGAAGGTTGAGATGGGATTCGGGAAGAAAGAGAATTCATTGTGTCTGTAAACTTATTGGTAGATCATGGAAAAAATTAGATAAGGTAATGATCAAATGATGCTAGAAACACATTTACTAGGTTTTTATACTTCAGTAAGAAATCATTTTTACATTTGTAGGATCTATTGACCTAGTTGACCATAAGTTAAGAATCATTGAAGACACTGACTATCTTGACTCCCAAGGCTAGAGCAATTTGGAGACCTATTATTAGGGCCTCATACTCAACCACATTATTGGTGCATTCAAAGTCAAGTTTGAAATAGAGTAGAAGAGGTTCACCTTCAAGGGGAATGGGAATAAATCTAGCATCTCCACTGCATTGGTATTTGTTAGGTAGGGTCCTTTTGAGAAAGAGTTGTGATAGAATCATTTGGAATTGCAAGAGTAAGTGGTTGGTAATTTGGTAAAGGAGCTTCAACCAATTGGTCAGTAATGACTTGCCCTTTAATTGTATTTATTTGGAGAAAATCAAGATCAAAATTAGCTAAAATCATGAACCACTTAGCCATACATTAGTTTTGGTATGGTTTAGAGTGTATGTACTTGAGTGGGTCCATGTTAGTGATGAAAAAAGTTTTATGGTTGAGAAGGTAATGGAAAAGTTTGGAAACTGCAAAAACTAAGGCGAGGCAATGTTTTTTAGAGTGGGTGTATCAAGTCTCATACTCTATAAGTGTTTGAATTATTTAGTATACATCTTGATATTTGTTTTGTTCATTACAGTGAGCAAGATTTTCCCTTAGGGAATGGTCAGTGGCAGAGATATAAAGTCAAAAAGGTTGGTCCTCTTTAGGTAGAGTCAAAATAGGTAGAGAAAGAAGGTACTCTTTGAGTGAATTAAAGGCTTGTTGATAGTCCATAGTTTAATTAAAAGATGTGTATATATTAAGAAGATGGTAAAAGGGTTGACATCTATCTAATAATTAAGAGATGAAATAATGAATGGATTAGATATTTCCCTACAAGTTGTGGAGTTACTTAAGGTGGGTTACAGGTGGCATCTCCAAGATTTATCTAACTTTGGCAAGGTATACTTTGATTCCCCAAAGAGAGATGATAAAGCTAATAAGATTTATAAAAAATACCCCAAAATTACATTTTTTGGGGTTAAGTCAAACATGAAAATGGATAAGGCATTCAAAGATGATTTTGATAATGTCTAGATGATCCACACGATATTTAGATTTTCCAAAGAGATCAACCACAGAGTCCTCTATGATTTTATGGATGAGGTCATGGAAGATGTAGGTTATAACCCATTGGTAGATTGTGCCAACATTTTTTTATACCAAATGGCATGACCCTATAGCATAAGGTTCCCCATGGGGTGATAAAGGAAGTTTTATGCTGATCTTTGGGAGCAATCAAGATCTAATTATATCCTAAGAAACCATATATGAGAGATAACATCTCGTGGATAGATGTTAGATCAAAAAGTTAGTCAATGATAGGCAAAGAAAATTCATCCTTTGGACAAGGAAGGTTGAAGTCAGGAAATTCAATACAAAGGTGAAGTCCCCCTGTGGATTTGGCAATGGGAATGATGTTAGAAACCCATTGGGGATAGTCAATGGGTTGAATGAAGTTGATAAACAAGATACATTAAAGCTCCTATTTGACTGGAAAGGATATGTGAGGGTACATCTTATGAAGCTTTGTCTTGATAGGCTTAACATTGAGATGGGTGAAAATGTTGTGAAGTGCAATGGAAGGGTCAATTCTAAGCATATCCTAATAGAACCAAGCAAACACTATGCTTTGATCATGAAGGAAGGGTAATCCTATTACTTTATGTAATTTAAGGATTAACCAATCTTGATAATATGAGCGTTATCCTAAGTACCTAAGCTGACATCACTGGTATATTCAGTCAACATGGTTTGGTTCTTAAGAGGAAGGGATTTATCGATATAAGAATCCCCCATACCAAGGAATGTGAGAATGGAATCATTGTCTCGATGTTAATTGGTGTTGATAGTAGGATAATCATTTTATACCATTTCAAGATGGATGAGAGGAAAGGTTTTAGTTCAACCATCCTTTTGATAGGTTAGGGGGTCCAAATTAATGGTATTAATTAATAAAAATTTAGGTGGGATGATATCAAAATCCTTAGACTTTGAAGGAGATGGGTTTGATGAGGATGAGGTATCTTCATTGATTATTGTGATAGGTTGAGGTGAATTGGTGGGTTCTTCTGGTGGTATGAACCCAAGGCCAAATAACTCATGAAGTGTTTGGGATTTGATTAAAGGTAACTCATGAGGTCCCTATTCATAAAGGCCTAGGCTAAATCCCTTGTAAGCACACCTATGAAAGTACACTTTGGAAAATGTGAGTTTTTTTTAGATAGGAGAAGTTAGAGGTAAATGGTTGGATAGAAGGGGTGATAGAGGGAGTGAGAACTGGATGATCGAGTCTCCCATAGAGGAAATTGGTTTGATGATTAAGTGGCTAGAAGGGAGTGATGGTTTTGATGTTGAGGTCATACCTAGGATCATGGTAAATTTTCCCATACTCATGAGGAGTAGCGAAAGAATCCAAAGTAAAAAAATGGCATTCTCCCAATAAGAGATGTTGGAATGTAGGTTCCAATGGGTTCTCTATGGGGATTTATGAAGAAGGGATGGATGAGCTAGTTAAAGCTTCATTAATGGTAGGGGTGGAGTTAATGGTGGTTGGTGTTGAGGTGGATGGATGAGGAAGGAAAACATCATTGGGATAATATGTCATATTACATGATGTAAAAGGACTAGGGTCAGCTAGTATGGTGATGATGTGACCCTCATGTTCAAATTTGACACATCAATGCAAAGTGGAGGGAACACAACTCATGACATGGATCTAAAGGTGTCCAAGTAAAACATTTTATTAGAACTCACCCTCTACAACATAAAAGAATTATGGAAAGGTACAGTGTTCCAAATGGATGTGAAGAATAACTATCCCCAACGTGGTGGCCATAGTATCATTAAAAGAGTAAAGGACTATTACATTTTTGGACATGATGTTATTTGAAAACTCAAGTTGGTCATAAGCATGGGAAGAGATAATGTTGATAGTAGCTCTTCCATCAATAATTACTCTTTTTATGTGGGTTTTATTAATGTATTTAGTGATGAAGAGGGGAGGATCAAGATCGTTAGGATAAACATAAGGTATTTATGAATCCTTAAAAGTGTTAAGGGTGGAAAGTTGAAGGGATCTGACAAAGGATATAAAGGGTTGAGGATCTTTGGTTTGAAACTCTATGGATTATAGGATTTATATTAGTGCTTGACAATGAGGAGGTGAGGTGTTGATTAATTCATATAAGCTCATCTTCACTAGAGTTTGGTGAAGTTGTTTCTACACTACACATTGAATAGATTTGAAAGGTTTGGAAGGAGAGGCACCCAAAATGGATACTTTGGGTTTTGGTAATGATGAAGGTGAATGTGTTTGGGTTCAATTGGAAGGTTGAGGGGTTGAAGGGTATATCCATGGAATAGACACTTTGACCTTTACCTTATCCTTTTTTTGGGCCTGAGATTAGGTTATCTATGGATAGTGTGTATGAGGGGAAGTGTTAGGCTAGATGACTACTTTAGTGATCCAAATGGATCCATGTACTGTTATATTTTTAAAAATTATTCAAATTTAGTTCAAATAATTTACACATTGTAGTACTCATCGAGAGCTTTTTGATACTTTTTGTGGTTTGCAAAATGGACACCGTATGCAAAAGTTATAGGCCGCTGAAGTTTTGGTTCGACAGGTAAAAATTTAGTGTCAAAAATGATGTGGCACAGTTGCAGAATGCCAAGTGGACCAATCTCCATTTGACATGTGGAAAATAATTAGGGGGAAAAAATTTGGTTAGGTGTTATTTATCACATGTTATTTGAATTTTTCAAGCATGCCACGCCACCTTGCCATGCCTATCACGCCACCCAAGGAAATTTCAAAGTCCAAGGCACCAAAAAGGAGGGAAGAAGTCAAAACATTCAAACTACATGTTTGGCACCTAGGGAGGAGAGCTAGGTGCCTAAAAAGGAGGAGGGAGTTTTAAACTTGAGACCTAGCGCCTAAAAGGCTAATGTCTTAACTGCTTCAGCCATAGTGGCTAAAAATTATAAAAAGGAGTTATTTTTACTTGTATTGACATGGATTTTTGACTGTGTAAAGAGAAATAAGAGGATTAGAGCCTTGTTTTTGCCTTGTATGGCCTTGGGCTTTTGTTTTTAGGTCAAAGAGGAATATTTTTAGGCAAATAAAGATCAGAGGAGGTGAGATTGAATATTTGTAAAAGTTTTTAAATCCATTTGTTACAGTATTTTAATAGAACGGTCCTCTCCATTAGGTGGACCCAGAGATGTAGGCTATTAAAGCTGAACTCTGTTATCAACTTGCTGGTGTTATCTTTGATTTTCTCTAATTATTATTGCATTCTAATCTTCATTTTAATTTTGATTTTACTTTCTTTATGCAAAATTAAACACAAGAAAGTAAAGTTTTGAAAGATCTCATAAACATGAACAAGTGATTTTTGAATGTAGTACACTTGTATTTTTCAATTTACAGATCATATTTTTGGTATCAGAGCGGTTGTTATTTAATAGTGATTACTAGTATATGTTGACAAGGTCTAAATCCCAAAAGGGTGAAGGAAAACTCATTGAGTATAATCCAGAGATTGGTTCAAGGCATGCTTCAAGGATGGTCGAAGAAGAGGTGGAATCTGAACAAGCTTTATGTCGAGCTTTCATGGACATGAGAAGCATGGTTGAGGAACTATACAGTGACAAACAAAAGAAATATGAGAATAAAAAAGAAGGTGATTTAAGAGAATCAAAAGGTAAAGAAACTGAAAAACCTTCTCCATCAGATGACGGTAAAAAAACTATGGAATCTCTCCCTTCACTAAAATTAGATATTAAGTTTGAATTACCAATGTTTACTGGTGAAGTTAATGCTAAAAAGTTGGATAATTAGGTCAAGCAGATTGAAGTTTATTGTAGGGTCCAAAAGATTGTAGGGGACGAGTCAAAAATTCATTTGGCTACTCTTTGTATGGGAGGTATAGCTCTCATCTGGTGGGAGAGTAAGTTGAAGGAAGCTGAGGTTCAAAAAGGTAACTCGATTTCTACTTGGAATGAATTTATTGAAGAACTCAAATTACAATTCTATCCTTTAGGCTATATGCAACAAGCCATGATGGATTGGTAAAGTTTCAGACAAGGAAAAGGCCAAAGTGTTCAAGATTATACACAAGATTTTAGGAAAAAAGCTTTACTTTTGAATGTTCCTCTATACACACAAGAAACACTGCTAAAATATATAGGTGGGTTGAATAGTTACTTAAGACATATGATTCTTATGTTAAATCCCACTAATTTAGATGCAGTATGTGTTCAAGCCACTCATTTAGAGGCTAGAGGAAAATAATCAAAGGAATCTTTTCTTAAAGTAAAAAGTAAGCAATCTAATGTTAAGCATTCCAAAGGGAAAAGTTCATCAGGAAAGGGTAAATAGAAATCCACTTATACTATTAAAAAAGAAGGAAAACCATTTTGTAATCATTGCAAGAAAAATCATGATGAACCTAAGTGTTGGAAATTACATCCTAAGTTAAGGCCTAAGAGGTATCAAAAGAAAGAAAAGAAGGCTAATGCTATGGTTCAGGACTTAGGATCAGATTCTAGGGATGAAACTAAGATCACAGCTATGGGTTTACATAATGATTTTTCTCTTTCAGTTTCTAGCACTAAGTCATCAAATGATGCATCTTCTTCTAGACAGAATTCTGTGCATGTTGATAAGAAAAGAAATGAATTATTCCACATTAGAGTTGTTTCAAAGCATACTAAGATTGACACTCTATTTGATAGTGGTTCACTAGCAAATTTAATTTCCGAAGAGGTTGTTAAGAAGCTAGGCTTACAAACCAATCCCCATCCAAAGCCTTATCCACTAGGTTAGGTGTGTGACAATGTGAAGCTACAAGTCTCACAAACTTGTGGGCTAAGGTTTGCCATCACATCTAAGTTCATAGATGAGGTTGAGTTAGATGTTGTTCCATTGGACATAGTGGGATTGTTTTGGGAAGCCCATATCTTTATGATAGAAAAGCAATCTTCTATAGAGAGGAGAATAAGTACTTGCTTGTTAAGGATGGCATTGAATATATAGTTAGAGCACAACACATTAAAACAAGTCTTTCCTTGGTTACTATAGGGAAAATGAAAAGACTAGTTAATTCAATCAAGACTTTTTGTCTCATGTTAATTAAGTCTAAGGAAAAAGAATATTCTCAAGCTTTGGAAAAGTGTGATCCTAGACACAAGAATGAATTGGTTGAAATCATTTCTACTTATGATGATGTATTTCAGGATCCTAAGGGCTTACCTCCCAAAAGGGGAGTTCAACATGAAATTCAGCTATTGCAGGATTCTCCTCTCCCTAACATTGGCAAGTACAGGTTATCAGTGGTGGAAAATGAGGAAATCAAGAAATAGGTAATGGATCTATTGGATAGAGGTGTTATTCATCCAAGTTCATCTCCTATTGGTTTGCCAATTATTTTAGTGCCAAAGAAAGATGACACTTGGCGAATGTGTGTTGCTTTTCATGCTTTAAACAAAATTACTATTAAGAATCATTACCCCCTTCCTCATATAGATGATTTGTTGGATCAATTAAAACATGCTATTTATTTCACTAAGCTAGATTTGAGAAGTGGATATCATCAAGTAAGAATTAATGAAGGTGATGTATGGAAAACTACCTTTAAGACAAAATAGGGATTGTTTGAATGGGTTGTTATGCCTTTTGGGTTATGTAATGCCTTGTTATGAGATTGATGAATGATGTTTTTAGATAGTTCCTTGATGATTTTGTTATAGTTTACTTAGATGATATATTGATTTTCAACAAGTCATGGGAAGAGCATGTGATCCACATTAAGAAAGTCATGGATGCATTATGAAGGGAAAAACTTTATCTGAAAATGTCAAAATATGAATTTGGCAAGACCTCTTTGATATACTTGGGTTACATTATAGGACATGGTGAATTGAAAATTGATCCTGCAAAAGTGGCAGTTATTGTTAATTGGCCTACACCCACTAACACAATTGAGGTTAGGAGTTTTCTTGGTGCAGTATAGTTTTGGAGGAAATTTAATGCTCAATTTTTGTATATTGCATCACCTTTGCATTCTTTGACAAGTGTGAAATAGGTCTTTCAGTGGGGAGGCAAACCATAAAAAGCCTTCGATACTTTGAAAGAAAAGATAAGTACTGCTCCGGTCTTGGCACTTCCTGATAAACAACAACCATTTGAGATCGAGACGGATGCAAGTTAGTATGTTATGGGAGCTATTTTAATGCAAGGTAAGAAACCAGTTTGTTATCATTCTGAAACCTTTACAAGTGCAGCAATAAAATATCCATCTTATGATAAGGAATTGTATGTGTTGGTTCAAAGTGTTAAAAAATGGAAACATTACTTAATGGGCAAAGAAACAATAATACATACATATCATTAGCCCTTACAGTATCTCCAATCACTAACTAAGCTACAATAGTCTAGACATTTTCATTGGATGGGTTTCTTACAACAATTTCATCTTGTGATCAAGTATAAAAAAGGAATTCAGAATAAGGTTGCAGGTATGCTATCTATGCCTCATATGGTTGTTGCATCTATTCTTTTACAACATGGTTCTTTGTCTCATGAAAGTTATAAAGAATAACATGTGAATGATCTTGATTTTTAGGATGTTTATAAAGACTTGATGAGTAGTAGACAAGTAGAAGAATTGGACTATCATGTACACAATGATCTTTTGTATCATTTGGGTAAACTATGTATTCCTCAAAATGAGAGGGTGCAAATGATTAGAGAAGCACATACTTCTCTTATTTCTGGTCATTTTGGAGTTGTTAAAATGGTTGCACATTTGAAAATGTATTGTTATTGGCCTCGTATGTAGGAAAATGTTGCTAAATATACAAGGGGATGTACTCTTTGTGCCATAAGTAAACCTAGTAATAGGAAATTGGGACTTTACACTCCTCTACCTATTCCTACTCTCCCCTGGGAAAGTATCTCTATGGATTTTGTGGGGGGGTTGCCTATGACACAAATAAAACATGACTATTTATATGTGGTTGTGGATAGATTGAGCAAAATGTGTGTTTTGATTCCTTACACTAAGCAGATTACTAGCGAAGGCACTGCATATTTGTTCTTTAAACATGTATGGGTTCATTTTGGTTTGCCTACTTCAATTATTTCTGATCAGGATTCTCAATTTATTGGGGAGTTTTGGTCAACTTTGTGGGGACTAATGGACACTAAATTAAAAAAGAGCACTACATTTCATCCACAAACCGATGGATAAATAGAGGTTGTGAACTACGCTGTGGTACATTTACTTAGAGATTATAGCAATAAAAATCCAAAGTTATGGGATGAAAAATTGTGTTACATACAACATGCATATAATCGAGCACTTCATTCTTCTACTATGAAATCTCCATTTGAAGTTTGTTATGGATACTTGCCTAAATCTCCTTTAGATGTTTACTATGGATAAGATACAGCTGTTGGTGAACCAAAAGAAGCCATTTGAGCCAAGAAGTTCATTGAACAAATACAACTCATTCATCAGACTGTTCGTACTCAATTGGAGAAAAGTCAAGCCAAGTACAAAGTCAGGCATGACAAACATTGTATTGATCACCAGTTTATTATAGGTGATATGGTATGGCTTCACATTAGTAAGGAAAGACTAATAGGTGAAAGTAAAAAGTTGAAACCAATCCAGTATGGTCCTTTTTGGATAACAGAAAAAATTGGCACAAATGCTTTCTGATTAGATTTACCATCTTACATGTAGATTTATTTAGTTGTAAATATGGAAAATTTGAAATTGTATGAGCCTCTAATGATCATTGATCATGATGAAAGTGTATCCATTCCTTCCATTGATGATTTTTCTCCTGAATATCTAACAGAATTGCAGGAAGATACTATACTTGACAAGAATATGCGGACTTCACGAAGAGGTAATGTTGAATATCTTCATGTTGGTATCAAAGGGATACACCCAAGCAAGGCCAGATGGATGGAAGTTGGAAAGGTGAGGGAAAAATACCCTCACCTCATTAAAAATTAATTTCAACTTTTGGAGGTCCAAAAGTTCCCAGTGGGGAGGAATGATCCAAATGGATCCATGTACTATTATATTTTACAAAGTTTTTAAATTTAGTTCAAATCATTTTTACATTATAGTACTCATCGAGATCTTTTCGATGCCTTTCACAGTTTGCAAAATAGACACCGTATACAAAAGTTATAGGCTGCTAAAGTTTTGGTTCGATAGGTAATAATTTGTGTCAAAAATGACGTGGCACAGTTACGGAATGCCAAGTGGACCAATCTCCATTTGACACGTGGAAAATAATTAGGAAAAAAAATTTGGTTAGGTGTTATTTATCACATGTTATTTGAATTTTTCAAGCATGCCATGCCACCTTGCCATGCCTATCACGCCGCCCAAGGAAATTTCAAAGTCCAAGGTGCCAAAAAGGAGGGAAGAAGAAGTCAAAGCATTCAAACTGCATGCTTGACACCTAGGGAGGAGAGCTAGGCACCTAGAAAGGAGGGAGTTTTGAACTTGAGACTTGGCACCTAAAAGGCTAAGATCTTGACTGCTTCAGCCACAATGGTTGAAACATTATAAAAGGGAGTTATTTTTACTTGTATTGACATGGATTTCTAACTGTGTAAAGAGAAATAAGAGGATTAGAGCCTTGTTTTTGCCTTGTACAGCCTTGGACTTTTGTTTTCAGGTCAAGGAGGAATATTTGCAGGCAAATAAAGATCAGAGGAGGTGAGATTGAAGATTTTTAAAGGTTTTTAAAGCCATTTGTTGCAGCATCTTAATAAAATGGTCCTCACCATTAGGCGGACTTGGAGATGTAGGCTATTGAAGCCGAACTCTGTTATCAACTTGCTAGTGTTATCTTTGATTTTATCTGATTATTATTGCATTCTAATCTTCATTTTAATTCTGATTTTACTTTCTTTATGCAAAATTAAACACAAGAAAGTAAAATTTTGAAAGATCTCATAAACATGAACAAGTGATTTTCAAATGTAGTACACTTGTATTTTTCAGTTTACAGATCATTTAGTTCCTCCTTACTCTTAGGTGAGAGTGCTAGAGTAGGTAAGTATTGGATAGGTCAGTTTGGTAGTTAGGTTGGTAATGAGATCAAGGAAGGTTCATCTAATATGGATCATCCCCATCCCATCAGCTATGGAAAAGTGTTTAGAGAGCTTTGTAGTTCTTCATATAGTGTCTAATAATCATATGGTATAAGTAGATAAAATTTTCATTGAACCATGATGGTTTAAGACATGAAGTTTCAAAGGGTTTGATGGGTGGTAGGCTTAAGGAATAGGTTTGCAACAACCTTTGTAGAATAGTTGAATAATATTTGAGAAAATGTGTTGAAGTGATCGATTTTTAGTTTTAGGAGTGGGGGCCATATTAAAAGTAGGCATTACCATGGAAGTTGTTGTTGGTGGAATGTTTTTGGTGGGTTGTTTAGGTTGGTTTTGTTTGGTTATGGTTGGTTTTGTGGTGGAAAATTTAGAGGTGTAATTTTTGGATAAGGTGGATGGTTTGGAGATAGGTGGTAAGGTAGAGGTGGATAGGTTAATTAAGAATGATGGAGAGTTTGATGATTTGGTGGAGGCAGGGGTAGTTAGAGTAGAAAGAGAAGGTTTACTAGATGAGGAATAGGTATTTACTGGAGGATTCATCTTCTTGGTAGAAGGATGAGCTCATGAGATGGTAGAAGGATGGGGTCCTATGATAGAAGGTAAGAGATAAGGGGGTGGTATGGTTCTAGTTCTAGGTGTTTTGGGTGGTTCTACCTATTTTATAGGTTCGATTAGGGTTTTTGTTGTTGGAATAAATAGGCTCAAGTCCAACTTCAAAGATGGGTGAGAAAGTCTCTGTGTAGGAAGTATTCCTAGATTCTTGATGGGTTTAGTTAGAGGTGCATAAGGTGATTTGATATTTTTAGATGGAGGTGGCTTAGATGCTTCCCCTATGGTTTTTTAGGAAGAGTTATTTGAGGATGGGGTTAAGGTAATGATAGGTTTGATGGTGGATGCAAGTGAGGATATAGGTTCATGTTTGTTTTGGTAAGAGAGCCCAAGATGGTGTTAAAACATTGCTCTATCTAGGTTAAGTTGAGACATAAACCCTAGACTTTGGACCAAGTTAGATAAGGGTTTGTAAATAGGTTTGATTCTTTGGTCATTAGTTTCAAAGGTTAAGCCCATGGGTGGAGGTGAGGGAATAGTTTAATCACCTTTGTCTTTGATGTAAGGTTGTATGGTTTGGGAAGATGGTACCTCTATGAAAAGAATAGAGGAGGTGATCTCTTCTTTTGGAATGGTTTCCAAGGAGGAAGTGGTTTGTTCTATGGTAGGTAAAGAAGGTGTGATGGTGTCAAGACAAAGAAAGGAGATGATTGATTCTTTTTTTTGGGTGTCCAAAGGAATGGGTGGTGATTCCATCACTTCAATAAGTGAAGTGGGGGAAGAGGTAGTTAAATTAATTGGTGCCTTCTTTGGTATTTCTATCAAAGGAGAGGTGGGAAAGTTAATGGTCTCATCAATTGAAAGAGAGGGGGTTTCTTCCTTTGTTTGGGTATCTAAAGGAATAGAGGAGGATTCAACCACTTCAATAAGTGGGTTGGAGGAAGAGGTAGTTGAGGTAATGTTTTCCTTAATGATAGGTTTATTAATAACAACATTGACTGTATGAACCTCACGAGTGTGAGTTGATTCTAGTTTGTTGTTATCATGGTTTGTGGAAGGTGCATGATTAGGAAAAGATTTCTAAAAGATTTTTAATGACTAATTTGGAGATATATTGGGATTATTTAATTCAATTTCACCCTTGTCAATCAAATTTTGGATGATAGTTTTAAAGGGTTTGCACCTACTAATGTCATGTCTAATGACATGTGGAAGGCACATAGATCATTATAATTGTAAAAACAAAGTGTGGGGAAATAATTATAGAATTATTGGGGAGCTTTTTTAGGAAAACGTTGAATGAGGTTAGATTTAAGCAATTTATCCAAAACTAGAGCATATGACTCTCCTATGGGAGTGTATTATCTTGGGGTGGCTTGGTTTTGGTTTTGATCTTGTTGGTTTGAGGAGTTGGAATAATTGGTTTGATTAGGTTGGTTGACAATTGGAGGTGAAGCAGGTTTGAGGACAACTGTGTTTTTAGTTGCCTTTGTTTTGGTGTTGGGATGGTTGTATGGGTTGGTGGTTTAGGTTGAGGAAGGGTCATTAGTTTTAAATATGGAATTCTTGTTTTCCAATTTCAACTTTCCTTCATCAATGGCTCTAATTTCAATTTTGCGTGCCATGGTAAAAGCCTCATAAAAGGTTCAGAAAGTCTGATCCTATAGAATAGGAGTAATATGACTGGCACAACCCCAAGATAAGAGTTCAATAAGCTTAGGTTTTGGTATGGAGAAATAAATTTGGTTGATGAGACCTCTCCATATAGCTACAAAATTGACAATTGATTTGTCATCAAATTACCTAATGGAGTAGAGGTCGGTAATGGAAACCTTTTTAGATATATTGACTAAAAATTGATCTAAAAAGATTTGGGCAACTTTAGAAAAGGAGAATATGGAGTGCTTGGTGAAAGAACTATACCAATCTAGGGTTGGTCTAGATAGAGACACAGGGAAGGTATGAAGGAGAAGTGCATCATCATATGCAATTAAATAGTAATAATGAATAAATGCTCTTAAGTGTTGTTGGGGGTCCTCCTTACTTTGGAATTTGGAAAACTTGGGTAGTTCCCATTGAGGAGGATAAGGTCGAATATGAATAGATGGATAGATAAGTTCATTGTAGATTTGATCATAAGATAAAATGTTATGATCCCTAGAGATGGATGACTCTAGCTTGGTAATTTTATCTATCAGCATCTTAACCAAATATTTTTGAGGTTGGGAAGCTCCATAATTATGTGGCACATTTGATTGAGTTTGGGTGGTAGTAATATATGGATAAGAGATGGAAGGTTGAGAATATGCCACATATTGATATGTGGTCATGGAAGGTTGGGATGGTGTCACACAAGGGTTAATGGATACAAAAGGTTGGGTGAAAGGTGTTATATATCCTTGTGGGTTAGGAACACATTGGTAAGATGTCATGGGTATTTTTTGAGGGATTTATATGGGTTGATTTGGAGGTATGGATGAAGTGGTAGGTTGAGGTTGAGTGGTAATTCTTGTTCTAATAGGTGGAAGGGTAGGAGGTATGGAAAGGACCAAATTTTAAAGTGGGGTAGAAATTAGTCAGTTGGTAGTGATAAGGGGAAGGGTGGAAATAGGGGTAGAATATACCCCCATGGTGGATGAGGTATGGGTAATAAGAGTTGAGGTTGTCACTTATTTGAAGTGTTGATAGGTGTATGGGGGTTTGGTTATTGGTTAGAATGTTGGACTGATTTTTAGTGGTGATAGTGGATGGGATATTGGTATAAGATGATGCTTGGGTAATCATGGGTTGGGTGGAGGTAGCACCCACCATAAGATGGGGTGACATGCCATAAGGTGGATTCATAGGAGGAACTAAAATAATAGGGGTGAGATGAGATAAGGTGTTGAGGTAATGTTGGAGGGCCAAGGGGTTGTTATCAATGAATGAGGCAAAATCTGCATCACCCTTGACAACTATTTGGGGCATGGTAGGAGGGGGAGAAATATGAGGATAACTTTAAACATTTGAATTATTATCCATGGAAGAAGAGGAAGAAGAAGATGGTGGTTCTTAATTGGTTTTATTTCTCAATTGTTGTCTAGTAAAGACCATGTGAGGAATGGAAAAGAAATGATGAAAAAATCACAAGTTAAACACAAAGCAAGCACGAGGAAAAGAATATCAAGGCAATCCAAACATACACTAAAGTGAATTTAAAACTTATGATTCTTTTTAGATCACTTTTGGATTATGCCTTAGAAAGTTTGAAGAATAAATTTGGTTTGTAGATCAGGTACTAAAGAGGAAATCTAAGGTTGATTTTAAGTTTTAAAAAATAATCTATATTGAATGTTAGTATGTGGATTGATATTAGGTCCTACCCCCTCACTTCACACACTATAGTGATAAGGGTGCCAGGTTATTAGCCAAGATATACTCAATTTTAGAGTTTGTAATCAACTAGAGAGCTAAGTTGGTTCTCCTCTTAGTAATGACCTCTAAGTAGGATTGTCAGGAAAGGGTAAGGTTATCACTAGGTGATGAAATCCTAGTCAGGTCTTGTCTCAAGTTTTTTTTGATGTGTTGATTGATTATGTGGTTTGGTAAAGTTTTTTATAACAAGAGTGAAACTATGATTAATTACTTTGTTTTTAATTTACTAGATGAACTAAAACAATAAATCAATCAATGTATGCAAGGTTGATTTTAAGCCCAAAAGAAATTTTAGATTTCATTGGATGAGATAGAATAAAAGGAAGAAATAAAGGCACCTAGATGATGCTAGGGTCCCATTGGGTGTGGTAAAATGTTTCTCTTAATTTCTGATAATTTCTTAATTTTGAAAGAAGATAAGAAACTAGTAATAAGGGTGTGGTATAAATACTTGGTTGTTGATGTATGCATAATCTAGATGAATATGGATAACTCTTATTTATCTTGGAAGGAATAACATATAAATAAAAAATCACTAACAAAAGGGGTTTTTAGTAGGATAGTTAGGTGGACTACTTAGGGTGAGCTAGATCTAAGAAGCATGAGCTTACTAGGAGGTTGTCAATCAACTCTTTGATAAAAATTAAGTTTAAAGAGATGAAAGAAAGATACTTGCATCAAATAATAGAAAGTAATAAAATGAAATACAAGAAGTAGATGAATTCTTGATAGAGAAAATGACTAAATATAGAAAAATAAGGTCAATACTAGTGATAAAATAGATCAGGTCAAGTTCAAAAAATAAAGTAGGGGTGTATAAATAGGTAGGGCCATAGAAAGTCAGATTTGGTTAGAGGTAAAGGGTCAAAAATAACTTAAAGTTATTTTATGCCATAGTGACCATTGGTGGTTACATTGACCATTGATAGTTGGTTAACCGTCGAAGGTTAGGGGTGACCATTGGTGGTTGGGTGACTATCAGTGATTCTCAATGAATTCTAAAAGTATTCAAAAGAAGGGTTGTAGGTTGGGTCAAAAGCTATGATAAGGGTCCATTAATGATCTGGTTAGAAATAAGAGGTTATAATATAGGTGCAAAAATTTCTAAGGGGTAGAAAGGTGAGAAATCAAAATAAGAATGTTGAAGTACAAATATAAATGTTACTTGTTAAGTGGTTTATGGTTGATGGCTAGAGTAATTTCAGTAGAGTAATACTACTTTAATGTGAGAGAAATTTTGGTAAAGGTTTGGATCTCTATTTTTATTTCTAGATTACTATAATAAACTAGCTAGAAATTTTGAATACCTTTGAGCTAGAATGCTTGTGATGATCCCCTTTCACCTCCTACTCCCCTCCTTTTATAGGCAAAGAGATATGGAGGATAGAAGGTTCCCTAGTACGTTGGTTTACTAATTTTGATGATTTGTAGTTTTTTAGCACCATATAAGGTGAACATATATAATTATACCTCATTAATTTGCACATATCTAGTGATGGGTTATAAGGGTGAAGACCGGACCATCGATGGTAAAGCTAACTGTCAATGATCGAGTGTCTAGAGGCAAAGGATCAAAGTGAGTTAAAAGGTGTGGGTTAAGGTTTTTTATTAAGTTATTGAGTTTAGTTAGATAAGTATATAATTAGATCCAAGGTCTAATAAGTTGGTCAGGGGGTCAAGAAGAGTTAGGTGGCCCTTAAGGTATCTTGAGGCATTTTGACATGTGTATAGTTTTATAGTGTCTACACCTTGTTGAAGACACCTCACTCAGTTGAGTTGATTGATTAAAATAACATTATAAATACTCATTTTATCTTTAAAACACCCCAAAAATTTCAATTCCCTCCATAAAATTCTGATGTGAAGAAACATAAGCAAAACTAGACCCTATTTGAATGAATAAGGCATAGTGACCTCCTTGCATTGTTAATGATTGTTGATAAATAATGGCACACCAATTTAATGAATATGGAAATGGATTTTAAGTTTATTAGGACTCCCTCATTTAAAAAAAATATTAGACCATGAATCTCAATGTATTATCCATACTGAGCATATGAAAACTGCCCTTGAGAGCTTATCAAGGGAATGATGGAGTTAGTGAAATAAATTCTCAAATCTCTAGACTTGTGCAAGCTTATAAATCATGAATATGTCATGTAAAAGGTGAAGATACACCCCTAAGCCATTTTATCCTATAAATGGATCTCCCAAGTGTTGGTGTTATTATTCCCTACATTTAATCAACTTTCTGTTGATGTCATATTTAACCAGGGTTGTGTCTAAAGCTTTATGCAATAAGAGGAATCATAATGACTTAGTAATTGATTGTAGGTATTTGTATTTTTTTATTTTTTTTGTTTTTTGGGGATTTTAATGTCTTAAGGACTTCTTGGTCAAAACCTTATTGGAATCAAATGATGAAAGTTTCCAAAAGTAAACACATGTTTGTAGAAATGAATTTGTTGGAAGTAAACACACATTTGCAGAATGAAATAGAATGCTGGAAATAAACACACTTTTGCAGAATAAAATAGATTGCTAGAAAATGATTGCAAAGAAATGAGAATTTAATCTGAAATGCATGCAAGAAAAAATTTACAACAAATTTTAACTTTAAGGAGTTGGAAACATTTATAAATTTAATAGAGTTACCTATTTGCTTGAATAAAATATAAATACTGACCAAAAATGAAGATCCTGGTTCTTTGGAGGAGTGGGCCCTTGCTCTACCTAGAAACAAGATTGAGCAATTTAATTTGCTTTCAAAATAGAAATGGCTATTTCATTGATAAAATGTTTTGTATTAAAAAATGTACTAATCTATCCGTATCTCTCTATTCTTTAATGATTTATTTTTCTCTCCCTTTTCCTAAATTCCCAAGTCTGTATATATAGATGCTTTGATAGCTGTAATTATTTCATAGATACGATGGAATTGAATCATGCCCAGAATAGATGTTGAATCAAGGTGTGGCTGGATGTCCAACTATGTGATAAATGTCTTGGATTTGTAAGTATGTAAATCAGGTATCTGCTTCTGATTTAATGGAATCATTGACCTGATAGATCACTGGCCATTTAGAATAGATCCTTATCAGTTCCATATCTAGCCGTGAAAGTTCTAGAGCTTATCTGTAGGAGTATCAGAGCTAATTCAGATAATTCTAGAGCTAAATATAGAGTTTCGGAGCTAAGTCTTAAAATATGACAACTTGAAATAGTATGGTGGAGTTCTGAAACTAAGATGAATTGATTACAATGTTTTCAAAAACATGCAATCCACTTCATATTTGTTATTTAGCCTGATGATGACCTATTTTATTGCAAAACTTGAATTTTCCAACACACTTGTTAGGAATTATATGTTTTTTTAATGTTAGAATCACAATCAACAAAATATGGATAATTACATCCTAACTCATCTTAGATCAAAATAAAAGTTACAAAATGCAATCAAACTTAATAAAAAGAAAGAGTAAGATGAGGTAATTTATTATACATTAATCAGACATATCCTAGCCTCATCATTTCCCCCATACTTACTTGTTTATAAGTCCCTTTACAAACATTACTCTTCAAATTTGGGATTGTATATTCTGCATTCCATTTGATAGCTCAGATCAAATGGCTAGAACTGAATATCCCAATGTTTAGATTCAGAGGTACTATATCCTACTCTTGCTTCCACTTTTCTTTTCCATTCCTCAAATTGAGTGGGGTTTTGAGGTTCTCTATTTTTCCAAGGAGATATGGGAGTGAGAAGTAGAGGTGGCCTTGTCTGCATGCCTATCCATATGCATAGGGGAGTTTCATTGATCTGAGGAATTATTATGCATAAAGCTTTTGCCCTTTCTAAAATCTAGATTAAATTTGAAGGGGATATTACTTCCCTTCTTTTCAATGCCACTGGGAGAAATTCCCATCTTTTCAAACATGAATCATAGATATTATCAAAATTTGCCTTCTCATAAGAGGTGAAGACATCCATGCTTTGCTATAAATTGAAAAGATAAGGTCCCCTAAACTTGTCATTAAATGCATGGGATTGGAAATGTGTAGCAAAGGCGAGTGGGTTACTATAATGAATTCTCATAAAGAGACTAGATGAACTAGCTTTTGACCAATGCTCTGACTCCGTTTCTTTCCATGCAATCTAATTTTGAAGAACAGAGACAAATGTGTTAAGCTAGCTTTCCCCTACATACAATATTTTTTTCTAGCATAAAATTGCAGAGGTAAAATTTACAAAGAAGATTTTTTTGTTCTGTATTGGCTAAGGAGTAGGTGGCTGAGAAATAACCTTCATCTTTTATTTCATGTGGAAGGCCACATGCTATCCTTGCCAACTACCAGTGAATGAATTGTTCTTCTAAAAACATGCTATAAATAGGAGAAGGTCTTTTACATGCAAGTAGTTTCTCACTCAACATATAAACTATTTGTATTTTCACAAGACATTTATACTTATCATTTTCCTCCTTTTAAAATTTGTCTTTCCATTCCTTCCTTGCTTTCTCTTCTTCTGCCAGTTTGCCTTTAAAGTCTATATTAGATGCCTTGATTACATTGAGTTCTCTACATGTATCATCCCATAACTACTTGAGTGGTAGATAAGTCAATTCAATCTATACAGAGACTGTTGACACAGAGGTCTGTATTGTACATTTTTTCTCATTCTCCATCAGTTGCCTTTTAATCTCTATTAATTCCTCATTTTTAGCTGTGAACTGGTTTGTTAATTCTTCAAGGAGCATTTCTTTTTGTTCTAATTTGAGTTTGAAGAAGTTTAATTCCTCATCATTTTCCTTGATAATGATTTCCACTCTAGACAAAAATAGAGCCTATTTAATCTGTTGGTTTTGTTCTTTCTCTGAAATTTCTTGGGGAATTAAACATTCCTCTTCCACCATAGGGGATTTCCCTTTCCTTCTCCAAGATGCTTGTTCGTCTTTTGCATGTGATGGTGCTGTTGTTTCACCTATTTCTCAGAAAATTGGCTCCTCAAATCTTTCATCTCCTTTTTCCTTTTCTATTTGGCATGGTCCAGGAGGAGTCATGGCCATGCTACCCAAAATATCAGTAGCTTCAGTTTCCAACCTTCCTTGTTCTTCCATCTCCTCTATACTTTCTTTATAATTTTTATGACATCTTCTTTCTTGAGGAGCCTCAAAATGTTAAGACATGGTCTCCTTTTTGAACTTCTTCTGATGTTCACCTTTTGCTCAGGCTGAGGTGAACTATCACTATCAAAGACAGGTATCAGTTCTTCTATAGCTTCTATAGAAGAAGAAATTTATTGTGAAGGCACAATAGGGTCTGTAATTTTTAACTTTTCTTCCTAATTTTATTTTTTTTGGTATTTCCTCTTCCTCTAATCTTTTCTTTTCCTCAACAATGGTATCAGTTTTCAAATGAACTGAAGGGGCAGGAGGAGTTGCTATTGTTCTTCTATAAATACTAGGGTTTTGCCCAAATTTTCCAAGAAATTTGTCCCACATTTCTTCCCCATTTTTATATGAAAGGAAATGGTGTTGACATACTAAATGCACTAGCCCATGATGTCTAATTGTTCTTACAACCTAAGAATACCTCTGGGCCATTGTATGGATGGAGTCAAAAAGAAACCCTAGAAGGTTTGCTATATATTCTAGTTTTTTGGCTCCATATCTAAGGTGTTTAAGGATTTTTAGGATTTATTTTCCTACTATCCCAAATTTTCCATCACAAGTTAAATACTTAACTATCTAAAATGTTACTCTATCAAAGGGTTTGGGCAAGCTAGCCCTTTTGACTCCTTTAATAATTTTCTTTGTATTATAAATATATTGGGGTTCATCTTCCCCTTCTTTCAATATGATTTTAGCTAGGTTTTTTAATGTCCCCTTGATAGGGTTTGGGACATGCACTATTGGTATTCCAAACATTTCACTTATTACATTCTCAAAAAAAAGGAATAAAAACCTTCCTAATTTTTGTCCTTGATTTTTCTAAATTGATAACAAATTCTCTTACTAGTTCATCATTATATTTGGGAAATTTCCTTAGAAACTCTAGCCAACCTACCTATTGAAAGATGGTTGCTACTTCTTCATCTACAAGGAGTTGGGTATCATTTTTTGGTTCTGACTTCTTTTTGATTGCCATGATTAATTATTCTTAAATCTTACACAGGTTAGTTAAATATTGCTTCTCTTATCAGTAAAACTGATGATTTTAACTGTGGAACTAGTAGATTTAGTTGCTAATTTGGTAGTGGAATTACTGTACTCAACAATGGAATTTAGCGATTTTGATTGCAGAACTACTGTACTCAACTGCGGAACTGATGGAGGTAATTCACTGTATCTCTTTTGAAATTTTTTCTATAGCTAGCTTTTACTTTATTGGTTCAAGAATGATTCTTTATGACTATCCACCAACTCAATCCATCATCAATATGCTTCTCATGATTTTACACATTTAACCATGATGTATAATAAATGACTCATCATACTTATCTTTCTAAATCAAGTCTAATCACACATGTAAACTTTAAATCTAACCTTTAACAAGTTAAAAACATAATTACCATCCTTGATGATGTAATCCCTTCGTCATGATGACTCATCATTCCTAAAAAGTGGTTAGAAAAAAGTTTTATTTGAATTAGCCATTTATTTGAGAAGATTAACTGCCATCACTGGTTTTCAATTGATCTTGGTTTTTTTTTGGAGAAGAGAATGCTATTTACTAGTTTCCATCCTCTTCCCTTTATTATAAATCTTTTTATCTGATTATTTGATCATTTTGGAAGAACTCAGTTCTTCTATATGATCAAATTCTTTGTTTACTTCAATCTACTTCAAGAATTCATCCTTAGTAGGAGGCTTCCTATAAAGCTTTACCCTGTGCCCATTGGCCAAGAGTATTCTTCTGCTGCCATCAATAAGAAGTAACTGGATAGAACCATTGTCAAATATCTTCTTGATCTGATAAGGTCCCAACCATTTAGTTCTTAATTTGCCTTTGAATTATTGGTACTTAGAATCAAATAACAATGCCCAGTCTCCTACTTTGAATTGTCTTTCCTTGATATGTGAATCATGCCATTGCTTCCTTTAACGTTGGATTATCTCTGTCTGGTGAAGTGATTCCATTTTGAATTCATCTAATTCATTGAGTTGAAAGATTCACTCCTTTTGGGATACATCTAATTCAATTCCCACCTTAGCTTCTATCCTCAATGTCTGTAGTTCAAACTCAATAGGCAACAAGGGATTTTTTCTATAGACTAACTCATATGGTGAAAACCCTGTTGTGGTTTTCCAAGTTGTATTGTAAGCCCAGACAGCTTCAGGTAGTTTTTTTACCCAATCTCTTCTTTCAACTTCAATTTTTTTAGTGAGGATGTTTTCTAATTCTCTATTTATTACTTTAACTTGTCCATTTGCTTGTAGGTGATAGGGAGATGACTTCTTATGATTGATCTGATAATACATTATGAAGGCTTGGATCATGTTGGACATAAATTGTGGTCCCTAGTCTAAAACTAAGATTCTTGGTGCTCCAAACTTTACCATAATTTTGTGCCAAAAGAAATCAGTAATTACTTCTTCAGTGGCATTTGTTAAATCTTGCACTTCTACCTATTTTGTTACATAGTCAGTACACACAAGAATGTGCTATTTTCCCTGTGAAGGAGGATTAAAAGGGTCCAAAAAAATCCAATCCCTATCTCTCAAATGGTTCAATCACTACTTGTAGTTGCAGAGGCATTTCATTGATAATGGTTGGCTATCCCATCCTTTGATAAGGATCACACCGCCTGATATATCTCTTCACATCTTTGTCTAGAGATGGCCAATAGTAACCAGTGCCAAGTATCTTGTGAGCTGTTCTTTTCATTGAATAGTGTCTTCCACTTGGTTCATCATGACATGCTTAGAGGATGTCAAATATTTCATATTCTCTCACACACCTACATAAAACCAAATCAGGACTACATTTAATTATTATTTCATTTAACCATTTGAACTGTGCACTGGTTTTGATTAATTTTTTATTGAAAGAAAGAGGAAACTTACTTGTTGTAAGATAATTTGCCATGTCATTAAACCATGGTGTATTAGCTAAAATAATAAATAATTGTTCATCTAGAAAGTTGTCCTTGACTAGATCCTGCTCCCCTATAGTGGTCAATCTTGATAAGAAATCAGCTACCATAATAGATTTGCCTAAATTGTCCATAATGGTAATATCAAATTCTTGTAGAAGTAAAAACCATCTAATTATTCTACCTCCAACCACTGGTTTGTTCATTAAATATTTAATTGCTGAGTGATCTATATGTACACATATTTTATACCCTATAATGTAATGTCTAAATTTATTTAGTGCATAGATCACAGCCGAAAATTCTTTTTCAGTGGTAGTGTAATTTATTTCAGTGGGAGTAAGATTTTTATTTAGGTAGTAAATAGCATGCATTATTCCTTCTTCATCTTTCTATCCCAAAACTACACCAATTAAGGTATTTAAGGCATTAGTTTGGATGTTAAATGGTTTCTCCCAATTAGGTCCTTGCAATACTAGGCCAGTTACTAATTTCTCTTTAATTTCTTCAAAAGCATATTGACACTGTTTATCTCAAATAAATTCATAGTCTTTGGTAAGCAACTTAAACATGGGGGTAGAGATTTTATTAAAATCCTTAATAAAGCGCCTATAGTATCTAGCATGCCCTAAAAATGACTTGATATCTGTGGGGGTTTGAGGAATAGGCAAATTTGAAATAATCTTGATTTTGTTTTGGTCAACCTGAATTCCTCTTTTTGAAATATGGTGTCCTAATACAATCCCTTCATCAACCATCAAACATTTCTCATGACTAAGAGACAAGTGATGTTGTTCACATCTTATTAATACTCTATCCAAAATTCTTAAGGCATCATCAAATGTATCTCCATGCACAATTAATTCATCCATATTTATCTCTACACAATCATTTGTTAGGTCTACAAAAATTGCTAATACAACTCTTTGAAAGGTTGCTGGATCATTACATAGTCCAAATGCCAATACCTTGTAAGTAAAGGTACCCCATGGACAAGTAAATGTAGTTTTGTCTTGATCCTTAGTAGTAACTCTGATTTGATTTTATCCACTAAATCCATCCAAGAAGGAAAAGTATTGTTTACCTGAAAGGTTGTCTAAGACTTGATCTATGAATGGTAAGGGAAAATAATCTCTTATGGTGGCTTTGTTTAGTTCCCTATAGTTAACACAAATTCTCCATTTTCCATTATTTTTAGGGACAATTACAAGAGGAGACACCCACTGGCTATTTGAGATAGGGTAGATAAAACCTACTTGTAATAGTTTTATAATTTTTTGTTTGACTATATCCCTTAAGGCTAGATTAATCCTTCTATGAGGTTGCCTAACTGCTCTAATGTTTTCAGTATAAATGTGATGGGTGCAAATACTTGGATGAATTCCCTTCATATCTCTATAGTCCCAAGCAAAAGCTTTAGTATGATCCTTCAAAACTTCAAATAGTTTGATTTCTTCATCATTCTTTAACCAGCTATTAATATTCAAAAAAATTCCTGGTTGAATCTCAACATGTTTGGTTCTAGGATATGATGAACTAATTTGTTGAAAGGGTTCCATTAAGGTGTTTAGTGGACATGCATGTGGTAACAACATATGATATGTAGCAACATCTTCAAAAGTTCCTTGAGATAGAATGATGGACAAAGGACAACATGAAGAGTTATTATACTTATCTTGTTGTAGGTCAAATTCCTCATTATTGCTATTGTCTAGAAATTCTTCATCATCTCCTGATATTTGTAAAGCTGAAGCTATAGATCCTTCCTCTCCCTAAGAGAAATATTATTCCTTTGGAGTAAAATTATCTCTATTTGTAGAGAATTGATGTGGTTATGGAACTAACTATGATGGTTCTGAAACAAATTCTACAAGTTCCATAACTAATCCTATTTTCTCTAATGACAATTGATGTTCATTCAATGAAGGATTAACCATCTCTTCTATTTCCCATACATGATCTTGCAATGTTATCATAGCCAAAGAAGATAGATTTTGCTCATTAATATCAGGATTATCAACCCATAATTTTGCTTGATTATCAATAAAATGTTGTGTAGAGGGATATAATGAAATTTTCTTAGAATTCTCACCATTGAAAATATCATATCACTTGACCTACAATCAATTAAGTCAAAAACTATAGCTAACCATGGTCTCCCCAAAATAATGGGATAACCAAGTGTTTTACCTTTTGGCTGTAAGATAAGGAAGTTGACTAGATATTCCCATGATTCCACCATTACTACCACATCTTCAATAACTCTTAGTTTTGCTATAGACTGACATCTACAATATGGTATTAGTGGGTTGTATGCCTAGTAGTGGTAATATTTTCAAAGTGTCCACTATCATTACATTGATAGCTGCACCCAAATCAATCAAAATGTTATGTATATCCTTATTGCCTATAGAAATAGAAATAATAGGGCTTCCAAGATCTCCATATTTGGGTAGTAGGAGTATTCCTACTAATAAATCAACAAGTTTCCCATCTACCAAAATAGTCCTGGGGTACTGCTTCTTTCTTCTAGGTTTTTTAAAACATAACAATTTGATTAACTTGTTCAACTCTAGAATATCTGTAATTGCCTATAAAAATGGTATTTCAATATTTAATCTGCTTAGTTCTTGCACTAATTCAAATTCCTTAAGTTCTATGGTTTCTCTAAGTCTTTCTAGAAATGGAATCTCAGCAGAATCTCTTTCTGGTTCCTTATCTTTTTCTTTGTCATCTTCCTTAGGTGTAATTGTCCTATGGGTTTTAGATTATTCTATCATCTCAGTGATTATAACAGGTGGATTGCTAACTATTTTTCCAGATCTAGTTATAATGTTTTTACAATCCATTGTATTTAAATCAACTGATTTTTCTAGTTTTATTTCATATACAGGAGTTGTTTGTTTGTTTCTTGGGTTTACTACTGGTTGTGCTGGCATTTGTGTTTGAAATATGTTTTCAACCTATGGATTTTATGTTGGAGGTCCCATTATGGTTTGCTAGTTCTGATTTGGATATGTTTTCCCTTGCACATAATTACTAGGGCCCCATCTAGGTTGTGGCCAAGCATAAGGATTTCCTTGACCAACCCAAGGTTGCTAATGTCCTTGAGTATACCAAGATTGACTTGCCCAATATTGAGGATGAAATGTTGGTTGAGGGGCCCAAAATGGCTATCCCTAACTTTGTGGTACTATTTGAGCTGCCCATGGCATCATCCACGGATTAGGAGCTCGTCTTGGCATAAACTGTCCTTGGTTAGGTTATCTCTAGACAATATTCAATTCTTCTATGGTGGATGATGTATTAGTTTTTTTGAGCTGATTTTTTATGAGTGGAAGAAGAGAACAAGCTTGAGTATCATGTTATTTAGATTCAAAGAGATGACATACTTCTATTCTATCCAAAGGACATTCCCTTATTGCATGCTTCTTCCTACATCTAGGATAATACATGGCTAATGGTTCATGTTGGGAAGTTGATTTAGCTTGCAATCCATCCATGGTGGAGGTTAATTGAACTAATATGTCTATTTTAAAGTTTGCCAATTCATCCATCAATTTTTCATATTTGGATTCAAATTTTTAACCATTTTTTATTTTCTAGGTCCACCCCTTGTCCTTGAATAGTTTCTACAAATTTCTATGATTTCGTCCATTCTTAATTGAGGAATGTTTCCTCCACCAATTAAATCAAGGGTTTCCCTAGATTTATCATCCAGACCTTTGAGAAAAATGGTTTTACTTAAATCTTCTTAAAGTACAAATCCACATCTTTTACTCATAAAGAGGAATCTATCCAAATAATATTTCATATTTTTATCTTCTTCCTGTTTGATTTTGAAAAATTCTTCCTTTCAATTTCTTCCTCTACAATAATCCTAATATTTGTCTAGGAAGATAGTTTCCATTTGTTCCCAATTGGTAATAGAATTAGATGTTAATCCCATAAACCACCTCATTGCCGTATTCTTTAGGGTAGATGGAAATAACTTCAGTTTTTGATTATCTGTCTTGTAATCATAAGTCTGACATAGTACTTTAAATTCAAATAGAAATTGGTTAGGATCCTCAGATGACATTCTTCTAAATGTGGGAAAGTGTGTTGGTGAAATGTTTTTCATAGTGGTTTCATCATCCTCGATCTGAATGGGATAGGTAAAGGTTCTCTCAAGTTCTCTTCCAACTTCTTATGCCATCTCTCTAGTATTTTCTAGTCCCTTCTCCCAGTCAATGTGTTATGTGGTTTGTTTTAAGGATGGTGAAAAGTCAGGAGTAGGAGGTTGACTAATCAATTGAGAATCAAAACTTTCCCTTAATGGATCTTGAGAAATAATCCTCCTTCCTAAGGTTTTACTTGGTTCTGGTGACTGATCTAAAAATTCAAAAAATGGCAATTTTGCTTCTTGTCTTGTTGGAGATAATGGTGCCTCCAATTCTTGTTCAACGTCCTTACTTAAACTAGAGGATGATGGGAGTTCTTGTTTAGATATTTTAGGGAGAAATCTACCCTTGGAGTCTCGTGGTCTACTCATAAATTAAGGAAAATTTATTTAATTACTAAATGAATGATTGTTTCTCTTATTGACACCTAATTAGAAAATTCCAACTAGTGAATCCCCAGCAACGGTGCCAAAAATGTTGGGTGTCATTATTCCCTACATTTAATCAACTTTATGTTAATGTCATATTTAACCAGGGTTGTGTCTAAAGCTATATGCAATAAGAGGAATCATAGTAATTTAGTAATTGATTGTAGGTATTTGTATTTTTTTCTTTTTTTTCTTTTTGGGGGATTTTAATGTCTTAAGGACTTCTTGGTCAAAACCTTATTGGAATCAAATGATGAAAATTACTAAAAGTAAACACATGTTTGTAGAAATGAATTTTCTAGAATTAAACACACATTTGCAGAATGAAATAGAATGCTAGAAATAAACACACATTTGCAAAATAAAATAGATTGCTAGAAAATAATTGCAAAGAAATGAGAATTTAATATAAAATGCCTGCAGAAACAAACTTATAACAAATTTTAACTTTATGGAGTTGGAAGCATTTATAAATTTAACAAAGTTACCTATTTTCTTGAATAAAATATAAATACTGACCAAAAATGAAGATCCTAGTTCTTTGGAGGAGTGGGCCCTTGCTCTGCCTAGAAACAGGACTGAACAATTTAATTTGCTTTCAAAATAGAAATGGCTATTTCATTGATAAAATGTTCTATATTACAAAATGTACTAATCTATCCTTATCTCTCTATTCTTTAATGATTTATTTTTCTCTCCCTTTTCTTAAATTCCCAGGTTATAGATATAGATGCTTTGAGCGCTGTAACTATTTCATAGATACGATGGAACTGAATCGTGCCCAGAATAGATGTTGAATCAAGATGTGGCTGGATGTCCAACTGTGTGATAATTGTCTTGGATCTGCAAGTATGGAAATCAGGGATCTGCTTCTGATTTAATGGGATCATTGACCTGATAGATCATCAGCCATTTAGAAAAGATCCTTATCAATTCCATATCTATCCGTGAAAGTTTTAGAGCTTATTTGTAGGAGTATCAGAGCTAATTCAGATAGTTCTGGAGCTAAATATAGAGTTTCGGAGCTAAGTCTTAAAATATGACAACTTGAAATAGTATGGTGGAGTTCTAAAACTAAGATGAATTGATTACAATGCTTTAAAAAACATGCAATCCACTTCATATTTGTTTTTTAGCTTGATGATGACCTATTTTATTGCAAAACTTGAATTTTCCAACACACTTGTTAGGAATTATATGTTTTTTTAACGTTAGAATCACAATCAACAAAATATGGATAATTACATCCTAACTCATCTCAGATCAAAATAAAAGTTACAAAATGCAATCAAACTTAATAAAAAGAAACAGTAAGATGAGATCATTTATTATACATTAATCAGACATATCTTGGCCTCATCACCAAGGTTGTACAAATGCTTGTAACTACCTAGAAAGGAGTGATTCTCTCAATTTGGATGTTGAATCTATAAAACTAACCCTAAATGACATCCATGACATAAGTGGGAGTTATATAACTACCTCAAATTATTTTACAAGTATATTTTATGGTTATTTGGTCCTTGTCATGTGTTTAATTGTACTATAAACACTTCTCTCTTGTATTACACTTTTCCTTAATCTTCACAAAGAACCTTAACTTTTACAAACAAATCTAAAAATTTTATACAAAGTGGTCAAGACAAGGTATGATTTTGAGAGATACTTTTGAAAATTTGACATCATTTTACCCTATCTTTCCATGTTTTCTCTAGGACTATACTTACCACAAGATAAACACAAACATTAACTTAATCTTGTCAATATAACCTTTGTTTCTACTAAAAATACTTTAAAAATACAATTTGAGGACCCCCAAAGGCATGGAAGGACTATGAATAAATTCATAACATGTGAAAAGTCAAGTTTTTAATGAACCTAATATATGGTAGCTAAAATTATGTTAACATATTTGGAAACCTCTTGGGAATACATGTTTGACTATGCATCTAGACTAGTGGCTTAGAAATTCATTGGGCTACAGAGTCTTGAATAAAAATAAAACTTGACAACCACCTTGAAACCAACTAAACTAGACAAACACAAAACAAAACATCACACCACACATGTGTCACAAGACACTTGGAGGAAGAAATAACATAAAAAAAACAAGACACACACTTGTGCATGAATCACTTAGGGAACACAAAGACCTACTCTTATATGTACAAAATTGTAAAAATGACTCAATAAAATGACTTCAAGTGTATCCTATTGATTGGGATGCTCAATTATTCTTCATTGAGTCTTTCAAGTTGAAAGTCATTATGTTCCTTGAAAGTAATGACAACATAAGTTCCACTCCACATTGCATCAAGCTTAGTGTGATCCCTAGAATTAAATCTATTAGCATCTAGCTTCAAGACAAGATATCTTTCTTTATATGTTCTTGAGACAAATCTCTTGTCAATGTTTCTTTTCACTTATCTTTTGTGATACTCCATTATGTGCATAGCATGATCTTTTGCTTCCTCTAAGACCATTATTTATGCCCATGTTATCTCCATATGATCATTTTACATTATTTAAATCTGATGTACCAACTTAAGAGATGGTAACTAGAGTGAAATATTCATATTAGCTTATCTTTCATAGACAATCATAGAAGGTGAGTTACCAATGGTAATCTTTGGAGTGATCGTATCAGCCCATAGGGTTGTCTTCAACCCAGTATGCCAAGTCATTTGATTATATTCTATTATCCTCTTAATAATTATAATCAATTTCTTATTCATATACTTCGTTATCCCATTGCCTTAGGGGAAATAATTAGAAGAGGTAATCAAGTATATTCCATATTTTAGAGCCCATTCCATTGTCATTATATCACTAAAATCTATGATGTTATCAACACCGATTGTTGTAGGCACCCCAAACCTTGTCACTAGGATATCATATAATTTAATAACTAGATTTTCATTAGTATACTTGAGGTCCACTACATATACCCACATTTTGAAATATTAGGTAGTTGTAAGGACCCATTTATGGCTTGCACTAGATGGAGGATTAATCATCCTAATGAAGTGAAGTCCCCATTACATGAATGTTTGTTCAACCTAAATGGGGTGAAGAGGAAGGGGTTAAATTATTTGTTTTCCTACAAATATTACACAATGGACATTCTCTAACCTGATAATATGCATACTTGAATAGGATAGGCCAATAGTAACTAGCCCTCATTATTTTTTAAAGTTGTAGTTTTAGGTATAAAGTGACTTCTAGCTGATCCATTATGAAAGTGTTGTAAAATCTTAGAAACTTGGTTTATTTACACATATTATTAGCATTACATTAAGGAATTTCTTAAAAATAACCCCATCCATAAGGACATAAGGTATTGTTTACAATTTGAAGTACCTCCTTTCTTGATCCAGACCCATGGGACACTCACATGTTTGAAGGAGCCTCACTATTTATTATGTCCAACTTGGAGTAGATAAAGTTTTAGCTATAATAAGACCCCATTTAGATTCCAAAATTATGTAATATTATTCCTTTATATCTGATTCTAGATGTTCACACAACCCACTTCCTCTTACTAGCTTAGTGACCTTGATCTTAACATCATACTCCATCACCTTAGTTATCCATCTTGCTATTTTCTCATTCAATTATTTATTAATATAAAGTATAATATGATTTAATGAGTTACCATAACATGCATTTTGTTTTTGGAATTCATATGCCTAAATTTCTTGAGACTTCTCACAATTTCCAATACTTATTTCTCAACATAGGTGTACCTCTCTTCATAGCCTTCTAGTCCTTGACTAAAAAAGGATATAGGGTGTTCAAGTAATTAATTATTATATTGAATTAATATATAATATATGGTTTAAATGTTTTTAAAATAATATAAAACAAAGTCCTTATAAAAATTAGGATTGATTAGTGTAGGTGCTTGAGCAATAGCTTGTTTGATGACCTCAAAATAAGTCTTCCCTTCCTTTGTCCAAAAATATTATTGATGATTAATTAACATGTTTTTAATATGAATTAAAAGAGTGGTTAATATAGGTATGAATAACCTAACAAAACTTATTTTCTCAAGAAAACTTTTTAAAACATTCTTATGTTTGGACAATGACAAGGCTAGTATGGTACTCACCCTATTAGGGTCTATAACAAGACCATATTTAGAAATAATATGACCAAGTAACTTACCTTCATGTATAACTAATAAAAAAATTATTTGGGTTGAGATACACCTCATATTTCTTAAACCTTTTAAATATTGGCCTTAGATGGTTCAAATTGTCATTAACATCTTTGGAGAAAATGGTTATGTCATCAAGGTATACTAGTAACATATTATTAATCAAACTTTAGAAAGCCACATATATATCCATTTGGAATGTGGCACCTAAATTGGATAGACTAAATTACATTCTCTTTTAGGCATATGTCCCCCATTTGGTAGTGAAGGCTATCTTATATTGGTCCTCTTCTTTCACCAACACTTGGTTGTATCCTAAATAACCATTTAAAAGTGAGAAATGTTGATAACCTACCACTACTTGAAGGATTTTAATCATTTAATGTAGAGTATAGTAATAATTCAATAAGATCCTGTTAAAGTCTCTAAAAAATACACATAACTTTATTTAACCATTCTTATTTCTCACTAAAACAAAATTTGAAACCCATGAAGAGTGTTTGATGGGAAAGATAATTTTTAACTCTATCAACTTGGTGAGTTCTTTCCTTATGAGCACCTATACTTTAGGATTAATGATCCTTTGATTTTTAATTATAATTTTAGAATTAGGATCAATTTATATAGTGTTTTATGCCAATGAGGGATCAAACCCCTCTAGGTCATTATACTCCCAAGTATAAACATCAAAAAATTCTCTATATAACTCAATAAATAGAGCCTTATCTTGTGGAGTATATACCTTTAAAATATTTAGGAGTTTATCCTTGAATATTTTTAATCTTTTCATGATGTTATTCCTTTTTATATATTATTATCTTATCTCTCCTCATTTGATCACTTCCATTTAATATACCTTCAAGATTAAGCAACCCTTTAATAAGCTTGTTAGATCTCAATTGCATAATTTGGTCTCCATATTGGTGTTACAACTTGGCCTAGTTTTTGTAAGATAAATCATATTTATGTTGGGAAAAACATGATATTTGTTTATGAATTTCAAACACTTAACAATTCACATCATTATCTAGTATTTAAGGATGCAAAACTACCATGATGTGTGGCTACATTTTGGGATTTTTTACATCATTTGGGATGTCAAATTGTGCTCTAATTGATGCAAACCTATTAGCATGTTGGATTTATTCCCTTGGGACTGATTTGATGTCAAAATATTCAAAATACTCAATATGGTCCCACACTATATGCTTTTAGGAATTTAAAAATGTGTTCTTGAATGCACTCTTACCTCTAACTTGGTGTACAACTAATTCACTATTTGAAACAACTTGAACTTGTTTAATTAATTTATTCCTTTCCTATTGAAGTTCATGAATAAGAGATTCATATTAATTTGGATTTAAAGAACAACCAAACTAAAAATTAATGGCTAAATAAGACCTCTCATTTGATGTAGAAATAAGAATCATCCCTACATCTAGTCTAACCTTACTTCTTGAGCCATAAAAAACAACTTCCATAAAGCATTACTATCCTCATCATGATTAAAAATAAAAGGTATGTCTATACCTTATTTATGTAATAAATAAAACCCAATACCAAACTATTTAATCCATGTATATGGATCAAACTCATGATTTTCTACCCCTAATTCATCAAGGAAGAGATATGAAATTTCTTCAAGAGGAACAATTGGTTCTTGGTGCCTAGGCTGATCCTCTTCATTAATGATAAAATAATTAACATTAGCCACATTTAGTTTGTATGTCTCAATGTGAAACCTGAAATATGTTCTAATCTTATAGTAAATTTGGTGCCATAACTTGTCCTAAAATCCATGTAAGACCAATCTGATGATAACTAACCACCAATATTTTCCCTAAAATACCTTGACATGCAAATGTAAAAATATGGTTGTAAGTCAAAAATAACTACACATGTAACAATAGATAAATTATGATAAACAATAAGAGTTAGATTCAAAAATTTGACAAAAACAACTATCTTAGTGGCTAATCCATCTAGTTGTAGCACACATTTAACATGAGGTTCATATTTCAGGCTTAGTTTCTCTGATATTTACTTTAGAATGATTGAATTTCTATCCCACTATCTATCATATAATTATGCATGAAAAAATCATCAATGATCACTAAAACAAATAAGGTAGGAAGCTTGATCACTTTACCTTATTGTGGCTCAATAGTCTTGGATGTATTTGCATACATAATAGTGCCCTTTCTTATTTATCTTGATGTTGATATGAGATTATATATCTCCTATTGTAGCATATACTTTTTTCCTATAATAGACAAAGTGTTCCACATAGTCATACTTATATGAAGCTCTTTTATTTGATCCATTATGTTAAGATAAGATGTACAAATATTTGGTTTCCATTTAAGATTCATGACATCTGCACTTTGGGCCCACTTGTTTTTGTGTGCAAAGGTACCCTTGTCATTCTAGTTTATTTGAGATTATTGAGACTTAGGAGGTACATTAGACTCTCTTATCCATAGATTCATGTATGGAATTTAATTTGTACTTTTACCACTTTCTTGGACCTATTCAATATCCTTTATTTTAGACCTAGTATTAGCTACAATTGAAAAATAAACCACCCTACTTGAGCTCCAAATTTGACTCATTACACAAAATTCCTCTTATTGGAATTTTAAAAGTGTAGAACTTGATTGAATTTGCTATCCAACATCCATAACTTGGTCACAAACCTCTTCTTGTGTCAGATAAGGAAAAGCTTTTTCTTGTGGCACACAAGCTTGATTCAACCCTCCATATTGATTGGTATGTTGTTCATGAGATTGATTCCATTGAGGAGGAAATTATTGTTCTTTTATTATATTATTTTGAATGGGTAATAATGATATTGAAGTGGAGGCTGCATTTGTATTAAAACTTGTGTATGGTCTAACATTGGTGTTATGACCTTGGCCTTGATAATTTCTTTGAAAGGGTGGCCTATTTGATTAATAGGGATGATAAAATTTATTCCATTGAAAGGGCCTATGAAACCATATTTTTTTCCTCTCCATTATCATGAATTTATTTTCAAGAGTCTTAAGAAGCCCTTCTACATCATTTGGCTTGCTTGATTGAGTAGGGACAGCCAAATCATGACCGATTATAGTAAGAATTAGAGTAAGAGTTGGAGTTAGAGGTTGAATTTTAGGAAATAAAAGCATAGAGGACCTTGGATAAATTTTTAAAACTTGGATGATATGTTTCTCTGTAGACATGTAAATTTGGCCATCAATGGCTTCATATCCAACTTTAGACCAATTCTTGCCAATCATTGAATACCTAGCCCAAGAATTTATATGAATTTTAAATTTGTCTTTCTAACATTAAATTAAATCAATTTGTTCTATTAAATCAATTAAACAAGGGAAATACACACATTGAATTAATCAAAATCAAACCAATGACCAAATGGCTAATTTTTTTTATTAACTTGCACACGCTCATTAAAATCAAGTAGCAAGTTAAATCATTCTTAAATCCTAATTGAATTAACCCATGAGATAATAAATCAATTAATAAAAATGAAATTTGAAGAACATCTTAGAACATTATAAAACACACTCATTATTTTTATGAGTTGTCACTTGATGAAAATATCTAAAAGAATATTCTAGGAATATGCCAAACTCAACCATGATAAGATTTAACCTATTCCAAGGGATTTGAAAGCCTATAAAATCAATCCTAGAAATATTCATTTAGGGAGATCAATCAAATTAGAATTATAATGCAAGAATAGATTCATGAAGATAAAAGCCTAGTGTTATAATGTTAAAATTCAGCAAGGCCATATCAATCAAGCCAAGCATTAAATAATGTTGTATAGAAGAGATGATGTTAGTCATATGTCATTGATGAATAATTATTATGTATAAACTAAGCAAGCCAATGAAGAATTCATTTGGATCTCTCAAGGAAGGTAAAGATTGTTTTTCTTTGCATTTTAGTTGGGTTTTCAATTATTGTTTGTTCATTAATCTCCCTCTAAGATCTAGGCTTAGAGATGTTAGTATGTTAGTGTGTTTATTTCATAGTTTTATGGAATAAAACTTGATCTAACATCCTCTTTTTGTCAAATTCCTTGATAAAAAATGGTACACTTAGTGGGACTATCTTCATGAGTGCACAATCGACAATTTTTTTGTATTCATAGTTTTGATTCTTTTTTTATTGTTTTTGCTTTGCTAGAATAAAAATGGCCCATAAAGAATTAATAAATTTTTATTGACTTAATATTTTTTTATAAATTTTGTAGGAGTATATCTAAATATGTTATTTATATTCTATAATTTTTTAAAAAAAATCTCTTTATATTTTAGAAGTTATAACTCTCTTAGTGACTGTCACTTCTATTTTTTAATGTTCTAGTAAAAATAGTTAGTAAATAGATAATAATTTTTTTATTAATTATTTTAACCTAAATGTTTTTAGATAAGTGTGTCCTAGACCTATAAATAACCTCCAAATTTTTTATGATAAATGGATGTATATTTTAAAAGTTATGGCTAAATTACTGACTGCAAGTTTTTATTATTTTTGTGTTCAGTTTTCTTGTTTTTAACCTTCTAACTTATTTGCATGTTTCATAAATTTATTTTATTATTTTAAAACCTTTTATTGAATTTTTTTTATTGAGATTTTTGATAAACTTTGCCTAACCTAACATGTTTGATTTTTTGGGGTTTTGCCTTCGGGTCGATAGATTTTACCCTTCAAAGTTGCTTGTCTCATTTGATAAATAAGCTTCAAGGCTAAATGAAGTTTTGAACTTTTCATTGCAGGACCTATTTGAAGAAGACCATTTCAATCTATATTAGTATTTTCATACTTCATTTGTATGTCTGAAATGAAATATGAATCCTCCATTTTGGTGTTTAAAGAAACATTTTTAGGGTGTTTTATTGGTTAAGTTTTTGTGATTTATTTAAAAATTCACAATTTAAAGCCAATGGGCTAAAATAATACCACCACACATTTATTTTAGTGATATAAAATTGAATACACTTCAAAAAATTTGTAATTTGTTTTTAGTATTTGTTTATTCTAAACTTGTTTGAGTAAATAGGAAGTTGTGTATGTACGCTCTCCCATCTATCCCCTTTAGGGAACTTTTAAGATCAAAAGTGCCAACTTATTTTTGGGTGGTTTGCAATTATTTCCATTTGCACTTCTTAAATCCAAGGGGCTAGTAACAAATATAATCAAACACTTTCAATTTGGTTCAATGAAATGAAATGAAATTAAATTATTTGTAAACTTGCTTGTTGATTGTGTGTTTTAGTGAAAAAAGGCATGTGTGTATGCTCTCCCATCCATCCCCTTTAAGAAACTTTTGGGATAAAAAGTGTCATCTCATCGCACTTTGAGCCTAGTCTAATGTATGGAAATAATGTCTCTTAAATCCCTCCCCAAAAACTCATAATAGTATTGGGTGATCTTGAGGTGACCATAAAGTCTTTCTATTGTGTCATGTATTTCATGCATTTTGGTTTGTAATGGGGACTTCATTACCTACCATGAGTTATTTAGGGAAGCTTTGACCCAGGGTTTCATCTCCTGGCATTGAATTCATCACCCCCAATAGGATGAAAGGTTTAAGTAGTCAAACCACTTTTTAGTGTTGGGGTTAAGCATCGAGACATATTTGCACATTGGACATTACACTATACTAAGCAAATGATGGATGTAGTGGTTGTAAAAAGGGAAAGTCCAATTTACAACAATCCAATTGCCATAGACACCCAATTTAAGTGCACTTATTTTAAATCATTTGGCATGAAAGTCATTATGTAATTGATCTATCTAGAATGATAAAAAACAAATTAGTTTTAGTTAACCCCACTTTGCCATACCCTTGATAAGAATTTGGATGATTTACTTGTATTTTATCATTTTTACTTGGTATGTTTTAAGACTAAAAGTTATTTTTTTATATCCATGTCCAAACCAATTTGTTTATATGCCACTCTTTTGTCTAAAGAAGTGTTATGCTGGCTATTTTACACCACACTTATGCCTTGTAATTTTTGCTAAACATGTGTGTGTGTGTGTGTGTGTGTGTGTGTGTGTGTGTTACTTGTTTGAGATGGGTACTGTTATGTTACCCACATCTTTATCAAGTTTGAGCCTTTTAGTATTTGAAATAAAACATTAATCATATCATTCAAGCATGCTTGTGTCGTTATGCTGCTCAATTTGTTTCAAGAATTTGTTACCTTGTATCAAAAACCATTGTTTCAAACCATGTCATGTATGATATTTTAATCCTTTTTCATTTTCCTTCATGTTGTCCAATATTATCTAACTTGTTTATTCCAATCATAGTTTTAAACCATTGAGTTTTTAATTAACCTTTCCAAAGTTTGAATTTAAACATTAATTGATTTCTATTTAGGCTTTGCTTTATAGGGGTCGATACATAGATCTTTCTTTTTTAGGTTTCATAACTTAAGTTAATCGATTGCCCAAATTTGAAAATTATCACTTGTTTGTTCATTTAACCTATCCTCATCATTATTTGTGCCTTTATTTGGGAAAACACAATCTTTAGTCTATGTGTCTTTTGCCTTATGACATATACCAACTGATCATGTTTATGTTTGATTTCGTGTGTTGGGTCTATGTCAAAGTTGTTCCAACCTTCTTAGATTAAATTAAATCATATCAACCTTTATTTTAAAGTCTAGTTTTTGACATCATTTGGCCAAAAGTCCTAATAGATCATGTTTATTTGAGCTTAGATTTTTACTCCATATTTGGATGAAAGCCCTAGCAACTCAAAATTTCCCTTTCCTAGTTTAGATCTTGTTTGGAACACTTTGGCCTATACTTTGACGTGTTGGTTTTATTCAAACACTTGAACTTTTGTGTCTATGACATTTGACATTAAACATTTGACCTTAGATTATTTTATGCCAAGTTATATAGTAAACCATTTTGGAGATACAACTCCATAATCAAATAATTATTTGGAGATACAACTCCACCCCTTTTAACCAAGTTAGACCAAGTTTGAACCATTTGTCCTTTTTACATAGTTTTTTAGAGTTTACAAAACTCTAAGTCTTTTGTTTTAAAATATTTCTATATTGATGTGGATATGTATAGCTACACTTATGGTGGAGTCACATACAATTCAAATTATGATAGAATGGACACATAAAATGGATTAAATTTTTATGACTTTATTCAAGATCCCTTTGATGATAATATGGTTTGTGAGATGAAATTTTATCCACCTTGCACAAATCAAATTGAGGACCAAAGTCAAAACCTCAATTAGGATGATATGGTTGGTGAGGAAGAATTGGGTACAGACCTTTATAATGATAATGTTAATTAGGATATGGATCTATACCCTCATTATAGTAATAAATATAGAGGATAAAGGCAAGGATCATATTACATTCCAACTCAAGACCCTAACTTGGATGATATGGTTTATGAGGAGGACTTGGATGCTTTGGATTATTCAAGCAATCAAAATCCATAATGCCCTACCATTTCTATTCCAAGACCTCATCTTTTGAATTGTGTGATAAATCAAGCTTCATAGTGCCCACCCATTATCCAACCACCAACTATTACTCATATAGTGCCTATCATTAACTACTTTAGAAAACTACGACCAATCCAATCCAATCATGATCATAACCTATCATTCAACCTCAACCAATCATTTAGTTAATAATTCATCCCAAACCTAAACCCATCATTTAGCCTAAACCCCAACTTATCCAATCAATTCCTACCCAATTGATCCAATCATTTGAGGCCCAAGTTGTGTTCAAAACTAGTATTTTATAATTGATTGTAAACCAAGGCCAAGAAAACCAACCCAAAAGTGATGTTTTTGTTGAATTAACCATTTGAAATGAGTCAACTTATGATGGATCACCTCTTGATACTATAAATATTATCAAGGAGTCTCACTCTAATGAGCTAGTCTTTGCTAAGTCACTTCTTAATGATTATAACTACTTTTGGGAAAATCATTACCCTGACTATATGCCTATTTTTCAAGATCTTTCTATTGACAATCTAGTCTCTAAGGAGTTGTCTCTTGACTTTTTTCCCATCCTAGAAGAGTTTCACTATGACAAATCAGTCTTTATGGAGCCTTTTATACCATCACAAGCCATTACTTATCCACTACCAAACATTCAACAAGACATCATTATAATACAATACACATCATATGAAGAATCAGATTTAGAATCAAGTTCTACTCTTGAACCAAAATTAGATTTAGCATCAAAATTAGAATTGACATTAGTCACAACTTTAGATTCAGAGTCCCTTGAGTTAGCATTTGATTCAGAAATAGAATACGTTCATCATTGTTACAATATTAGTTATGCATTCATAGTAGATCAGTACAAATACATTTGTGATCATTCTATGGTTTTTTAGGATGAGTACTTTAGCATTGACATAAGTTCTCCTAGTATTTTAAATAAGGATTTTGATACCTTCCCTCATGCCATTACCATTCCACATGTGATTACCACCAAAGAACATAGCCATATCATTAAGATTCCATCTCCCACAAGTGTTAATTGGGTCCAATAGAACCATACCTTGTTAAAATACAACCATGGTGACATATCAAATGATTAAAATTAAGGTGTCCAAGACCCCAATCATATGGTATAAAACTTTCTTAGTGAAACCTTTTTGAAGGCACTAGGGGGTAATCAAAGTCAAAACTCAACATCTTCTAGAGAAATCATTTCAAAGGCACTAGGGGATAATCAAAGTCAAAAGTCCATGTTACTTAGTGAAACCTTATTGGAGGCACTATGGGATAATTAAGACAACTTCATTCATATAAAAATATTTGAGGTGTTAATAGTTGAGCACAAAAGTTCTTCACTATTTAATGAAGACAAAATCAAATATCAAATCAAAATAGCTTCTTATCTACAACCTAATTAGATAGTAGCTACTCTCAAGCCCAAACAACAAAATAATCTGGTGGTCCTATCAATAAAATAAGTCTTTGGCCTTACCACATCCAAATATATGTCAAATCTAGAATCAAAAACATTATATGTGCCTAAAAATCTTGATCTTCATTTGTCATCCATCCATTATTCATTCCATTATCCTCCACCATTCCATTTCACAAAAAAACCTATAAACCAACATTTATCCATATTTGCCATACATGGTCACACTTTTCTTTGTATAGGCTATGAGGATATATTATCTTGGAACTTGAAGGAATCAAAATTAATGACCAACGAAAATCACAACAACATCATTTTCATCTAAATCTATAGCAAACTTTTAATAGAGTAACTATTTAGATGAGGTGTGGGCTAGTAATTTACATGATTGACTATTTTGGTTGTATCATTTATTGATTAGGATGTACATATCCACTTTATTAGGAACAATAGAATCATTTATCATATCTAGGACAAAACCAAATGTGTACCATATCATATCAAGTTATCAATCCTTTTGTCATTATCACATATCTCAACCATTTGCCTTATCACTTGGGGGTAACCCTCTTACCATTTTATCCAATCAATCAAACAATTAGTATCCTAATAAAGGCCATCATATCATACCATTTTACCATTCCATTCCTACTCAACCAAACATTTTTTGAATCTTATCAACCTAGCCCATTTGACCTTGGTTCATCCATTGGTTTCACATTTTTAGCATACAAAATTAGACCAATTTTAGTAGTTTTTTCAAGTATTTTAGACAAAGGCAATATTTTGGAGTAGTATGATAGAAGTTTTGGAAATTACATCCTTTGTTTCTTATTCCCTTTTTATGAATTTTTTTTATGTGAGCTTGATTATATCACCTGCTAGGGCAAATCAGTGTTCACTAGTCTTGATACTAATTATATCACATACTGGGGTAAATTGGTATCATTGATCTATCAATTATATCCTAGTTATAAATATCTATGTAAAAATTAGGGGAATTTTTTTCATTTTACCTTGACATATCACCTAGCCATTCCTATGTTGTACTATGCCATCATACCAAGTGTGCTTATTTGATTTGAATTGGGTGATACACTAGTGAGATTCCTTTGTTGTGAGGTGAACTACTATGAACTAAAACCATTATGGGAATGTGTGGGTCATATTTGATTCACATTGAGGTCAATTTATTCCCTTTTCAGCCACACTTTTATAATTTTGTGAGCATCATTTCAAGTTCTAATGCTCTCATTATTTTATGAGCATCACTTCAAGCTATAATGCTCTCACCATTTTATGAGCTTAGACATTTTCAGTGTCTTGTCATTCTCAATTGATTTGAGATGCTTCAAAATTTCCTAAAAACATTTGAAAATAATTTATAAAAACTAAAAACATTGACCACTTATTTGCCTTAAGGATTTTATGAACCCTCACAAAGTCACAAACAAACAACTTGTTCCTTAGTTTTCCCATCCTTTTTGGCATTTTATCCTAAGTTATCACCATTTTTTGAGTTCCTCCCTTTTATTCTTTCACATCGATTGTGTCTTCTATCAATCATAATTTTATTCCCATTTCTTAGGAGAACTACATTTGGTCTGAAGTTTTATTGGATCATCATATCCATAGAACTATGTAGGCATCATCCACTTGTCTAGTGCACATGGAGATAACTCAACCACCCCTTTCCTTTTCTTCTATTACCTCATCTTATTTGTCTGTTTACTTGTTTCTTAGTTTCTAAGGGAAATTTTTATCATTTTGTTTATACTAACATAGAGGCTAACACTTATTTGTTTCTTTGTTTATCTTGTTTGTTTCTTTATTTGTCTATTCTGTTTATTTGTTTGTGTGCTTATTTGTTTAATTTTAGCACTATAACCTTGATTCAATATATGTGTGTTCATTAGGTGATTCCATGCACATTATTATTGAATCCATCTATATCAATCAAGCCAAGTATTCAACAATGGTGCATATAGGAGATGATGTTAACCATTTATCATTGATGAAGTTTTCTTATGCATAAACTGAGAAGACCAATGAAGATATCATTTGGAGATCTCAAGGAAGGTAAAGATTATTTTTATTTACATTTTAGTTTGTTTATCAATTGTTGTTTATTCATTAAGCTCCCCCTAAGATTTAGGCTTAGAGATGTTAGTCTGTTAATGTGTTTATTTCATGGTTTTATGGACTAACACTCAATCTAACCTCCTCTCTTTGTCAAATTCCTTGATCACATTCTCATCCCTAATGGCAATTTCAAAAGCATCTAATAAAGTATTACCACCCATAGATTGAATCATAACCACTATATCATTATTCAAAGCCTTAAGTTAGTATACACATGCATATTTTGGAGTGGGCCTTACAAGGATTGGGATCCTATCCCATGTCTTTTGGAACCTAGCATTAAAATCTTTGATGAATTCTTAAGGATCTCTTTTTTTGGTAGTCAATTGCTTAGCTAAAGACAAATGTTCACTCTTATCTTCACATCTTTTTCTCAATTTGTCTCCTAATTCATCCCATGAGTTAATGGAATTAGGTGATAAAGTTCTATACCAACCCATATATTTTTGTTTCAAACCTATTACTAATAACCTGATTGCCATATTCTCTTGTGTGATGTAATGGATGTTGTAAAAGTTTTCTATGTCCCTAATATGATCAGTGGGAGTAAGCATAGTTTATCCACCAAAAAAGGGACACTATTGATGGAATCCACCAGTATGTCATCATATTGTTGAAGGTTTAAAGGATAACCACAATTAAAAGCAATAAAAGACATATTTTTATCCATATTATCAACATTAGAAGAACTTGAATAGTAGGGAATAAAGAGCTTCCTTATACATGAATTGATGTAAGGGAGAGTATGAGGAAACCTGTTCCTTTTATATGAATACAAAGGTAATTCAAAAAATTCAAAGGGAATAACTTTCAATTTTGATCTTTTAGTCATATTTGGCATGAAATTTGGATCACTAATAAGCTATCAAGAGATTAAAACTTACTAGAGTCATCAGGTGTTACATGAAAAATATTGTTATAGATACAGTTTTACCAAGATAAGCATCAATATTGGACAACCTCTTTGTCTTTGGGTCTTACCAGGCATGATATAACTATTATAGCTCACATTTTCACCATTGAGAGGGTGATTCATGCCCTCTCAACCTAATCTATGAAATGGGATCTAACCTCTAGATTTTGGGATATCTCCCAAGTATAACACATACACTAGAAACTATAATACTTTATTGAAATGGAAAAGGGAGAAATGAATATTAAAGATAATAAAATAACTAAATTGTGGGGCATCAAACATGAGGTCCTTATCTTGTTAACAATGTACTATGAAATACTAAGATATAATCTTATTATGCCTCTCTAAAATAGTCCCTATCACACTAGTGCTTCAACATGAAGGTTACAAGAGCTTATGATGATCAAGCAAGAGCTGATATCAGTAAACACTAATGGTTTATTAGTTATATAACTAAGAATACTCGGTATGAAACTTAATATGACCTATGAGAGGAAATAAAATTATATAAAGTCATGAACATGAAAGATAACTAAAATGAAGTACATCATGAAAACAATAGACTCAAAATCACTATTTTTAAGATGAAGATATAATATCCATCTTGAATTGATTCAATAAGCATTAATCAAAATAACACACTCAAAATCACTATTTTTAAGATGAAGCTAGAATATCCATCTTGAATTGATTCAATAGGCATGTAAAAGACTTAATTTTGGTAGAGCTTCACCATAATCAATATGAATATGCTTTGCAAAGCCATACAAGGCTACATATATAGGAAAGTGTGAGCAAGAGAAAGAGAGATGGGTTGTATAAATTTAAGAAAAAGTGTCTTCCATAATGAAGGTAGTTTCAAAATAATAACTTGAGTGAAAAAATAGTCCTAAATATTGTCATGAACATGTGTACATTTATTTAATAATCTACTATCTCAAATTGGCATAAGTGGTTACTTAGAAAAATTTGGGCTATTAAATATAACTCATATTTATTGAGGCTACACCTATATAATGTTAAGGATAGATAAAATATGTTTGACTAATATTTGGAATGATTAAGAAGTTTTTATGCCACTCCCCTGTAAGTTTTGTAACCTCTCCTTCACTCCTCATTAGTGTGAAATCTTCACTATCTCCTTTTAGGCTCAAAATTATTAAAAATTGGTCTTCAATATCACGACTAAAAAAATTCATCAAATACTCTTGATTTCATTATCAACTTGTATCAACCAATCTTATTTCTTAAATTTTTTTATAACACTCCATTTCATGCCCAAACCTCTCAAATGGATTCATTTCCTTGTAACTCTCAAACCAAGTAAAGTTCCATGTGTAGGACAATGTATAGATGATATTGAAAAAATGAGGGTAGTTTTGAATAATTGGTATAGATTTACATCTCCATTCGAAATTACATGGTTTGACTCTGAGTGAAAGTGTACTTATTTTCCCTTTTTGTCTTTCCAGTTAGGTCTCTATTAGCCCTCTAAGCCTAGGATGCTAAGATTTTACTTGATTGACTTCATACACATGTGAAACCTCAAAAAAGTGTGTCATTCACTTTATATATCCTATAAAAATTCTCCATTCCAAATATGGACTTATGAGACCTTGTGGAGATATGATAACCATGAAATGCTCCAGGAAACTAGTTTTTATCGAGCCCTTTTCACACTACCTTCAATAACTAGACATATAAGAGCACTTCTAAGGTGGAATTTAATTTTTTTTTTGAACAATGAGGTATAATACACCTTAATAAACTTATATTAATTATTTGGATCTATCCATGATCTTGCATACCCTATTTTAAGCTCAAAACCTCATAAAAGTACAACATTTGTTATGCCCATATAGGTGTAGGTATAAACAAATATCATGGTGAGGACCTCATTTGAGTGATTAATTATTTTCAAGATCATTAAATGGAAATAAAATTCATTTCATTTATCTTGGAATCAAATCTCTCTCATTGCATTATTATTAGTGTTTTAGGATTGTTTAAGGTAGTTTGAATTTTTAACGATTGTTCATAAATTTTGAGGCCTCAAATCTTGAATAAATGCCATAAATTTAATGTAAAATAGTATCCTAAAATAAACATAGGTTCTAAGGTTTCCATTCATCTTATCAATATTATTATAATCACAATAACTTGATCCTTGAGTCTCTGCTATGTCATTAGAGAGTACTCTACCATCTTAACCTTTGTTCATAAAGGTTGGAGTCCTAAATCAACAAATAATGTGAAGATATTGAAGTTTGGGGACACATTAACCATCCTTAAAATAATTTTTATCCCATGCATAAGGTTATCATCCCACTGAGTAAGATAAACTTGGTCTTCAACCACATTCATACACCTAATAGAGCTCAAGGAGGTCTCATAGGCCAAAATGCCATTTTATTTATTTTAATCTACCTATAGTTGTATCTTTAGGGTTTTTTAAATAATTTTTCACTTCATAATGTACTTATAATCTCACTTTATTATCCAAAAACTATTATTTACATGAATTTTTATACCAACCTTTATGTTAGGTTTTAGGCTCAACATGCGTAAATAGACTTGTTTACATTTTCAACACTTTCATTGACTCTAAGGACTATAGGTTCATACCAAAATTATATATTAATTTAAATGAGAGTTTATTATTTCTATATAATTCTTATTTCAAAAAAATTAGGTGCTTTCACTTGACAAGGTAGGCATGTAGTTATCAACTGATTGTGTGTATGCAGGGTTCAAGTGAGTTGGTTTGATTACTCTTTTCGAACCCTCCATTTAATTTTCTATGAATTAAAATGACCTCTTGAAAATTTTAAATTTATCCACACCCAAAATCTACTATTATACATTTCATTCCATTTTCATGTTTGTAAACCAACTGTAGCTGTCTAAGTAAACTTATAGGTGATTATTTGATATATTGACTACAATTTAAAGTTTTAGTGTCCCAATGTAAATCACTGAGAAAAGAAATAAATTTGTCAAAGTATTTAGATTTTTGTACCCTTATTTTACCCTTTATGACTTTTAAGACCTCATATCCTCACAAACATATATGTATTTTATACCTTCTCAAAGTATGGTTATAGGTGATGGTTGAGAGCCTTATCATTGTTAGGATTTGAAATTTGGTCTTCTTAAACTAGGTAATTGACACCTTGAAAGTAATTAAACTTAATTTAAATACATTTATAACTATCTTACATGTTTCATTGGCCTTTCATATCATCTACAAACGTTTTCTTCTTGTCTTCATACACAACCCTATGTATGAAGGTCTAGGCATGTAGACTCTTTTAGTGGCTATGACATTAGTCATATAAAATTTTTCATGACTCTCAGATAGATTAGGTGACTTCATTGGTATATGTATTATTTCATACCTTTACTAATTTTGATATTTTCACATACTCTTCTTTATATGAACAAATGGCTTTTGGTTAAAAATAAGGAACTATAGGTCTATAATATCTAGGTCTGCTTTTTCCTTGGATGGACTATTAAAACTAACTTCTTGAATATTAAAAAAATTGATACCATATCAAATAATTTTCATATTCATATAATTATCTCAATATATTTTGGATCTAATAACACTATGCAATCTCAAACTTGTCCATTGTATGTACAAGCTTGTGTATGAGGTCAACTCATGTGAAAGGATTATGTATGAAAGTTAGAGTTTATGAATTCACCTATGATGATTTGATTATGTAGTTAGGTTTTTAAATGAAAAATTAAGTTTTATGTGGGTATAATAGGCCTCTCTACTTATTTAACATCCTCAACGTGAAACTTGTGATCTATGAACATCCACCAATAGGACTGTAGACATGTGGGTAGACAAAGTTTATCCTAGTCTTTGTTAGAGAGTGAATTTTAACCCTTTTCTCATTACCTTTACCTTGGGTATCCAATGTTTTAATTTTTTTATCAAAAGATATACTTGATTTCTCATTTCTATTTGGGCAAAATTTAGCAATCAGGCCTGTAGGATACTATTTCTATACCACACCATACCTCCAAGGAGCATAAATCATGCCACCACTTAAAGGAATATCTAAAAAGAACCAATTTTAAAGGAGAGAGAAAATTAATTATCTAAGCGTGAGGATTTATACATGAATAATGAGGTACTTAGAAACTTCTAAGAATGGAAACACTTCAAAATAACCAAAATGGTTGTAGTTGGGGTGGTATGTTCACATATGCTTGAGACATCAATTTCCTTGTTGAATAAACCTCACTTAGTTGAGTTGATTGATTAAAATAACATTAAAAATACTAATTTTATCTTTTAAAACATCTCACAAAATCCAATTTCCTCCATAGAACTCTGAAGTGAATAAACAAAAACAAAACTAGACCTTGCTTGAATGAAAAAGACTTAGTGACTTCCTTTAACTCTTTATGATTGTTCATAAAGGAGGGGGTACCAACTTGCTGATAATGGAAAATGATTTTAAGGTCATTATTAACTCATAATATTTCAATAATATTAGACCATGACTCTCATTGTATTTTTTGTATTGAGCATGTGAAAACAACTCTTATGAGCTTGTCAAGGGAGCAATGAAGTTGTTGAAGCAAATTATGGAATCTCTAGACTTGTGCAAGATTATAAATCATAAATATGGCCTATAGAATGTGAAGATATACCCCTAAACCATTTTATCCTGAAAATGGATCTACGAATGCTATAAAAGTGCCGATAATTTCTTGAAAAGGAATTATTTTCTCAATTTAGATTTTGACCCTACAAAACTAACCAAAACTAACATTCCTAACATAATTAGGAGTTAAATAATTATCTCAAATGATTTTTTAATTGTATTATATGATTATTTTGTCCTTTTCATGTGTTGAACTTGGCTATATGCATATTTCCATTGTATTACACTTTTACCTTAACATTCACAATGAACCTTAAATTTTTTGAACAAATGTCAAATGATTTTTAGAGATACTTTTGAATATTTGACATCATTTTAACCTATCTCTTCATTTTCACTCTACGACTATACTTAGCACAAGACAAACATAAACATTACCTTAATCCTATAAAAAAAACTTAATTTATACTAATAAGTCTATTTACAGATCCTAAAAGGAATGAAAGGTCTATGAAAAAGGTCATACAACATGACAAGTCAAGTTTTTAATGAATCTAGTCTATGATATCCAAAATTTTGCTAGAAGGAACTCTATACAAGTATACTTGCTCCACCTATTTCTCTCTCTAATTACCCCTTAATTAGGCCTTTAGGCCTAGAAATTGATATTTTCTTAAAATTAATATTCACACGTGTGAAACTAAAACTAAATGTTTGATTAAATTCAAATACCTCTTGACCAAGCTCCATGTCTAATTTGAAGATCTAAGACAACTTTCCATGCTTCCAAATAAATTGAAACAATCATTTTGAGCCCTTTTCTATACAATATACATTTCACACATTCCAAAAAATGGCATAAGAAGGTGATCAAGAGAGTTATGGAGGTTTTTCATGTCATTTCACATGTCATTCAATCCATTTTAGGCATTTAGGAACCTAATTTCTCCCATCAGGTCATTTCTAGTCTTTTTCATAGCTTAAGATGTGTTTATCATCTTAACGATGATTCATAAAGCTTAGGTCCTTAATCAATGAGATAATTAAAAAAATTATAAATACAAAACAATATCTAACATTCTAAATTATCTTTGTTTCCCATGCAAAATTTGCATACATATCCAAGTGATTCTTTGAGGCTCTCAAGCTAGTAGGTCTGTAATTGTGTAGGTCAAGAGAAAAGGAAATGAGTGAAAAGGGTCAAGAATGGTTGGATTTGAATTTTAATACCTCATTTATTTATTTATCATCTATATTTACCTATTCCAATGGTCTTGTTTTTCATTCCTCTCCTCTATATCCTTTGTAACATCCATTAGCTCATACTAGGGTTTATAAGCATTCTTGCACTCTTGGCCCTAATAGCTTACCTAAGCATTTCCTTTCTTGAATAGTGACTTCAAGATTATGAAATAAAATTATAATTTTTTTAACATCCTACCTAGTCTCAAAATATTCAAAATCTCTTAAAAACATGCAATTTATCCACACATTCATGCATAGGTCTATGAGTGTTTCATTTAGGTTTGTTGAGCCTAATTAGCCTTTTGGGTTTATCATTACCTTCGAGAATTTAATCATTCAATTAGAGCACTATGGGGATTAAAATATAAATTAATATTCCTCCTTTTTTATTTTCATTTCACTTGTATATTTTAAGATATTTTACATATGACTTGAGGCCTCATGCTGCTCAGATTTGACCATTCTTCCTATAGGTGCATGAGACTACATGACTATAAGTTAAAGATATGCATTATTTTCATGATATTTTAGTGATTTGAGGTGATTTTTATGTGATTAACATTTTTATTTTGACCCTTTTTTAAACCCTTCAAGTACTTACATCTATTATAACATGCATTTTTCTTCTTTCTGAATGTAATTTGTATATATGTAGTCATTGGGGTATATTGACTGCAAAGTTTACAAGATTAAACTCTTTTAGATTAAATTACATTATTAATGATAATATTAAAGTGAATTAACTTACTCACCATATCTATACCATTTAAAACATCATATAAATCCATAAAATACCACTCCAATGGGTCTCTTGTTCAATAAGGCCTAGACTAACCTGTAGGTGGCAGTTGGACTGTATGACTACAAGCTTAAGATGGATTTTATTTATATCACTCTATAATATTATTCAAGATAATTATTAGGATTCATAGATTCAATTTATCCTTACTATCTATCTAAATCCAAACTCCAATGCATAACATTTCATCTTCCCTCTTAATGTTTGAATGTGAGTTTAAATTTTTTAGTTAGCATGTAGGTATACCATTTAGGTTTATTGAGCATTAGAATTTGAAAATGAACCTTGTAAATTAGTATTAAACTTATAAAATGGTATATGACATAAATTATTATGATCACTTAGGTATTCAAACTTCATCTCTTGACACACAATTCAATTCATTTCACATGAAAAAGAGACCTATAGGTCTGTAGACTTGTAGGTCTACATTTTATTGCTTTAAACCTTCCATGATGCCTGTCTTGATATTTTTGACCTTGAGAAAACTTATAAAATAACTCATTACACTTATTATTAGGTTTTTACCCTCCTAAATATTTTATAATATAGGTTTAGACCTTTTTAAATCATTTTTATGCGGGTAGCCTATACACAGTCTTTAGGTTGAAACCATGAATGCTACTTATCATGATAGTATGGAAGTGCATAGTCATGTTGGAGGGATTTTAATGGAGTAATAATATGGTGTTATTTATTTTTGATATAAATATAAAAAATTAACATGTTTACAAAAATCCTTATCAACTTTCCATATACTCATTTAGTGCCATTGTTGACCTCCTGCAATAACTTATCTCAATCTATGATTAAACTTTTATCCTTCACTAGTTTAACTCATTTGATGCTTTAGATTTATTTTTATATGTTATTAGGATTAAATATGGATTTATTTATATTTTTATATGCTTATTGAGGTGAATGCATACTCCATCTAACACAAAACCTGTTTGTAATCTCTCATATAACCAATAACTCAACCTAAATGGGGGTTATGCTCTTTCTAATGGTCACACATGCCAAGTAAGGCATGTAAAATCATATGGAATGACTCAATAGAAACTATATATACTTAATAATCTCATTCATGCTTCTAACCATCTTTAAACTACCATTCTAAGGAGAAAAATGAACCCATGGGGTTCTAATAGGGGTTTATACCACCCTAGAGTCTTCATTATTGTTCATAAAGGATAAAGAACCAATTTTAGAAACAATTATATAAAAATAAATTCCATCATACCCACTTCATCTTCCTAAAATATTAGGTCATCACTATGTCTCCTCTGTCTATATGAGGCACATGAACTTGACCATTAACAGTTTGCCAAGAAGTCGATGGAGGTTTTGATACAAAATTTGGCTTATTATGACCTAATAAATATTTATATTCATGTAAATTAAAAAATTAAGGTGAAGAGACACTATGAAAAAAATTTCACCTAAACATGGATCCTCTAAGTTTGTATAAGTGCCTACAACTGCCGAAAAAAGAGTGATTTGTTATTTATTATTCATTAAACCTATAAAATTAAATATTATCTAACTTATAATAACATCCTAACATATATTCACATTATATAACTCCATATTTTTTTAAAATGTGTTTGTATATGCATTCATCTTGGTTAGCTTTGACATGTGTTGGACTTGATCACATGTACCTTTCTCTTTCATGACATTTACTTTAAACTTTGCAAAACAAACTTAACTTCTCTAAGACTGTATAAAATGTTCATGAAAGGTGTTAAAAGTTTAGGTTGAATTTAAATACACTTATGAACCATTGAAACCTTTTGAATCCCCCTTTTCATATCATTGTATGAAAAAACTAACACAAGATAAACATAAGTCATTTCCTTAAACTTGTCAAAACAACATTAAACTATGCTAATAAGACTTTAAAAATACCATTTTAATACTTTAAAAGACATATAATGGATATGAAAAAGGTTATAAAACATGAAAAGTCTTTTTTTTGTGAACCTCTCTAATGGTATCCAAAATATGGATAACATACTTGGTCGTATTTTGGGGATGCTTACTTGCTAAGCAAATCAGACTAGTTATCATGTCCATCCATTCGATTATGAAGTCACTTTACCTCAAATACTACCTTGAAAAATATGACAAATTAAAAACACTTACCAATGCATATCACACAAAATACAACATAATTAAATAACCAAAATGAAATACGATAACTCACACCTATGCTAATAAAGTACTTAGGGAAGAAAAAGTATTAATAATTAAATAGAACTAACCTAAACAAATATTTATCCTCTAAGATCAAATTGAAAGATCTTGAGATCATCTTGACACCATGAAATCATATTTTCACATGTTGAGTGGAGTTTAATCAAGCATTGTTCATAGAATGAGATCTTTCACATGTATTTGGAGATGTTATTATGGTCATGGTTTCTCTAACCAATAATCAGATCTTGCTTCATTCCCTTATCCATGAGTTGACTATGTGAGTCAAGGACCAAATCATAATCATTCTAAACTTGGCTTATTGGCATAAACAATCTCATTTTTCTCATTAATAAGTTATTCTTGATCAAGCTAAATAATATTAGATGGATCTTTTAACATTCTTGTAGGGTTGGATTCAAGGAGAAGTGCATCTTTATTTTTGAGATATTTAGACTAATGAATCTTAGTTTCCTTTTCAAAAAGTTAAAAAATACCTAAAAATGGGTTAATAGGTTGATAACCTTATTTAAGAACATAAAACAAGCCATCTTAAAATTAAGTAGCCTCTTAAAGTGGCAAGATTGGAGAGATGCCTTCCTCTTGCTTGGTGATTTACTTGATAAAACTTCCTCACTCTTAATCAGACCATGACATCTATTGATAATATTGTAACCTACTCTTATAACTTCAAAGAAGTCCTCTGATTGAAATTCTATTGGTTCTATTTCACTTAGACCTTCTTCAAGCTTGATAGGAGGTAATATAGAGGTAGTCATAACACAATTTGAGAAAGAATTAAAATTTGTACCTCTTTCAACATACTCTTGGGATTCAAAACAAATTTTTACCACCTCTAATTGATCTTTAGGAGCTTCTTCTTATACTTTGACAACTTGATCATCACCTTATTCACATTGGGAAATACCATCTTACTCTTGGATTAATATCACTTGATCAATTTATGCCCCATCAAGGTTACCTTTATCTTCAACTTTAAAGTTTGATTTGCATCTCTCTTCACCAAGAGGTGTTACAGTCATGATCTCTTCCTCATGTTTACTATCCTCCTCATAACCTTTTCAAGAGTGATTTATAGCTATAATTTGATTTTCTTCCTCAAGGAGGGGATACTCACCCTCATAAACCAATTTTGAGCTCGTATGATCAATGATATTGTCTCTTTCTTCCCTTTATTCACCAATGAATCCACCAAACTTTGAAATGTTTTATCCTTAAAATTTCTCCATAATCACTTCATTATTCATTTTAATGTTTTTTGAATTGATCTCCAAGATGGGAAGGTTTTAGGTTTTTTAAGGATTCCTTGTTTGCCATGGATTCCTTATTGAATTGATTTCCAAGATGGGAAGGCTTTAGATTCTTAAGGAGGGATGGGTGGGGCTTGAATAGGTTTAGGTTCTTATTTGATATCAACTCCCCAATCTAGGCTTGTTCCACTTTTTTTATCCCATGACTTCACCATTTGATTCCAACTTAGAAACAAAGGACTTCTTGGGAGGTTCTTTAGGAAGGGTAATGGAGTTTTGTGCCAAGATAGATTCATTAATTTCCCTCCAAACTTTCCAATTCTGATTTGTTTTGATTCTCAACCTTCTCAACAATAACCCTTTTATTATTTTGTATGTTCTCTTGGATTGATTTCCATGATGGTAATTATTGAGGGTAATGTGAAATACTTGGGGCACTTTGAAACTCACTTGACTCAATCTTTTGAGGAAATTAGATATCAAACTTTCCAATTTTGATTCTTTTAAATTCTCAACCTTCTCAACAATAACCTTTTTATTATTTTGGATGTTCTCTTTGATTTATTTCCATGATGATAATTATTAAGGGTAATGTGAAAGACTTGGGGCACTTTAAAACTCACTTGACTCAATATTTTGAGAAAATTAGAAATCAAACTTTCCAATTCTGATTTGTTTCAACCTTCTCAACAATAACCTTTTTATTATTTTGGGCATTCTCTTGGATTGATTTCGATGATGGTAATTATTGAGGGTAATGTGAAAGAATTGGGGCACTTTGAAACTCACTTGACTCAATATTTTAAGGAATGATGGGTGGAACAAAAGAGGGATGAGGTGGTATAGGATATGGCACATGAGGCTAATAACATTTAAATTGTTTCCCTTGATAAACTATTAGCTTGTCCTTTATGCCTTGAATTAGGCCACCCATGTCCATCATATCACTTTTGATTTTTTTCTAATTTTCCCTTTAAATAGGTGCCCACTCTCTCTTTATCAACTAAAATGAGTCTCTCATATTATAAATGAGATGACTAGGCACACTTTGACCATACTCCCTTTATGTTTTGAGCCCTACCATATACCTTTCATAACCAAAGATAGTTTACTTGAAGTTGTAGATAGACTGATTTTAAATGTGTCTATGTTAAATATGGGTAGCATGGTATTTACAAGGTTGGTTAGAGGGATGAAATGGATACCAAATAGGTGAACTATCTGGTATGACTATTGAGGCAAAGAAGGAGGGTAATATTCTTGATAATAAGGCTAATAAGAATCAACATAGTATTGATAAGGTTTAACAAACTACTGATAAGGATTAACATGAGTTTGATATAGCTCATCAACTTGTGTAAAATAAAAATCAACATCAAACTCACAAATGAAACCTCATGAGAAAGGCCTAAATGAAAGAATACTTGATTAAAATGGTACCTAGCCTCCTATAACCAATTGAATACATTTAGAGTCACCATTGATGTTTTTAAAAATGCCTCTAAAGTCTAGTGCATTGAAGAAAAACACAAAAAAATCTTCGATTGGTTTTAAATATTATCTTACTAGGCATTTCAAAACTATTATAGCTCAATTTTTCAACCTTGAGAGGGTGTTCCAATCCCTCTCAACTTGATATATGCAATGGGATTGGTCCTAGGTTATGGGTGATAGGGATAGCTCACCTTGATGTATCAATTAGGATCTACTACTAACTTTCAAAGGAAAAAGAGAAGGAATAACATGAAATAAAACTAAGTAATTTGGTGATACCAAAAATTAATTAATCACTACCAACTAGCTACATGTGCATATGTAAACCATGAGACTAACCTTAAAATACATGAATATTAATCTAGACCTCTCACATTAGAATTTCAATGTGAAGGTTGTGATATATGTTTAAGATAGGAGGAATAATCAGAAGTTATATAAGAAAACTAGTGAATAAAGAAACTCACTCAACCCTTGCACTACACTTGCACACATCACATGACCTGCAAAAGAAGCTTTCAAATTGCATATAAGTATTAAAATAAGATAACATGATATGAAAGAATAAGCAAATCACTTGACAAGATCAACCATACATGTAAACACACTAAGTATAGTCATAAGAGGTAAAACCAATAGTATTTCATTGATCAAAGACATACAAATGAGTAGGGATTTACCATACCTGGGTGGAAGATAACTACAAAGCCAATCAAGGATGCATATATAGAGAATGAGAGAAGGAGAGAGATAAGTGGACTAAGAGAGAGTCATTGACAAATTTTACTCAAGATTTACAATCAAGGAGGTTGAATAATAGTTTCATAAGGTCTTAAATGATGTGTTATCTTCTTTATGATGCTTCATCTTGGAAATGGCGTAGGAGTTTCTCTCTTTGCTTGGCACATCTTATTTCTTCGTCAAACTACCCTCCTCATGGATTGGAAAGTGACAAGTGGCACTCCTTGGTCATAAAATGACCTTAAACTTCCTTTTGCTCATTTTATTAACACATTGTATTAGTTTGATAAACTTATTATACTAACATTATAATAGTGATCATATCGTCTTAGGTGTCTTGAAGCCCATTAGTTTCACTATGCCTCTCTTTTCTCAAAAGCCTCAAATTTTGATTTTATATCCATGGATGAAACCTATCTCCATGAAAGGCATCTCTTAGTCCTAACAAACCTGAGCCAACCCCCTTAGATGCATCAAACACTCTCCAACACTTCATTTCATACATAAGCCCACACATATATTTAATTCCTTCTAACCCTCAAAACATACAAAACTTGTATATAACATTATAAAAATTATCCTATATAAAATAAGCATATATTTTAGTACCCATTATATTATTATATCTTATGTATAATTTCATGACTAGACACTAAGTGCAAGTACACTTACTCCACCTATATCTCTCTTCAATTAGCCCTCAATTAGGTCTTTAGGCCTAGAAAATGAGATTTGATTCCAATAAATATTCACACATTTGAAACTCAAAGTAAAAATTTGATTCACTTAAAATACCTCTTGATCAAACTCCATGTCTAATTTAAAGATATGACACAACTTTCCAAACTTCCACATAGATTGAAATAGTTATTTTGAACCATTTTATGTACACTGTACCTTTCACACGTGCCAACCAATGACTTGAGAAGGTGATCAAGAGAGTTATGGTTTTTTTTTAACGTCATTTCAAATGTCATCAAACCCATTTTAGGCACTTGGGAGGCCAATTTATACCATCAAGTTATTTCTTGTCTTTTTGGTAGTTTGAGACATGTATATCATCTTAATGATGATTCATAAATATCAGGGTCTTAATCATTGAAATAATAACACAAATTAAAATTATACAAGGTAATCTAACATCCTCAATGATCTTGGGCTCCCATGCAACTTGTTCATACAATTTCAAGTTATTCTTTTGAGGTTTCGGGGCTAGTAGGTTTACAATTATGAGGTCAGGAGAGAAGAAAATCAGTGAAAATGGTCAATAGTTTTAGTTTTGAATTTTAATACCTTAATGAGGTTTATATAATCTATATTAACCTATTACAATGGTCCCCTTTTCCATTATTATTATCTAGACCCTTTACAACATCCATTAGCTCATACTAGGGTTTATAAGTATTCTTGCACTCTTGGACCTAACAACTTACCTAAGCATTTCCTTTCTTGCCTAGTGAGTTAAAGATCATGAAATCACCTTATAACATGTTTCTCATCCTCTTAAGGCTCTCAATATTCAATCTCTCTTTTAAAAATGTAATGATATTACTTCACCAAATAATTAGAGTAACAAAAATATATCACAATGATATGAAAATATAATAGAAAATATGAATAATAGATAAGCCACTTCGAGGGGGAAACCTCCAAAATGATTTTAATAAGAAATGAATGCTTAAATATGATGATAAAAAAGTACCCAAAAACTCTTATATATAGTCTACCTAAGACATGGTTACTTTATAGGTCAATTTACTAACGTAATGAAAACATAGAGAAATGTGATACAACATCAAAGAGGGATAAGTGAGACACATGTTGGTTATTCCTATCCCAATAGGTTAGGGGAATAGCATGCCCTTCCCATTTGAACTAGTATTATATTAAATTTTGAACAACTTTGGATGCTATTATACAAAATCATCACCCTTCCAAGTTGTATTCTCACTGCTCAGGTTCTTCTACTTAATCAGATATTCCTTAATCTCTCTAGTTCTCAATCTCTTAGTACATGTTTATAGGATCTTCTCTAGTTCCAAAATGACTTGTCCTTCTTCATCTAGTTCTGTTAGCTCTATCTAGGATGCAAATTTCTATCCAATGACCTTATTAAAATAGGAAACATGAAATATTTGGTGTATACGAGATGAATGAGGCAACTCCAACCTGTAAGCCACACTTCCAATTTTTTTTAGAACATTATAAGGTACATAATAATAAAGATAAAGTTTTCTATATTTTTTTTGTTGATTTAAGGACATATTCTTGTAAGATTGCAAACATACAAAGACATAGTCACCCACATCAAAAAATTTCTCACTATGGTGTTGATCTTCTTGTTACTTCATCTTATTTTATGCCAATGCAATATTCTCTCTCAAACTAGCCAAAACCTCTTATTGATGTTGAATGTGCTCCTTCACATCTCGATCCTTGGTTTTCAACCTTAAGGAAGAAGTGATAAAATGTGTATGGTAACAATATATTGATAGAAATGGTGACATTTTAGAAGAGGTATGAAAATATGTGTTATACCATGATTCTACAAGTGGTAGCCATTTAACCCAATGTTCTTGATTATCTAATATAAAACAATGGAGATATCCCTCTAAACATTTTCTTCAGCTTATCCATCAGATTGGGGGTGGTAAGATGAGCTATGTGATAGCTGATTACCCAAATAGGAAAATACTTTAGTCCAAAAATTAATATTGAAAATAGGATCATGATCTCTTAAAATTATTTTTGGGGTTCCATGTAATTTTAGAACTGCCTCCATAAAAATAAACACTACTATACTTGTTGTAAATGGGTGTGAGAGAGAAAAAAATGGGAATATTTTGTAAGCCTATCTAAAATTATCAAAATAAGATTATTAACTCTAGAGCAAATAATCCCCATGATGAGATCTATGGAAACCTCCTCCCATCTTTGACTAGGAATTATTAAGGGTTGTAACATACCTAGGGTCTTAACTATCTCACATTTATTCTGTTGGAATATTAAGGATTCTATCACAAACTTTTGTACATCTCCCTTGAGTCCTTCCAAAAATACTTCTTGATTTTTTGATAATTTTTAAATAACCTAGAGTGTCCCCTAATTGGATATGTATGCAACTGTGCAAGAATCTTATGCTTCAACTCTGAATACTTGCACAAGTATAACCTATCCTTATACCATAGGGCATTACCTTTCCATTCAAATTTGTTAGAGGCTATAGAACCTTGATGGCTATTATAAATCAAAACATATCTATCCTTGTTGTGCCCCCACTCTAACCTATTTGAATCTACTCAATCTACCTATAACATGGACATTGCACAAAGTAATGCTTCTATGGATGTATCCCACCTGAATAGTGCATCTACTACTACATTATCTTTACCTTTCTT